>JAFEMH010002080.1:0-379816 GCA_022495995.1 Adenophora triphylla var. japonica
GGTGACCTCTTCTTCTTTAAGGTCTTGCTTGATGGAAGGACCAACTTTGGAGGCTTCAAGTAGGAGGGAGGTAGCTGCTTGGCTTTCTTCAACCTCTTGATCTTGCGGCGGTGTTTTGGGAGTGTTTTGAGAGCTGAGTATGGTGTATTGTGTGTGTTTTTCGTTTTCTAAAATGGGTAGAGGAGGGATCTATTTATAGGCGATGCGGATAAGGCTAATGAAGCCGTGCGGCTAGAAGGTCCTTGGCTAATGCGAGCCGTGCGGCATTTATCTGTGTGACTTAGCATGTTTCTAGAATCATGCAAGGTGGCAATTCTAGAAGGTTTTTGGTATTAAGAAAAACGTGTTTCTTAATCTCAGCGATCCACTTGACCAAATACTTAGGTGTTTTGGAACGAGTTTCGGAACAATTAGAATTCTAGGAAAGTCCAGGGAATTACCGGAAACTTTACCGAGAAGGCATGAGCCGAGAGTTGGGTACTTACGCGAAGCCCCTCGGCAACGTCACTTGCGGGGGCGAGTGGGGTTGTCGATAGAAAAAGGATCCAATACTGGCGAATGCTTAGAAGACCCAGGATTGGGTGACCAAGGAAACCGGTCGAGTGGCTGGCAGACCTTAACTGGAAGAAGCTACCTACGTATCCAGGAGAAATCAAGCCAGGCCGTAGTTCGAGAACATATCGCGCGGGGGAATAGCGGAGAGAAAGAGCGGGTCTCTTGCTTAGGGAAAATTAGAAGAGAAAGTGACAGCCTAAGAGGTCGAAGCAATTGATCTATTTTGCGGGGACATGCTAGAGGTGACCGATGTGGTCGGGTATCTAGACTTTTATAAGGGCTACTTCACCACCGAGGAGCGATGGAGGAACGGGGGTGACCCTTTGCGATCGGATGGCTGGACCTTTTATGAAAGGCTGCCTCACCGAGGAGCGATGATGGAAAAAGGGTGACCAGCTGCGGTCGAATGGCTGGACCTTTTATGAAAGGCTACCTACGTATCCGGAGGAATCAAGCCGGGCCGTAGTTCGAACATATCCGCAAGGGAATAGCGGAGAGAAGCTAGTCTCTTGCCGGGAAAATTAGAAGAGAAAGTGACCTAAGAGGTCAAACGATTGATTCTACCGGGGACATGCTAGAGGTGACCCGATGTGGTGGATATCTAGACTTTTATGAGGGCTACTTCACCACCGAGGAGCGATGGAGGAACGGGGTGACCTTTGCGGTGATGGTTTGGACCTTTTATGAAAGGCCGCCTCACCACCGAGGAGCGATGATGGAAAAGGGTGACCATCAAGTGGCGGTCGGATGGGTTTGGACCTTTTATGAAAGGCTACCTACGTATCCGGAGGAATCAAGCCTTGATCGTAGTTCAAGCATCACTAGATAGGTTAGGAACGATGTCTAGGATCCTTGAAGTTTTGACAATTAATGGAGGTTGTCACCTGATTGGATACTTGAGCGTACTTCTCTATTCGTGATAGAGGTAGCTAAAGTTTGGAGAACTTGAGGCGTACTTCACTATACGTGATAGAGGTGGCTAAAGTTAGGAGAACTTGAGCGTACTTCACTATCTGTGATAGAGGTAGCAAAAGTTTGGGAAACTTGAGCGTACTTCTCTATTCGTGATAGAGGTAGCTAAAGTTAGGAGAACTTGAGCGTACTTCTCTATTCGTGATAGAGGTAGCAAAAGTTAGGAGAACTTGAGCGTACTTCTCTATTCGTGATAGAGGTAGCAAAAGTTTGGAGAACTTGAGCGTACTTCTCTATTCGTGATAGAGGTAGCTTAAGTTTAGAATTCTGACAATTCGGAGGTTGTCACCTAGCGTTATCCTGTTATAACGGAAGTAACGGAGGCGACTGGGGAAGAAAGTCTATTTGCATAAGGAGATAAGGGATATCTTCTGAAAACGACGTTATCCTAGTTAAAGGATAACAGGAATTATATGCCCAAGTGGACAATACAGGGGCAAAAAGGTAATTTACGCTCGGAGCGAAAGAAGCGCCCGGCATGAGAGGGGGAGGCAAAAGAGGCCGTACGGCCGAAGCCTAATTTTTCCAGATTATTTAAAACGAGAATTTGAACGGGGGTGGGCATTATTGCCGCCCATCGGTCGAGAAAGAGAGAGAGAGAGGAAGAAAATTCAAAAATCTTTCCATCCCTTTGCCTCTGCGATTTAGAATGGATCCAGGAGGGAATCCGATGCCAAGGCAAGCTAGGAGGAACATCTCGAGGCCGCTCGGAGGAGTAGGAAAGAACTTGTTCGTACGGAGAGGAAGTATGACTTCCTCACGCCTCCATCGAGCTCTACCGGGTAGGAGGGAGCACAAATCGACAAATCCTCAGTCGGTTGGGGTAAGCATTCTTAATTTGCTCAATTCCATCGATTTTGATTGATTTTAGATTGGTTTTAGGGCTTGACTCGAGTTTTTAGGAATTTCTCGAATTTTCCTAGGATTTTTGATGATGATTTTGAAATATTAACGATTAACCTATTAGGCTATGAAGATGAAAGAACATGCATGTGCAATTTATTTGACAAGAATAATGAGAATGACCCACTTTTTTTTTTCGAAAATAAAAGTAAGAAGGATAATTGTCTAAGAGGTGACGGAGTTCTTGCATGTGCTAGAACTAGGTCACAGATGAGAAAATGGAATTTTGGACGATGAAAAGGATTCATGCATGCCATTTTTTGAGAAAAAATTAATGCTTATGTGCAAATAATTTTGAAAATTGTGATTTTGTGCTTAGGAGAGCAATGTGCTTGACACGATGTGTTTCAAGTGAAGAAAGACACGTTTTTCATGCAAAGGATGCTAGAAAGATTTTATTGGATGCTTTTCTTTTGAAAACATGTGCTCTTATGCATGCTTTTGAAATGAGGTGAAGGACGATACGTTTATTTTGTTGTGCTTGTTTACGGGAGAACAAGTCTAGGGGACCTTAGAGATTGCGGTCGAGGCTATGGCATAGGATGCACGATTTTGAGAAGGATGGGGCGAACCCCAAGCGGCTAGTGAGGGCTCGGCCTGGACTTATTCATTGAGGCTATCGACGGAGGTATTCACATTACACTCCAAGAGCAAGGAGCTTGGTCCGGGCCCTCTCGGAGTTACAGTGGGACACTACCCACGGCTTTCACCTTAGGCGGGAGGCGCGGTGACTCCGGTTGATTTCACCTGCCATCAGCAGCTTACGGTTCACTAGGGAGGCTGTGACTGGAGGAACCATATTACGGCGAGAGGAGTTCGGGGCTTTGGTCGGGTTTGAGCTTATTCCCAAGGGAATCGGAATGGAGACGAACGTCGAGGTGGCGATCCGAAGCTGCATGCGGGAGTTTCTTGCTAATGAGGTGGCTTGCCTCCCGGCTTGCTAGAGCCTTTGTGTGGTTGATCTTTGTCGGTCACCATCTTTGCCCAGTGCAGGACTCGCTATGACTTGCCTCCTCGACTCTCTGGAGGATGTTGATGGGATTGGGACGGTCTCATGGGGTGAGGCCGGATTAGCGAAGCTATACTTCTCCACTGGATGCATGCAGTAGGAATAAATTTGCCTCGATGGTACTTCTCTTTTGCTCTTGAGGTAGTCTCACTTTTCTCTCTTTTACTTTCTGTCTACGAGACTTTTATGAGAGAAAATGACCTTTTTGATGTTTTGAACATGCGGGTGCGGTTTTGTGAGGTGATCAGGTTCTTTCCGTGGAACCAACAGAGCGATGCTACCATCTTTCCCGCTATGGTCCGCTGGAGGGGAGATGCGAGGGATAAGTTCACCGGGAAGACCCGGATCACCTTTGATTACAAGATGGTTAGGCCAGTTATCAACAGAGATGGGCATGATGGAGTGGATTTTTATCCTTGGGGGAGGTATCCAGAGATTTTGCTAGGAGAGGCCGTGGAGGTGACGAGGTAGAGGCGGTGGTTGGCCAGGGCGACATGCGATGTCATCTATACGGGGATCAATTTTCTAAGCGGCATGGCCATATCCCTCAGCTGGATTCCATTACCCCTCATGATCCTCCGGTACGGATCTTTGCGGCCCGGGATTGGCATGCGGATGAGATAGAGAGATATCGAGGCGAGCGTGGCCGGCGAGAGTACTTTGATCTGGATACCCCCTATCTTTGTGTTTGTGGAGTAGCGGCGGCGAGGACACCACGAAGCTAGTGAAGCTAGGCGTCACTCGAGATATGGGGAGACGAAGCCTTCGATTCGCCGATCCCTCCTGCTCATCTTTCTTACGTGGTGAACGGGGTGCAGGAGGTTTAGGATACTGTTCCCGACACTAGGGAGCCCGGTATACTCTGTAGCGGACAAAGGCCTTGTAAGTACACTTTTAGGGTCTTTTCCCTTTTCTTTCAGATTTCTTTGCTTTTTTGCAATTCTGAGATTTTTCTGAGATTTTCTTCTCTTTTTTCTCAGGTTCTAGCTCGGACTTATGACAGCTTGGTCAGGCAGAATAGGGGCTGGAAGGACGTGTGCCGGTCCCTTCTGAGGAAGCTGGCCTGCGCTTCAAAGGCGGCAGCAAACGTGCAGGAGCCCGTGCGCAAGAGAAGGCACGTCGGGGGCACGACATCCACCTCATCGGCTTCGGAGTACTCTTCTAGTGCCATTCCTCGGGGGCAAGGACCCAATGCTGGCATCCTGGAGCAGTTGGCTGAGTACGAGCACGAGAATGTCCATCTATCTGATGTGAGTGACACGGAGGACTTGATGAGGGAGGCTAGCGTTTATGAGCTGAGTAGCGATGAAGAAGGATCGGAGGCCTAGGGGATCTCTAGAGTTGATTTAGGAAGAAAAACAAACAATGAACAAGTTTTATGCACATTTTGTTTATTTTTTGCTTTATTTGGGCGCCGATGGGGCGAAAACAATGTACTACTGTTTTATTTACTTTTCTATTTTATGCTTTATTAATTTGCATATTACTTGAGCATCGGGCGGTTTTGCTTGGAATTGGGGGTGAAATTGGGCCAAAATGATATATAAGCGCATGGATGGTCTTTGGACATGTTTTTGTACGGGTTTTGGTTGGAAAAGTGGGGTAAAACACACCCTTTCGGCAGCAACTTGGTTGCTGCCAGTTATCTTTACATCGAGCAAATGAGGCCGTGCGGTGCAGTCTCTGGAGCAAATGAAGCCGTGCGGCTCACGGTTACAATACGAATTTGGTTATTTTTAGAATAAAACCAAGGCTTGGCCATTTCATTTCATTTTCAACCTAGACTTGTCCCAACTCTTCCCAGAGCACATATTGGACCTAAAGACACCATCTTTGATCATTTTACAATGGAGAAGCCTGCTAGATTGCAAAGGGGTAAAAGGGATCGCTTTCTGTCCGATCTTCAATCTTGGGTGAGATACAACTTTCAATCTCACAAGGTATTGTTTGATTCTTCATTCAAGATCAAGTATTTATGGCATTTGAGGGATCTCCCGCCCGATTGGGACCTTTTGAGAGCAGCAGCAAGGTTTTGGGACATCCAGAGACACGTTTACTGCTTTTCTTACAATGAAATTGTCCCAACGCATGAAGACTTCCGAGCCTTGATTGGGGGTCCAGAAATTTAGGCTATATCGATTCCGTCAATCAAAAACGTGCCAGTGGCGACAAAGTTGGCATCTTTTCTGCAGATTTCTCTGGGAGAGGCTGAGAGGATGATGATTGCTCCGGACAGGATTGACCTTTCTGATATCCCAAGCAGGTTTGGGTCTCCAGATATAGCTACGACCATGGTGGCTATGGATGCCTTTATCCTCTGCGTATTCTCGGCTCACATTCACTTGCTTTGAGTCAGTGGGGATCTGTCGTGGCGGTCTCTTGGACATGGTCAGAGATTGCAGTGCTAGGAAGGACATTGTCCCACTGGTTTTGGGTGAGACCCTTCATGGCATCGATAGGATGGCTAGAGGAGACCGTTTCATGAGGTGCGGAAGTCACATGTCTTTGACTTTATGGGCTGCGGGGAGAGGCTCGGGGCTTTGCCGGGGGCTTTGGGCTCGGTGCCCTTGGGTGATTTCTCGGAGAGGTTTGCCTAGAGCGACGGGGCCAAGATGATTGGGAGGCGATGATGGCTAGGCTATCCACTTCGAGACATTATTTGGTGGGTACCTCACTGGAGGTTGCGGATCGGAGGATATTTCGGGAGTCATATATAGTGAGGGTTCCGGGGTTACGCTGGTCATCCTTCTACATTACCACCTTGGTATCTAGGCGGTTCGGGGCCTTACGGGAGCCGTTGGGCGATTGGGAGGACATCCCAGTGTACCATGGAGGTGGTGCCATTAGCTATGAGGGATCCAACCGGCTTCTCATTCTTCTCGAGGGCTTGGACATATCTTGTTTTCCCACCCGGGGCTATCTTTAGGAGCGGGGAAGAGTACCATCTTGATCACTTGTCTACTTGGGTAGTACGAGAGAGAGATGGGAGCGACTCGAGAGTCATCTTGGGAGAGAGACGTCGGAGCTTTATTGGGGGCGGCTGCGACTCGAGTAGGACTACGAGGAGGCGAAGCTAAGGCGAGTCACCATAACTAGTCGGGTGACCTTATCAAAGATATGGAGGCTCGATATAAGAGGCTTTACGAAGTCGCTCCCTTGGCGAGGCTCGAGAGGGAGGAAGTCGGACTCGTGCCCGAGTTGAGAGGGCACTTATTGACACGGGTTTGATAAAGGCTCCGGTGAGGATACAGGAGATCGGGATGAGGGAGGCAGAGCATCATAGAGAAGAAAAGAAAGAAAACTCGACGGGGTCGAGGCAAAGGAAGAAAACCAAAGAAGACTCGGCGAATGACGGCGACGGATCTTTTCTTAGGATTCCCTTGTTGCCATTTTGCAAACACAGTAGTTTATTAGGCATTTTATTGTATTTTAGATCTTTGTAGCAGGTTAGCAGAGTCAAGAGTAGACCGTGCTTGAACTCATCAAGGAGTTTTTTTTAACTTGTAATGAACAAGAGATATTATCTTAGAAATTAATCAAGACACAATTTCATGGGAATTTCAGATGTCTTATTGAGTAGGACCCGTTTTATGAAAACTTGAATATCCTTTATTATTATTTAGGACGCATTTCATGGAAACTTAATCGCCCTTTTTATTGTTTAGACCGAACCATAAATGGCTGCCTACGTTCCCATTTTACAAGAAAGACTAAGGGGCTCAGGTCTTCGTAGTTCATTCTGGTGAACTTTCTCTTCTTTTTTTATGTGCAGCCCTGTTTTTTGCCTAGACCGCCCTTTTTGGGTTTTCAGTCTAGCTGGGCATTACTCTTTTTGCACTAAGATTTTTTTTCTCTTTTTTTTTATGTGCAACCCTGTTTTTTGCCTAGACCGCCCTTTTTGGGTTTTCAGCCTAGCTGGGTATTACTCTTTTTGCACTAAGATTTTTTTTCTCTTTTTTTATTTATTATTATTTTTAGACATAGTACCTTCGGAGCTTATCACCGTTAACTGGGTGGACAAAGGGATTGCCGTCCAGGTCTGCAAGTTTCATGGCTCCTCCCGATAGTATCTTCTGCACCACATACGAGCCGATCCAAACGGGTTCCCATTTTCCCAGGGGGTTGTCTCTGGTAGGGGGCTTCACTTTCAGCACTAAGTCACCCTCCTTGATGTCCCTGACCTTGACCTTTTTGTCGAATGCTCTGGCCATTCGCCTCTGGTAGGCTCGGGTGTGCTCCATGGCTTTGAGCCTTCTTTCGTCGAGCGGGGGCCAACTCATCATGCCGGCTACGTAGCCATTCTACTTCGTTGACACTTTGTTTTCCGGGAGGACCCTTAATGACGGAATTTCCAACTCCACCGGTAACACTGCTTCCATCCCGTAAGTTAGGGCAAAAGGGTTTCCCACTGTAGGCTGTTCGACAGACGTCCCGTAGCCCCGAGTGCTAGGTGCGGCTTTTCGGGCCGATCACGACCACGGGTGGCCATTTTCCGGATGATCCGTTCGAGCGTCTTATTAGCGGCTTCCACGGCTCCGTTAGTCGAGGTCTGTATGGGGATGACTTGTGGCGAGTGATTCTGAATTCGACGGTAACCTATCGCGGTCTCCTTCAAAGTGCGACCCATTATCGAAATGATCTCATTGGGCACCCCGTATCTACACATTATGTTTTCCTTGATGGCTGGGCCACCTTCTTGGAAGTGAGGACCTTGTAGGACTTGGCCTCTACCCGCTTGGTGAAGTAGTCGACGCCTACTAACACAAATTCATGCCCATTGCTTCCTGTAGGGGGCTATCTTCCCTATCACGTCAATACCCCAAGTTGCAAACGGCCAAGGAGTCGTCATGCGGTGCGAGGTCATGAGGCGGGGAGATGGTTGAGGTTGGCAAACCATTGGCATTTGTCGCACACTCGGACATGCTGAACACAGTCTGTCTCCATGGAAATCCAGTAGTAACCCATTCTGAGGATCACTTGCTTTAGGGATCTAGCATTCATATGAGGACCACAGGGACCATTGTGGACTTCAGTCATTAACTCTTTGGCCCTTTCTTGAGTGACGCACAAGAGAAGTGGTCCTTGGTATCGTTTCTTGTACAGGTTGCCTCCTAAAATGACATAATGGGAGGCCAACCTTTTCAGGGCTTGCAAGCTCTTGGCTTTGACACCTTCTTTTGGTCTACCTTCTTCGTCTACGAAAGGCGACTCTCCATCTTTGAGGAAGCTGGTAAATTGATTGTACCAAGGTTCCTTGATAGGCTCAGGTCCCAAGTCTACTTCACAACAGAAGGCCGGGGCTTCTCTTCTACCCACTCTGAAGGGTTTTATGGCTTTTCCCTCGGGGACTCTACCAGTGAGGCTAGAGTAGCTAGGGCATCTGCGAATATGTTCTTTTCCCTTGGCAAGTAGTGGAAAGTCACTTTTACGAAGCTGTCCGATCCAACTCCTCCCATATGGGCATGATACCGCTGAAGATTAGGGTCCACAGTCTTCCATTTGTTGGAGACTGGTTGATGATCGTGGCGAGTCTCCATAAACTTCGAGCTCCTTGACATTCCTCTCTAGGGCAGCTTCTAAACCCGCAATGCAGGCTTCGTATTCGGCAACATTGTTCGTGGCAGGGAAGTTCAATTTAAGGGCTATGGGAGTGTGCTCATCTTTCGGATCGACCAGTAGCATCCCTACGCCATTTCCTCTTTTGTTAACAGCTCCATCAAAGAATAGGCTGCCATCGGCTTTCGGGCTCGATTGCGAAGATCCCTTCATCAGGAATTGAGGTTCGGGCCCACGGTCCTCATTCTTGGGAATTTCTCCGGATGGTCGACAATGCTTGACCCTTGATGGCCTTTACGGTCACGTAGTTGATGTCGTACTCTGCTAAGAAGAAGGACCACTTTGCTAGACGCATCGAAAGGGAAGGTTTATCGAAGATGTACTTGATGGATGTACTAAGTACGCCTTGATTTTTTCAAAGGCATCCTGACATTCTTCGGTCCACTCTGTATCTACATTCTTCTTCATGAGCTTGAAGATGGGTTCGCACATAGTGGTGAGATCACGAAAATCTATACGGCGTGCCGTGAGCACCCCAACCCGGGACCTAACGCGTGTCCCGAACTTGAGAGCTCAAACCAAGAAAACCCATCTTAAAATTTTTAAACTTTTATTTCACTTTAAAAGAAAACTACTTCTCCAACTTCCAAAATAAACTCAGTGATAATATCTCCACTTGGAGGAATGTAAATAATATTCCAATAAACCATAACTTGATTAATTACATTGAAAACCCGGATTTACATTGTTTAACAAAAGAGTTTTTCATACAACTTATAAAAGAGTAATACTTAAAGAGGACTCCCTACAACCTACTCATATACCTATCCTGACAAGTCCCAAAAGCAAGAGTCCACACTCCTATCCCCGGCCTCATCCGGTTCGGGTCACCTGTCTCAAGACAATCTAAAACAGTAAAAGGGAAGGGGTGAGAATAAATCTCAATAAGCTATTATGAATGCAGCAAGATGCCAAACAAGATGCAACACATAGCATGGTAGCACGTAACACATTATGAAAGCGGTAAACACCTTACGTTACCTCATTTTACCTTTCCCGTCTGAACAATAAGTCGTACAACGTGGGAGTAAAACTCCGCTCTTTGGTGAATTGCCCCCATGCACATTCACCGCTTATAGGACTCATACCCCAGAGATCCATATAAGAAAATAGGATACTTATATGACCCTTATTCAGAGTATCATATAATATCAGCGCTACTGTAAAGCTTTTGTCTTCATACAGAGCATTCCACCTAATCACCAAATCGCAGCGGTCTGTAAGGCTTCTGGCTCGATACAGCCGCTAGCACACCCACTCTATGGCCACAGAGGGGACGGTCCCAGGTATGATGAACCTTCAATCACTTATAGAACAAATCCATAATTGATTGAATTCCATTATACCCCCGAGTATCAACACGTTCAAGCACATAATAGATACTTGAAATAAAATCCACAAAGGGGATAAGAACAACATGGTAATGTATACTCATGTTAAATCAATACTATAGTGCAACATTCATTTAATACACTATGCATAATACCATTAACAAATATAAATTCAAATAAGGTATCCATATAACCACATAATCCACACCGGGATACAATATAATCAACATGCCAGATAATCCACAACTGGGATACAATACAACCATATATCAAGTAATCCACACTTGGGATACAATATAATCAACATGCCAGATAATCCACAACTGGGATACAATATATCAATGTGCCAAATAATCCACACTGGGAATACCGTACAACGATGTAACACATATACATTCCTTACCAACAAAATAGTGTAATTATAGTCTCTACACTATTCAACTAATCACCAAGGTATGGGACAAGTAAGGCCACTATGTATCATCAATCATTCCTACATATTCATTACATAACCTCAATTAGCCTTAATAGAGGTTCAAGATCTACTTCCCAAGTTTGAACTATTTTGGTGAAGTTACTAACCAAGCTTATCAACCATTTTTCGGACAATGTTTAAACTACTTCAAATCCATTTTGACCCAATATGACATCATGGTGTAGCCAAAGTATTCTAATTTAATCTAGGTTAAAGAGGATTCATTTTGGTTCTAGTTTGATTAGGTTTAAACAGTTCACAAATTGGATCATAGTCACCAGGCCAGGGCACGACTCGTGCCCCAGGGCACGACTCGTGCCCCTTTGGCCTTCCTCAGATTCATGCGTCCCCTAAAGCATGACTCGTTACCTCCACATGGCACGACTCGTGCCTGAGGGCACGACTCGTGCCAATTCCCCTTAAGTTACTCAGAACGACTTGGCTATTCCTTCACTATTCGTTATCACGAGTTGGCCATGGGCACGACTCGTGCCTAGGGGCACGACTCGTGCCACGGCCCAGAAAAAGTAGATGTAGCACTTTTCCTTAAGAACTCCCAAAAACCAAAACTAGTCCCAAGCTTCTTCTACCTTGTGAACCTAAAAATGATTCCTAACTTTATTAATTCCATTCTAAACCATTTAACCCCAAAGTATCATATCCTAAATATAGATCATTTCCACTTGGTTTTTCCACCCATTTTTCTATCACATTTTAAGTTAACCCCTTTTTAATCTAACTCAACCCATTTCTTATACTCTTTATCACTTCCATGAACAACCACTTTATCCTAGTCATTACTCCATTTCTCAACCCAAGAGAGTGTCCTAACACTTCAAATCACAATTATAACCACAATATTAACATCAAATTATTCATGATCATTTAATAGGAGGAAGGTCATAATAATTCACTTTCTAACTCTAGTAACTTGGCCAAACCCACATTAAATACTTACTCTTAAACCATTATCATCCCCAATTACTCTATACCACTCTTCTTTCAACTTAGATCACCAATTTACAACTTAAGATCAATTCCAACTCAAATAACATTATTCAAAATACCAAAAAATCATTTTCTTTAAACAAGAGATTAATTAACACATAAGGTGAGCAATATTTAGAAGGAAGTCATAATAACTTACCTAGTAAATATGAGATAGATTAAGGATCTTCTTAGCTTGATAAACTCCTCTAGATGCATCAAGCACAAAAGTACAATTGGATTAGAAAATGGAGAAGAATTGAATTTATTATAATTTTTAGAAGGAAATGTCTAGGGAGGTTTCCATGGAGGCTTTCTATGGAGAGAATAGAGGAGGTTGAAGAAGGAAGAATGATTGAATGGGGAGGTTAATAATTGAAGGAGGATAATGGAATGGATGGGGGGAAGTATGGGAGGAGTATGGGAAAAAGCAAGAGCTTTGACTAAGAAGAGGGAGGGGAGGAAAATAGGGGATATGGCCCCCCTTCCCTTCCTAATAAAATATTTTCCATTTATACTTCCCCTACACAAAGAAGCCTAACTATCCACATTTTATTTATTTTATCCATTTCTATTATTATACTTCTCCCAAGATGCTTTATTTAATTTCCCAATCATCTCAACCTAATATAAGAAATTAATGATATAAAATGATCTCATAATATTAACAATAATATTAAAAGCATATAATATGATGCTAAAATTGGTGCCTAGGGTTAGGGTCGTTACACTCACTCCCCCTTAAAGAAAATTCGTCCCGAATTTTAAAAAGACTTACCTTAAGGATCAATAACAAAAGTTACCTCTCAAGCATTTCAAATTACAACTTCCACATAGTTTCCTTAACGGCATGATTCTTCTATACATTTTCACAACCCGAATACTCTAGGATTTCAATTCCCTAAACTACCATTCTAATAACTCTCAACGGTTCTCCCGCATAAGTCCAATCCGTCTAATCATCATTAATTGAAGAACTCCATACGCACGAAGGATCATACAATTAAATTTGTCCATATCAAGCTTTGTACATTACCCATTCCAATGCTAAACTAAAAACTGTTATTATACACAAACTTGCTAAGGTTAATTAACTTCTCAACTTGAAAGGAAGTCCATCACACCACACACAACTTATTTTTCAAGAATCTAGATAGTCTTCTAATCTCTTCCTTTCAAGTAACTAAATCCTCCAAACCCTTAGGATCTGTAACAAATTCCACAAGAGAGCTTCAAAAAGGTAAGGTTCCCACTTAACAATATAAAACAATTGCAGCCACTCTCGAGTAGAGGGTAAGAAAATTCCGATTTATTTAAGTTAACTTCCTCGAAGCATACGCTATTACTTTCCCATTTCTCATAATATCACAACCTAATCTTCCTTTAATACGCACTTAAAATTCACAAAGTCCTCACATCCATTAGGTAAGGTAAGGATCGGATCTATAGTCAATCTATTCTCCATCTCTATCAATATGATTCATCCTTATTACATCCTACACCATTTATATATTCTTTAGAGTTAACTAAATCAATGATTTTATAATTCTCAAAAATTCCTTAAAAATTCCTTCGGTAGCACTTACCAGCCCAAAGATCACGAACTAAATCCTCATAAGATCCATGGTAACATCCGAGTTTAAGACTATAGAACCCAAAATTTGAAATCCCCTCGAGCCAACTCACACTAGCTAAACTTTGCATACAAGGACTCCTCACAAGGAATCATTAACCCAACTCTCAAATGATTTTCATGATCTTCCCGGAACTTTAATTAACAAAAAGACCATCAATCCTAATTACCATAAAGTCATCAAAATAAGGATTAAATTCTGATTATCATACTTAGAATCAAAACATGAGATTCCTTGATGAAAACACAATTACCATCTATTCACAACTAATACGAAAAATTTCCGGAAAGACTTCTTATGCAAGTCTAACATATACTAATTACCCTTCACACTTTTAACCAAAACTTTCTGCCTTTAATGCTTATATAACAAGAGTACCATATAAAGGTTATCTATATCAAATACCAATGTAATCAATTTAGGTATATAAAAGGAGACTCACTTCTTATGATAGTCTACCAATGCACAACAACTACTTAACCCTCCAGGTCAAGTATATCTCATAATTACAACTCGATAATCATACCAAATCAACTGGCAATACATGCTCAGCCATGACCACATCACTATCGTGGTAAATCAAGGGAGATTCGAGGTATCCTCTCATAAGAGTAGAATCCTCTAACAATAAAACAAATTCTCAAATAATGTATGCCACATAAAAGCAACATGTGATGCTAAACATAAATAATATGAAACAGGATTTATAAAATGTGACCCCTAGCTCCTGAGACAGGGAATATACCCCTAATGACCTCTGAGGGATCTATCTCTCCTGGACCCGAAACACATACTCGACCATAGACCTTCTCTTTCGGTTCTCCTTCGTTATCTCTTTTGGTACCACCTCTTTGTTGTCCACCTGGCTGACCGCTGCTTAAAGCTCTTCCCCGCTGCAACCTTGGGTAATTCCTCCTAAAGTGTCCCATTGCTCCACAATTAATACACTTGCCTTGCTTACTTCAACACCGATCTTCGGTATGTCCAACCTTCTTGCAAAATTTACAAATCATCCCATACTGTTTGGATATTGGCCTAGACGAAGAAGCTACAACAAGTTCCCCTCTCACACTTCCTGAAGTTAAAGCCCTTGGCTGTCCTCTAATGATTTTGGATCCTTGTCCTAGATACTTTGGTTTATTTCTAATCCCACCTTCCGATTTTCCACTATTTTCCTCAATGCTATTTTCGATCTTATATGCTCTATCTATGGCTGTCTGATAATTGGTGGAGCTATCAATCACTAACTTCTTCCTAAACTCAATCCTCAAACCTTTTACAAACCTATAAACTCTTCTCGCTTCATGCGATACCAAATGAGGGCAACACCTAGCTAATTCCTCAAACCGGACTGAATACTGATTCACCGTCATGTTTCCTTGTTTTAGTCCTAAGAATTCAATATCCTTCTCATCCCTTGTAACCATTGAAATGAAATAATCCTCGAACTGCTGAGTGAAATTATCCCAAGTCTGGGGCGTATGATCCCGCTCCCAATTTCCTTTCAAAATCTGCCACCACTGATCAGCTAGACCTTCAAGTTTGAAAACAGCATACCTAACTTTCTTTTCGTTGGAACTTTCCATAACCTCAAAAATCTTGTTCATTTCCTCTAACCATTTTTCTGCCCTTAACGGATCCGGATCTCCATTAAAGCTCGGTGGGTTCATCTTCACAAATTTTTCCAATCCATCACTTTGACATCCCTCAGGTTGATTCGGAACTGATCCTCTAGTCTCCATATTCTGTACAAACATCTTGAATAATTTCATCATCTCTTCATTCTGAATTCCACCTATACCCCTATCTCCTTCATTTTCTAGAACCTTTCGCTGGTCATCATTGCTTCCGGCCATTAGAACAATTCCTGCATTAAACACTCGGCGTCAATTACCACTCATTTCCCCCTTAGTTTAGACATCTACCCTTGACCTCTAAACTAAGCTCTGATACCAACTGTGAGCACCCCAACTCGGGACCTAACGCGTGTCCCGAGCTTGAGGAGCTCAAACCAAGAAAACCCATCTTAAAATTTTTAAACTTTTATTTCACTTTAAAAGAAAACTACTTCTCCAACTTCCAAAATAAACTCAACTGATAATATCTCCACTTGGAGGAATTTAAATAATATTCCAATAAATCATAACTTGATTAATTACATTGAAAACCCGGATTTACATTGTTTAACAAAAGAGTTTTCCATACAACTTATAAAAGAGTAATACTTAAAGAGGACTCCCTACAACCTACTCATATACCTATCCTGACAAGTCCCAAAAGCAAGAGTCCACACTCCTATCCCCTACTCACTGGTTCAGGTCACCTGTCTCAGCACAATCTAAAACAGTAAAAGGGAAGGGGTGAGAATAAATCTCAATAAGCTATTATGAATGCAGCAAGATGCCAAACAAGATGCAACACATAGCATGGTAGCACGTAACACATTATAAAAGCGGTAAACACCTTACGTTACCTCATTTTACCTTTCCCGTCTGAACAATAAGTCGTACAACGTGGGAGTAAAACTCCGCTCTTTGGTGAATTGCCCTCATGCACATTCACCGCTTATAGGACTCATACCCCAGAAATCCATATAAGAAAATAGGATACTTATATGACCCTTATTCAGAGTATCATATAATATCAGCGCTACTGTAAAGCTTTTGGCTTTATACAGAGCATTCCACCTAATCACCAAATCGCAGCGGTCTGTAAGGCTTCTGGCTCAATAGAGTCGCTAGCACACCCACTCTGTGGCCACAGAGGGGACGGTCCCAGGTATGATGAACCTTCAATCACTTATAGAACAAATCCATAATTGATTGAATTCCATTATACCCGCGAGTATCAACACGTTCAAGCACATAATAGATACTTGAAATAAAATCCACAAAGGGGATAAGAACAACATGGTAATGTATACTCATGTTAAATCAATACTATAGTGCAACATTCATCTAATACACTATGCATAATACCATTAACGAATATAAATTCAAATAAGGTATCCATATAACCACATAATCCACACCGGGATACAATATAATCAACATGCCAGATAATCCACAACTGGGATACAATACAACCATATATCAAGTAATCCACACTTGGGATACAATATAATCAACATGCCAGATAATCCACAACTGGGATACAATATATCAATGTGCCAAATAATCCACACTGGGAATACCGTACAACGATGTAACACATATACATTCCTTACCAACAAAATAGTGTAATTATAGTCTCTACACTATTCAACTAATCACCAAGGTATGGGACAAGTAAGGCCACTATGTATCATCAATCATTCCTACATAGTCATCACATAACCTCAATTAGCCTTAATAGAGGTTCAAGATCTACTTCCCAAGTTTGAACTATTTTGGTGAAGTTACTAACCAAGCTTATCAACCATTTTCCGGACAATGTTTAAACTACTTTCCCAAATCCATTTTGACCCAATATGACGTCATGGTGTAGCCAAAGTATTCTACTTTAATCTAGGTTAAAGAGGATTCATTTTGGTTCTAGTTTGATTAGGTTTAAACAGTTCACAAATTGGATCATAGTCACCAGGCCAGGGCACGACTCGTGCCCCAGGGCACGACTCGTGCCACTTTGGCCTTCCTCAGATTCATGCGTCCCCTAAAGCACGACTCGTTACCTCCACATGGCACGACTCGTGCCTGAGGGCATGACTCGTGCCAATTCCCCTTAAGTTACTCAGAATGACTTGGCTATTCCTTCACGATTCGTTATCACGAGTTGGCCATGGGCACGACTCGTGCCTAGGGGCACGACTCGTGCCTAGGGGCACGATTCGTGCCTAGGGGCACGACTCGTGCCACGGCCAGAAACAGGTAGATGTAGCACTTTTCCTTAAGAACTCCCCAAAACCAAAACTAGTCACAAGCTTCTTCTACCTTGTGAACCTAAAAATGATTCCTAACTTTATTAATTCCATTCTAAACCATTTAACCCCAAAGTATCATATCCTAAATATAGATCATTTCCACTTGTTTTTTCCACCCATTTTTCTACCACATTTTAAGTTAACCCCTTTTTAATCTAACTCAATCCATTTCTTATACTCTTTATCACTTCCATGAACAACCACTTTATCCTAGTCATTACTCCATTTCTCAACCCAAGAGAGTGTCCTAACACTTCAAATCACAATTATAACCACAATATTAACATCAAATTATTCATGATCATTTAATAGGAGGAAAGTCATAATAATTCACTTTCTAACTCTAGTAACTTGTCCAAACCCACATTAAATACTTACTCTTAAACCATTATCATCCCTAATTACTCTATACCACTCTTCTTTCAACTTAGATCACCAATTTACAACTTAAGATCAATTCCAACTCAAATAACATTATTCAAAATACCAAAAAATCATCTTCTTTTAACAAGAGATTAATTAACACATAAGGTGAGCAATATTTAGAAGGAAGTCATAATAACTTACCTAGTAAATATGAGATGGATTAAGGATCTTCTTAGCTTGATAAACTCCTCTAGATGCACCAAGCACAAAAGTACAATTGGATTAGAAAATGGAGAAGAATTGAATTTATTATAATTTTTAGAAGGAAATGTCTAGGGAGGTTTCCATGGAGACTTTCTATGGAGAGAATGGAGGAGGTTGAAGAAGGAAGAATGATTGAATGGGGAGGTTAATAATTGAAGGAGGATAATGGAATGGATTGGGGGGAAGTATGGGAGGAGTATGGGAAAAAGCAAGAGCTTTGACTAAGAAGAGGGAGGGGAGGAAAATAGGGGATATGGCCCCCCTTCCCTTCCTAATAAAATATTTTCCATTTATACTTCCCCTACACAAAGAAGCCTAACTAGCCACATTTTATTTATTTTATCCATTTCTATTATTATACTTCTTCCAAGATGCTTTATTTAATTTCCCAATCATCTCAACCTAATATAAGAAATTAATGATATAAAATGATCTCATAATATTAACAATAATATTAAAAGCATATAATATGATGCTAAAATTGGTGCCTAGGGTTAGGGTCGTTACAAGCACACCTTCCCATTGGCCTTGGTTATGGTCACAATATTGGACAACCATGTCGGATATTCGATGACTCTGATGAATCCTACCCGCAGTAGCTTCTCAATTTCTTCTTTGACCTGTAGAGACCATTCTGGCTTGATTTTCCTCGCTTTACGCTTTGGCTTAGCATCCGGTGCTAGAGGGATTACGTGCTCCACTATTGAACCTGTCTAGCCTCGGCATATCCTTGTACGACCACGCAAAGACGTCCATGTATTCTCTCGAGCATATTAACCGATGTCCCGTTCAACCCCCTGGAAGAAACTTCCAATCTGTCTCTTTAGGTTCCTCGACGGTACCCAAGTTAACACTTGTCAAAACCTCCTCGCGGCTTGGGCTCGGTTTTCCTCTTTTACGTAACACCTTAAAGATTTCTTTAATGTATTGTTCGTTTAGTGTGTTTGCATCTTATTCAAATGATTCATTATTAACTGTTGTTAAGTTTTGAGTTAATTTATCATTTGTTAAGTTGGCAATAAGGGGATAATCAGAAAGATCTGTCATTTCATTCAAAGCAAGGGGAAAGATGACATCGATTACATATTCATAATCCTCAGGCGTGAGGCCTTCGGATGACTCAAAGGACTGGAATTCCAAGATTCCTGACTCAAACTGACTCTTGACCCTACTGACTCTGGACCCTACACTACTTATTGACTCGAAGTGTTTGACGCGGGTTGGACTGGGGTTTACTCTTTCCTGCTGTTGCCCTGGGGAGTAGCAGTCTTGTCAGCCTTTTTCAGAAAGTTGTGCATCCTGTGGACCATTATTGCCTTTGCTGACACCATTCCCATAGGGGACGTCTGACTGATCTGGCGCAATCTCTTCTCCGAGTCTGACTGTATTCATCTGTGCCTCTGGGGTGGTAGGACCAGTTGTGCTTTCGGCATCTGAGAGACAACTTTCTTCATCACAAAAGTCTTCTGGCTTGTTCACTCTTCTTTCCACCTTTTCCCAAACAGGGGGTTGGGACTGATCTTCGGGGGTAGTAAGAACCATCACAAACACATTATGCTCATCGTGGGTGATGAAGGGTTCTGAAGAGACTTTCATTAACATGGCTTGTTTCACTTCAAACTCGCAATCTTCATAAGTGAGCCTTTCTTCTGTAATCTTGACCATGGTTACTGGCTCGATATCGTAAAAGAGAGGTCGGGCTCTGACAACATTAACGAAATCAGTCCCTACTATGGGTCCAAACTGTCCTTCCATGGCGGCGGCATTAATCAGATCTTTCCACTTTCCTTGTAATTCAGCATAAGGAACATTGAATTTCAGGATGTCTATGATCTTTGGATTCCCAAAACTGTCTGCATTTGTCTCTCCGAATTCGATCACGTTGACTTGATTGTTAGCAGGAAGAGGATTCTTGACCACATTAGGACCCCGAGGTGGCTCCAGCTTGCCTTCTTCAATCAGGCGAGAGATCAGGAACTTCAGGTAGGTGCAATCATTGGTGTTATGCCCATGATATTTGTGAAAGCGGCAATGCTTGGTTTCGTCCATTCTGATACTAAGGTTCTTTGGTTTCCAGTTTTCCAAAGGCCTGATGAGTCCTTCAGCTACCAAACCGTCGAAGACTTTTTCTAGTGGCATTCCGGAATCTTCTGCAGTATAGGAGCGAGGTCTTGGCTTTGCAGCGACTTGGCTTGAATTTTGTCCAACCCTCTCATTCTGAATATAATTGACAGCGTCAACCGTTTCTTTTCCTTTTATAGTAACAGCTGTGGCATTTGAAACTGGTGCTTTGTAGCGGTAGGAGTTGGCTGCTCATGTGGCTGGGGCCATGTTGAAGGCATTTTCAAACTTGGTGCCGGCATTTACCATTGCCCGGAGGTCAGGATAATAGTAATTGCCAATTTGGACCCTTAGTTGAGGTTTCAAGCAAGACTGGAAGATTTCCATCTGCTCCTCTTCATTCAGCGGGGTCATCATTTCACTAAGCTTCCAATTCCATCTCTTGTAGAATTCACTTACTGGCTCATCTGGGCGTTGTAGAGTGCCTTGTAGGTCATTCCTGCTAGTTTCCCAATTCAAGTTGGCCTTATACTTTTCCAGGAATGCTTCCTTGATCTGGTCCCAGGTGGCTCGGGCCTCCGGCTTTACATGCAGGAACCATCTAAGAGCTGAACCCTTTAATGACAGCTGAAAATGGTCGGCCATTTGCTGATGTGTACAGTCTTTGGCTCTCATGGAGAGCAGGTAGATTTCAATATGAGTCCGGGGACAATCGGTGCCATTGAACTTTTCAATCTTAAGCATCCAGAATTTTGGAGGAAGAGGGACAATTTTGCTGGGATCAGTGATCTGGTATGCTGCCTTTTTGGTGCTCAGTTCTCCAAACTTCTCTTCTATGGACTTAACTTGTTCCATCAACCAAGTCATGTTGGGGTCAGGTGATGGTTTAGGATTGTTTGATTCCGAAGCAGGCTTATCAGATTTGAGCGGCAGGACAGTGGGTGACACAGTGGTAGCTGGTACCATGGCTTGGGGATCTTTAGAAGGGAAGTAAGTGTAAACTTGGCCTGGTCCTGTGTTTCCATGAGGCTGGCCAGAGGCATAGGGATTAGGGTCGTAGTTGCAGAAGTAGGAAAAAGGAGCCTCGTGGGATCCTGTTGGCAAGGTTGGGGGTGGAAGATCTGCTGTGGAAGGGCATAGATTGAAAAGGTCACTCGATTGATTCTGAGGCCTAGAAATTGTCTGGGATGGCCCATACTGGGGAGAGGGAGCGAATCCCATGGGGTAGTGCAGAGGCTGCGTTACGGGGATAGCTGTGGCGTTTGTTCTCTGTTGGTAGGGAACAAAGCTGGGTCTTATCTGAGGAGGAGAGGGTGTCGGGACCCTGATGGCTTGAGACATTGGGAAGGACTGAAAAGGGACAGTCTTTGGCAATGGATCATATGTGGATGGAGGAGGGCATTGGTTATTGGCTAGGGGAGCTGAGATGGTTACTTCTGGAGTTTCATCTTCTACCATAACCAGGGAACCGTTGGGCTCTACCACTATCTGGACCCCATGACGGCGGAGCGCATCAATGAGCATGGTCTGCTGTTCCTCATGGGCTTTACGACTATTTTCCAAGGCTAAGGATAGCTCTTCTTCCCTAGTCATCTGGTTACCCAAACCAAGATCGTTTTCTCTGTCAAATCGGCCATTCGACTCTGCGGGTCGACAAAACCGAGGATTCTCGCGAACCTGCTCCGAGAATTCGCGCTAACAAGTCGCCGACCCGGTGTTCTCACCCACTTCTTTCTCGCGGGAAAGGGATAGGAAAGGTTTAGACTCGGGGTAGGTGTTTAGTCAAGGCTCAAGCAATATGTAGATTAAGAATCTTCCAGTTTACTTAAAATGTTGTCTTTTATTAATTTCTATTTGGTTGGAAAAGGGGTTCTGCCCTTCTTTTTCGCAACTACTCTAGATCCTGGATCAGTGGGTTCCGTCACTACGTCTATAAGCCCCTCGTATTCCACCTGTATTTCGACCTCCCAGGGTGGACAGCCCCGGGCGAGGGTCCTATAGGGCACGCGAATCCCACCGATCGAGAGAGAAGAACGCTCCTAACGGGTCTAGCGGGTCATAGAAACTTTTAACGCACGAGTGATGTGAATTATAGTCAAGGCAATACCAGGAAAGTCTCGTCTTTCAGCCTTAACAGAATTTCGGCAGAATTTCGCTTGCGCGATTGACGTTTTGACTTTTCGATAATGTCCGAGAAGATGATAGGCATGGGTCGGGCGGTAAAAGCCGGATGACACAGTGTCACATTGAACTTCGTTGCATACGTCGTGCGTGAGTCAAAATCGAAGTCAATGCCAGGTTAAGATCTTGCCAATTTTTCCTTGTCGGAATTTTGGCAGAGCTTCGCTTGAGCGAAAGATCTTTTGGGTTTTCTTGGCAAGGACTCGGTCTCGACTCTTACGCATTCCATGCGGGTCAAGGTCAAAGTCAATGTCAGAGTCAAGATTCTACCGATTTTTTCCTTGTCGGAATTTCGGCAGAGTTTCGCTTGAGCGAAAGATCTTGACTTCCGTTATGAACTAAGGCTTGACCTTTACGGGGATATGCAACTGGGCTATATGACACGGACTAGACCAAAAACCAACCAAAAGTCATGGTTTTTTGAAACGTGTGACACGGACTGTGCATTGGTCGACACTGGCTGCCATGGGGAGTTTGGGGTGATTCCGTGCGGGCCCGGGAGCATCGTAAGGCTGTCCGTGACTGCAGCTGAAAAACCACCCCGGATTTAAAGGGACGTGCGTGCAAAGTGTACAGGATATATAAGGTGCGCGTAGTGTGCGGTCTCCTAAAAATGTTCCTTTTTGAGTTAAAACAGAGATTTTCATAAATGTGTTTTAAAGGAATGATTTTCGGGACTGGGAAAATGCAACAGATAAAGGCACATAAATTTTAAGGAGCCCCGGTCGGCCTTGGAACCGAATAGCCCCAAGCCGCCAAGGCCGCAGATTAACCTTAATTTTTCTGGTGGAATTGCCACCTGAGGCCGCCCGGTCGTAATCCAAGGAGGATTGAGCCGTACGACCGCATGGATCAATTTTCCGTGTTCCACTCCTTTGCTATTTCAGGTTGTTTCCCGAATATTTTAGGCACCTTTTTAGCCTTGAGAAGGCTTCCTGTTCAAAGTATGCACAATTCCCAAGATGCAAATGATGCAATGCAAGGCAAAGAAAGCAAGCAAGATAAACGGAATCCGCGATGGGAGTCTAACCTGCTCAAAGGGAAAAGCTTTCTTTTATTTATTTTTTCGAAAAGTGATACCGGTACGTGGGATTGTTAAACCACCGTTTATCCCAAGCCCCGTGTTAGGGAGCGATACAGGAAGGTTAGTGGTTTCCACCTATATACCGGGTATCGTTTATTTTAAAAAATAAAAGCTTTTCTCCTTTGGAATTTTCCCCAGCGGAGTCGCCAAACTGTGAATGTGTGCCCAAATTTTAGTTTTTGTTGGATTCACGCGAGTTTGAAAACATCCAGTTTAATTTGAAAAACGGAGTCGCCACGCCATTTTGATTTCCTCAAAACTTTGAAAAAAATGTTTTTATGGGTTCGGAGGTTAAGTTACCCCTTGGGAAGAACGGATCGTCGTTCACCCAAGGTGCCTTGCCGTAGCAAGTCTCCCTAGATTCTGTTTATCTTGCTTGCTTGCGTGCTTTCTTGTGTGCATGTGTTTGAAAAGAGGGGGGGAGAAATGTCCCAAGTTGTCTTCCGGACGTACAAACCATTTATTGGTTGTCGCTCGGGATTTCTTGGATTTTATGTATTCGGGATTTTGATCCCGTCCTCATCTTGGACTTGTGATCATCGCTTTTTAACCTTGGAACTTGCGTGATCGAGAGAAAGACTCTCTTTTATAGTCCAAAATGAGGTTCTTTAGGAAATGAGTGACCTTAGCCCATCAATCCTACACCTTAAGACGATTGAGCTTATATAGATGCTTCATGCTCATCTTAAGTGATAATCGGAGATATAGGTTCAAGGTTTATCCCTTTCTAAAGAGATTGTGGCACCTTTAATGGAAGAAACGATGTAAAGATAGGATCTTTACACCGGTCCGTTCCGAAGGTTGCTAATGGGGACATGGGGGAATGCATGTAAAAATGACATTTTTAGTGAAAAGATGACATTTTTGGGTTGCAAAGGATGCATTTGATTTGCAAAGGATGCATTTTTATACAAAGACATAATTTTTATGCAAAGGATGCATTTTTATGGTGGAAAATAGTATTTAATATGCAAAGGATGCTAATTGGATGATAAAAAGATGAACTTTGATGCAAAGGATGCATAAAGATGGGTATTAGATGCAAAGGATGCAAGATAGGATTTTTATATGCAAATGATGCATTTTGGATGTAAAGATTGCATTTTTATGAGCAAAGGATGCATAAAGATGATATTTTTATGTAAAAATGAATTTTTGGGTGCAAAGGATGCACCTTTGAATATAAAGATTACATTTTTAATGGCAAATGATGCTTATTTCATGCAAATGATGCAAAAGGGGGAGGGGATATGATAAAGATAGGATCTTTAATGATAAATGCCAAGTCCCAAGCAAGATAATGACAATATATGAATGCAATGAGAAATTAAATCACATAGAGCAAGTATAATGCAAGGTAAGGGAGAGTGAGAGGTTACCAATGGTGGTGACCTCTTCTTCTTTGGGTCTTGCTTGATGGAAGGACCAATTTTGGAGGCTTCAAGGAGGAGGGAGGTGGCTTCTTGGCTTTCTTCAACCTCTTGATCTTGCAGCAGTGTTTTGGGAGTGTTTTGGAGCTGAGTATGGTGTATTGTGTGTGTTTTTCGTTTTCTAAAATGGGTAGATGAGGGCTCTATTTATAGGCAGTCTGGATAAGGCTAATGAAGCCGTGCGGCTAGAGGTCCTTGGCTAATGCAGTCGTGCGGCATTATCCTGTGTGACTCAGCATGTTTCTAAAATCATGCAAGGTGGCAATTCTAGAAGGTTTTTGGTATTAAGAAAAACGTGTTTCTTAATCTCCAAGCAGTCCCTTCAGCCCTTAGGTGTTTTGGAACAGTTCCGGAACAATTCCGGAACTCTAGGAAAGTCCGGGGAATTACCGGGAAACTTTACCGGAAGGCATGAGCCAGATTTGGGTACTTACAACGGCGCGATGCCAACGATTCAGGTTAGTGGGGTTACTAATGATGATGATGATTTTGTTAACCCTCCACTTAGGACTTTTCACTCGCCAGTATATTCAGGAAGTGGCTTTATGGTTCATTTATCTACCTCACGAGCTGATATTCCACAATTCTCAAATCCGTCTGTGACTTCATCCGGTAGGGCACGTACTGATGGCATTACACAAGCTCAACGGGAAGAATTGATTAGAAAAAGGGTCTAGGGACCGACATCTGACAAATAAGTTCACCCCGTCTGCCTATAATAGAAAATATGAAAAGAGGAATAAGTGAAAACTTCATTTTATTTAGTTGTAACAAAACTTTTACATTATATTTTTGTTTTGTATTGGCTTTTTTATACTCTTGGTTATTAGTACAATTTGTAATAATTTGATTTTAGTTGGCTTTGAGTCTTTTATACAGTTTATGTGTTGTTTTGAGCCTTTAGTACAGTTTGGAGCCTTTAGTACAATTTAGGATGTTGTTTGAGCCTTTAGTACAGTTTGGGATGTGTTTTGTATGGATTTTTTGTTTGCAAGTGGTATTACCGCAGATTGTTGAGCACTGAATCCAAGTCAAATACAAACTAAATCCGAATTGAAATTGTCACGGCCAGAAACACAATTTATATCCAAGGTGATAACAACACCAACGATAGCACTTAGGTTAGCACATACACACACACACTTCAAAAAAAAAACAATTTTGTAAAAGAGATTGCAGCGGAATAATAACACCAAAATTGTTTTTTCTCAAGTTATATAAATTATATAACTTGAGGATGCCTCTTAGGTAAGACTTTATAATCACTTTATAAAAAGAATTACAAAAGCCGAATTGTGTTTCCTATAACTAATACAATGTAAGTTCTATGGAACAAGAGATAAAGAACGGAATTCAATCCTATCCAACACACAACTTGATACCAATGTAATCAAGTGCGGAATTATATGGGATGATGGATAAAATGAACCAACAAAGAACTCTGTCTCTATATGCTTAAAGGTGTGAAGTGTGTAATTGGTATATCTTCAAGTGTCTCCTTCCAAGCATATTTATAGTCTTCAAGTGTCTTGAAGGCTACTCAAATAAACAGCATTGGTGTGTCTTGTCGTTGAGGGGGAGAGTGGGGAAGTGGGTTGGCTTGTTCCTCTAATCGTGCCAACTTCCCACAATTGTAGCAACCTTATCTTGCTCTCCAATTTCATGCTTCACGTCCTTGTACTCTCAAGCATTCTCCATCTTGTACTCTCTTTTAAACTGCACCAACAGCCTTGACAAAGTCTTCACACGTTTTTGTTGTTGTTGATATAAAGTAACTCTTAGAAAGTTTATGCATAAAACGTCATTTATGCATAACTTTCTCTTTTCCAAATTCCTCCATGTTTCTAGATCATTCTTTCATCATATTGCAACCTGAAATATGGACATACAACATATACTATACAGATCAGATTAGCACATTAGTACATAAATAATTAATCAAGAAATGTACAACTATATAAATTCCAGCACCGAAAATCATCTGAGATATCATCTGGAATCTGGGAAATCATTCAGGATATCATCTGTGTTTTACACTAACAATCTCCCCCTTAGTTGGATATTTCTTCTCAAACCTAATGTGCTGCAAACCTGCAATTTTGTCAGTCCAAAAACAGAGGATAGATCATAGAAACAAACTATAACATCTCCACGAAAATTAACCCCCCCCTTAATCAAGGAGCCAATCTAAATAATGATTTATCAAAAGAAATTAATTTATTTCAAACATAACAAGTTTTCGAAATAAACTAAGTTAACCATTAAGCAAATAAACCATTGTACCAAAATATCATCCAAGCAAGCAAAACTACCTAACGATTAATGTTTTAAACAAACCATCTAAAGAGTTTTGTGACCAACATAAACAAAATAAAAGTACATTGTTTAAAAACCACATCACCAAATAAAAAGAACTTGTATAGGACACCACAAACCAAATCCACCACTAAGTAGTGGCAACATCAACCTTCAGGTTCAACAACCTTTAGGTTTTCAGACTTCATCTTTTTCATACTCCTCTTCTTCTTCTTCCTCCTGATCTCCATCCCTATCACCTCCACCATCACTTGGCCCAGCACTGGTGGTAGCACCTGAAGTAGTACCAGCTCTAGCAGCTGTAGCAGCAGCACATCCTCCCCCTGTTTGGGAAGAAATTTCATCAATAAACTTATCAGTTTCCTGCTTAAGCTTGACCCACCCATCAACTAATTCTCCAATTGCACTTGACTGCTTGTGCAAGAAATTCAGAACTGTAGTATTTGGGATTGAAGGTGAAGTGTTGCCCAGAAGATTGATCATATTCGAAAGAATACTTGCAGCATCAATTCCTGCAAAAGTATTTGGGGCAACACCTGTGGAAGCGTTTGAATGACAAAAGGAGTTCGAATGACGAACTTGAATCATTAGTTTGAATGACAAACGTCAGTTTTGAGTTGAAAATGAGCGTTTGAATGACAAACGTCGATTTTGAGGGAGTTTGAAAAGGAGTTCGAATGACGATCTTGAATCTTTAGTTTGAATGAAAAACATCAGTTTTGAGTTGAAAATGAGCGTTTGAATGACAAACGTCGATTTTGAGGGAGTTTGAAAAGGAGTTCGAATGACGAACTTCGGTTTTGAATCGGGCATTACGATGTTACCCATTTTGATGAAAATGGTGGTAAGTGAGATGCGATCAACGAGTCATTTTGTGACTCGGACGTTTGAAAGTAAATACTATCAACAAATCAAACGGTTTGGACTTGTAAATGACAGTATTAAAATTGCGGTACCAACGGATCGAACGATCCGGACGGCAAAAGTGCGAATCAACGAACCTAACGATTCGGACTGTAAAAGTGCGATCGACGAGCCAAACGACTAGGATTTGTAAAGAGCGTAAAGTAAGTGCGATATCAATGGATCAAACGATCCTGACGGTAAATAACGATCAACGAACCAAACGGTTCGGATGGTAGAAATGACAATCGACGGATCGAACGATCCGGACGGTAAATGACATAAAAAGTAAAACGGGACTCGATCTCCGTTTTAACCCAAAATCACTTCTCTCGAGGGAGAAGAGATGATAGAGGTAGGATTATCTCGAGACCCGTAGACGGCATTTCGTCTACATTTTAGAAAATTTGATCAGATCAAAAGTAGCGTATGACGCGTAAAACGAGACAAAGGGGAGTTTAGAGAGTGAGAGTGTTATCAATGGCTAGGTGTTGACTCTTTGACTCGGGAGGACATATATGGGATACAATTTAGTGTTTGAAAGGTGTTTCGGAGGTGTTTGGCTCGTGATTGGCTTGAAAAATGTGATTTTCACGCAAATCGAGGCATTTCTGGGGCTCGGGAGGGGGTTTATTAGGCTGCTGGAATCGAGAGGTTTTGGAGGAGGAGTAAATTTCTTGGCCTTGTTTACTGAAGGGGAGGGGTTGTATTTATAGGAGGTGAATTTGAAGAAGAGGCCGTCCGGACTCTTCTTCAGTTTGAGGGACTTTTGAGGTATTTTGGGATTGCTGAGGATTGTTGATTAATCCTGAAGAACAGGCCGGCCGATCAGTCTCTCAGTTTCAGGGGTATTTTGGACTTTTCATCCTTGAATCTGATTGATGGAGATGTGGGAGGCTATGCATGTGTGCCACGTGTCTAGCTTAGTCGCTAAGATTGGATTTTTGCTCCGTTAATCCTGGTTTTGACTGTTTTCTAAATAACTGTCCGAGAAAATATCCGAAACAGTCCCGAAAAGTCCCAAAAATTGCGTATTTCGAGGAAAGTGGTACTTTTACGTGTGAGAACGTGTGTTGAGTACACTTTGAAATTTGGATGCACGGGGCAGTCCTGGGAAGTCTCGTTGACTCGGAAAGGGGGAGTTAACGGAGTCCGGTTAACTTGGAAAGGGCCAGTTAACGGATTGTAACAATCCGGATTTGGTACTTACACCTATGCATCCCAAATGGGAATCAAGCCTGATCGTATTTCGTGTGTGAGGTTACCACTTGGGTCGGATGTGAGGACATGGTGGTGTCCTAAGGATAATGCTTTGGAAATTTCACAGTCTTTGGGACCGGGTAATTTAAAGCCTTCCGAGCTACGAATAATGATTTGCAAAATTTATACGGTCTTCCGGACCGGGTAATTTAAAGCCTTCCGGGCTATGGATAATGATTAGGGAAATTTATTCGGTCTTCCGGACCGGGTAATTTAAAGCCTTCCGAGCTACGGATAATGATTTGGGAAATTTATACAGTCTTCCAAATCGGGTAATTTAAAGCCTTTCGGGCTACAGATAATGATTTGGGAAATTATACGGTCTTCCAGATCGGGTAATTTAAAGCCTTCCGGGTTACGGATAATGACTTATGCTGGCGATGAAGACGTTCGTGCCTTATCACAAGACAGATCCTTCAATCAGGGACGTAGAGATGTGCGTACCTCTAAATGCGTGATTTCAGGGTAATGATTTGTGCTGGTGATAGTGAAATTGTGAGTGGAATGTTTGAGGACGTGTGATGTCCTCTAACTGAGGTGATGTCGTTATGTGGTCGTGTGATGTCCTCTAAACGAGGTTGTGAAATGTTCGAGGACGTGTGATGTCCTCTGACTGAAGTGATGTCGTTATGAGGATGTGTGATGTCCTCTGACTGAGGTGATGTCGTGCATGAGGATGTGCCATGTCCTCTGACTGAAGTGATGTCGTTATGAGGACGTGTTATGTCCTCTGACTGAGGTGATGTCGTGCATGAGGACGTGTTATGTCCTCTGACTGAGGTGACTACTAAGGTCGGATGTGAGGACGTGGTGGTGTCCGAAGGTGACTGCTTAGGTCGAATGTGAGGATGCAGTGGTGTCCTGAGATGAAGTTGTGAGGACGTGGTGGCATCCTATGTGAGATTGTTTGAGGGTGTCTATACCCTATGTGAGACTGTTTGGGGGTGTCTACCCTAAGTGAGACTATTCTAAGGCATCTGAACCTAAGTTGAGACTATTCTAAGGCGTCTGGACCTAAGTTGAGACTATTCTAAGGCATCTGGACCTAAGTTGAGACTATTCTAAGGCGTCTGGACCTAAGTTGGGTTTGATGGTGTATTTTGTGAGTCATGTAAGAACTTTGTTTGTGGGAATTTTTAGAAAGGAATCATGCCGTGCTGGGATTCTTCTTTTATGTAGCATTTATTACAGCTATGTCTCGTATTTGAAGTTTATTGACATACCTTTGTTGTGTTTACCTGTAGGAGGAGGCGCCTTTGTGAGGAGGATGTTGAGGAGGATGGGGTAGGGCCTTTGGCCGAGATGATGAGGACTTGGTGGCGCCTCTTGCTGAGATGATGAGGACGTGGTGCGGCCTCTGGCTGGGATAGTGAGGACGTGGTGCGGCCTCTGGCTGAGATGATGAAGTGTTTGAGGACGTGGGGCGCCTCTGACCGAGTTTTTGAAATGTTGAGGACGTGGGGCGCCTCTAACTAAGTTGTTGAAATGTTGAGGACGTGTGGCGCCTCTGACCGAGTTGCTGAAATGTTGAGGACGTGTGGCGCCTCTGACCGAGTTGCTGAAATGTTGAGGACGCCGCATGTGCCTCTGACCTAGTTGTTGAAATGTTGAGGACATGTGGCGCCTCTGACCAAGTTTTTGAAATGTTGAGGACGTGGGGCGCCTCTGACCGAGTTGTTGAAATGTTGAGGACGCTGCATGTGATGTACAAGGAGAGGAGGGATGGCTCGTATTATCTATCCTTCTTCATTATACTTCTGCAGACTTCTTGGAGTATCCGGTCGAGGAAGGTGCTGAGTTCCCCGAGGATGATGAGGCTGCTGGCGGAGGCGCCGAGATGTGGGAGTTTTTACCAGGCGGTGGTGCCAATGACTCAGAGTAGGACTCTTTTTTTTTCTTCTTTTCTGTGCATGTTAGTTAGGAGAGCAACAAAATATTTGTATTTGTATGCACAATGTATTCACATGTAATGAACTCTTTTATTTTCGCTTTAGGGATTGTTTCTACTCCCTTTTTTTATGTTTTGTGCATGTCGCACGAGCTTGAAATATTTGTGGTTAGTGTATGGTGGCCGAAAATGGCTTTGGTAAGGCTTTTGAGCAGTTGGGGGCCGAAGCAGCTTTGACAGTTTCATGAGTGACGGCGGGAGTGATGTCTCCTGAGACGTGTTTGCTTTGTGAGTGATAGCCACTCTTTTCATGGTTAGCCCCCTCGGGATATGTCACAGCGCTTTGTTGGATGTGGTAGACCATCGCAGAGACGGTGAGGACATCGTTCCCTTAGTTTTGGGGGAGACTTTCCACGATATAGATCGCTTGGCGATGGGGGACCGATTCATGCGTGGAGGAAGCCCCACTTTGCTTGCTTTATGGTTGCGAGAGAGACTTGAAGCTATCCTTGTGCTTCCGACATCTTTTAGTATGTGGACATTTGCTTAGCGACCATTGGGTCTTGGAGATGGATCAGTCTGCTTGGGAGAGGTGGATGGTTTGACTTGGCACGCATCACTTCCGTTGGTGGGTTCCTCATTGGGGAATTGAGATGAGGAGGGCCTGTCAGGAAGGTTCCTATGTTGTCAGAGTTCCATGGTTGTCTTGGTCCTCTTTTTACATCCCGTCGCTCGTTTCTCGACAGTTCGGGGTGAGGTAGGAGCCTTTGCTGGGTTGGAATGACATGTCTACAACCTTAGGAGTGCAGAATCTTGGGTCAACCCTTGAGATATCACGGGAGACGCTGTGTTTGACTACGGGACTTGAGTTGATAGACTGGCGGGGATAGGTCCACTTTTGTAGACTCGTAGGGAGGATATCCGAGCCGAGGCGCGGGCGAACGATGCTCTGAGAGCGACTGCATTTGCTTGAAACGACTGGAAGGACTCCTGATCTTGGAAGGAGGGAGACAGATGTAGTTCACGTGGAACAAAAAAAGACCCGTCGGGGGCGAGGGAAGAAAGGGAAGAATGACGAAGGGGCAAGCGCGAGTGGCGCGGAATGACCTTCTGAAATTATAAGTATCCAATCGTTTTCATTTGCAGACACATTAATTGTTAAATGTTTTAAGTTGTCTTTTAGCATGTTGTGAGTTTGAGAGTAGACCGTGCTTAAACTCATCAAGAAGTGTTTTAACTGTAATTATTTGTGATTTGCTTTTAAAGCTTTATCGAGCCGCAAGGTCTCTTGCTTGCTTCTTGTCTGAGCCTTGATGGCGTCCAATTTTTTTGATTTTTGTATATGCTTTAGACCGAACTATTGAAGGCTGTCTACGTTCCCCTCGGACTGAGGGGCTCAGGTCTGCGTAGTTCGACCTTCTTTTGTGAGAGAAAGGGAGACGAAAAAGGGGTAGAATGGTGCAACCCTGATTTTTGCCTAGACTGCCCTGTTTGGGGTTTTCAATCTAGCTGGGTATGTTCTTCAACACCTTTGTATTTATTTTTTTTTAATCACTCAGTCAACCAAATATGTGAGAGAAATGACTTGTAATGTACACTCATAAGGGCGTATATATTTTTTGAAAAAGTGGGAACGGGTCCCTTTTTGTATGAATGTCTTATTTGATGTAGGCACAAAAAACATGCTTTTGGGTTTGACTCTTTTGAGCGAATATGAGAACTGAAAAAGCTTGTAAAAGTGTATGGAAGCCCTTGCTGACAGAAAATCAGTGTTTAGCTCTATTTTTCCTATTTTGTAGAAAAAGAAGACTTCTCGAGACATTTGAAAACTTGATTTGTTCGCAATGATCACATGTTTGCTTAAAACCCTTTGTTGATGTTCGAGTTATTCAACAATTAAACTTGATATGCTTGATTAATCATGAGAAGAAAGTCAACCGGTATCAAGGATCGAGTTAGATCAGGTGTGAGAAAAGACTTGTGTATATGAGAGGTCATTGATGAGACCGGGTTTGTGGATTTGTAAGTGTTTATGACCGGACCATTTCTGGTTGCCTACGTTCCCCTTAAGACAAGGAGTTCAGGTCGATGTAGTTCAGGGACCGAACCGTGTTTGGCTTCGGGGCAAGGGCAATGAATATTTGTGCGGCCTTTGACGAAAAAGCTCGGACGGAAGGTTGAATGATGAGGCAGGGGCCTTGAGGTGATTCCTTGACAAGTCGTATTTGACGGCAGTTTCAATGAATACATTGCTTCTTGATCGTCGTCTTTCATCGGCGGAGAAAGAATTTGAACACAGCTCAAGGGCTTATGACATGATTCTGCCTTTGCTTTAACTGCTCCATTGTTATCGACAACTTCATTCTTCGAGCTTTAATTTTTTATTTTTTTTGTCCATCTGTCAAGCTTCTGATTGGCGGTGCTGGGTCCTTGGCCTTAATTTTTTTTTGAAGCTCCTGCTTGAGCTTTTTCTTTTTTTTTGAAGCTTCTGCTTGAGCTTTTTTTTTTCTTTTTTTTTTAAGCATATGAGGGCGAAGGCAAGGCCCTGTTTGAACTTTCTTGATGCGCACGAGGGCGAAGGCAAGCCCCTAGGTTGTTGTCGACATGAGGTCAATCTTTTAATGCTGAGTGACCCTTTGTTGTCCTTTGATGTTGCCGCCGTCGTTGACTTGGTCAAGGTGATGGTGGGGACATGTTTTGAAAAGTGTATGGCTTGATGGAGGCCTTTGTGTGGGGTATGGTAAGGTGTATGGGGAGCTATCGATTGATTTTCTCACACCAATTAATCAAAGCATTAATCATTTGTGGAATTACTTGTTGAGCAATGCAAGTGATCACATAGAACAAAACCATTTCATTAAATGTAATGTGGGGTGCAAAATAATGTCTCAAATCTAGCAAGAAAAGAAAGAAAACTCACGTAATTAAAGACTTAGTTACAATGTCCGGGGAGGACTTGATTGGATATTAAAAGTACTAGAACCTACGAGGTTTGACTGTATTTTTTTGTGTGTGTTTTTTTTCTAGAGTGTAGAGGGGGGAGAAGAAGACTCGATATTCTTTAGGCGAAGTATCGACGGAGAATTCTCCGATTTGCGTCTCTGTAGGCTCTTCAGCAGTCCCCAAATTCACTTTGGTTAGAACCTTCTCAGCAGCTTGGGCCCGATTTTCCTCTCGTTTGACAACATGCTTAAAGATTTGTTTAATGTATTGTTCATTTAATGTGTCTGCATCTTTATCAAGTGAATCATTATTAACTGTTTTGATTATTTACTTTATCATTAGTTAAAGTGGCAATGAGGGGATACTTAGATAGGTCGAATTTATTATTCAGAGCATAAGGAAACATAGTTTTTGCTACAAACGCATAATCTTTAGGCGTAAGGCCGTCAGACGACTCGAGAGACTCAAACTTAAACACGACAGACTCTGGAATTTATTTTTTTCGAAGCAAGACTCTAGGAAACGAGGGGTTAGTCCAAGCTTCTCGACCTATTTCTTCTTGCTGGCTGTGGGTCCGCGTTTGTGAAAGTTATGCCATTTTTTATGCTGCCACTTGGTCGGCCTGTCTCGAACTGCCTTATCTCCGGGGAGCGTTCAATCCACCCATTGGTGTGTCCCGATGCTGGAAAGGATTGTTGGGAAATAACCATTCTTGGGTTTTCTTTCATGAATTTCTCAACGTGGAAGCCCCAGGTTCTGCCTTCACGTCCCTGATCATCACGGGAATTTGCCGAGGACTTATCCACCATGCTGACCCCGTCATTTCTAGGGAAATGTTTTCCGACTGTGTTGGGACCTCGGGGGCATTCCCACTTTCCCTCTTCGATTAAGCCTTGGACCACTTTCTTCAACACGAAGCAATGGTCGGTTGTGTGACCGGGGTAGTTGTGAAAAGCACACCATTTGCTCATGTCCATATTAGGTTTGAGAGTCTTTGGCTGGAAATTTTCGAGAGGTTTGAGGATGTTCTGCTTCACCAACGTCTCAAACACTTGGCTTAGAGGCATTCCGAGGTTGTCAAAGTGAATGAAAGGTTGCTTCCCAGAAGAGTTGTTGCTTCATTGGGCTGTGTTCCCCTTGTTCACCTCATTGTTCCGGGGGAACGAATTTCCGTCTGTATTGGGGCCGCAGGGGCGCTCTAACTTTCCTTCTTCAATCAATCCTTGAATTTCTTTTCCAAAACTGTGCAGTTGTCGGTTGCATGCCCGTGGTATTTGTGAAAAGCACAATGCTTGGTTACATCCCAGTTGGCGTTGGGGAATTTGGGCTGGTAATTTTTCATAGGTTCGAGGAGACCTTGCTTACCTCGCTCAAGGGCATCCAAAAATTATCATAGTGTTTTCGTTGTCTTGGGGGACCACTGTTTCTCTGTAGTGCTCCATTCTGAATATAATGGACTGCTCCGACAACCTCCCTCCCTTTGCTTGGGGCAGATATTGGATTGGACGGGACTTCGTGGTAGCGGTAGGAAGAAGCGGGAGTTGCTGCTGTTTTCTGGAGGCTCAAGGTCTTTTCGAACTTGGTCCCGGCGTTGACCATGGCAGGGAGGTCGGGATAAAAGTGAGGGATGACTGATACTTTGAAGATTCTCATTTGCTCATCCTCAGGCCGTGACTCCATGATTTCAAAAAGCTTCCGGCTCTGTTCCATGTAGAATTCTCCCATAGTTTCGTCTGCCTTCTGTTCTTTCAACATAACCACATGCGGGTCGATAGAAACCTCTAAACTGCTGGAACCTGTAACCAAAGGTTCACTGACGGAGGGAACCATGATAGGGGTTGGGCAAACAGGCTTTGAGGGATTTGAGGCCATGAAGCAGCTGGAGCCAATGCAGGTTGTCCGAAGTAATGGGCCAGAAAAGTCATGGGGGCGAAACATGGTGAATGGGCATATTGATAGAAAGATGTGAACATGGGAGGATTTTGAAGGATATTGGGTTCTGTTTGAGATGGTCCAGCGCTGCGCTGGTGATATTGAGCTTGCGGCGCAGGGCCGGGAAATTGACTGTGCTACGGTTGACAGATCGGAGCCGCTTGACTGAGGCCCGAGTGAAGCTCTGAGCGGGAGCTATTTTGCATTGACGGATTTTTGTAGCTTTGTGAAGGAGGGACCTGCTGATAGGTTTGGGAAACCGGGGGAACATACATTTCTTCGTCTTCTATGAGGACAAAGGTTTTATCGGGTTGGGGAACTGCAACAGCTCCACGATGGCGCATGGCATATTCGATCCAAGCCTGCTGCTCTTCTTGGCGTTTCTCGAGAGTCTTGAAAGCTTGCCAAACCTCTTCCATTGTTTGGAAGTTTCCCGGGGGCGGGGTTCCGTTTCCCTCACTGTTATCTGTTGATCCTGCCATGGGGGAGTAGCGGACTGTTCGGACCGCTGAACTGGGAGGGCTGTCGGACCTTGTAACTTCGATACTGAAAGGCGGCTTCCGGGTACTCTCAACCACTATCGGTTCGCTGGAGAGGGTGAAGGGTAAGATTTAGACTTTAGGAAGGCCTTTTTTGGATAAGGGGGAAAGCTCATGCGACATGTAGTTTCCCTTTTTTTGTATTTATTTGTTGTTTTAATTTACTTAAAACGTGTTTTCTCAGAATCCTAGGTAGGTTGGAAAAGATTGCTCTTCTTTTTCGCAACTATGCTAGATCCTGGGTCAGTGAAACCATCAGTGCGGCTATAAGCCCCTCGTTTTGCACCTGTATTTCGACATCCCGGGGTGGACAGCCCTGGGCGAGGGTCCTATAGGGCAAGCGGTTTCCACCGGCCTAAAAGAAAAATCGAACCTAAGGACCGAGCCTGTCATGTTCGTTTTAATGCGTCGACCAAGTGAATAGTGAACCGAGCAGGCACCTGAGTCCAGATCGAGTCGAGAGTTCGGCATGACCTCTCTTTACCTTACTTGAGCAAGGGATCTGTGATGTTAGGTGTTGGCTGGGTCATATTGTCATGGCTGACGTATTAAAGGTTTGACGACATGGTGTCATGTGGGCATGGATGTATATTTAGGACGGAGCATTGTCTGGGTGTAGCTTTGGAAATCAAGATCGGGTCAAGATTTTAGCATTTAGCATGACCTTTCATCGCTTTGCTTGCTCAAGGGATCTTGAGTTCCGAGCTTCGACTCAGAAAATGGCCGGCATGGGATATGTATCCAGGCTTTATGACACGGACTGGGTAAAAACCAACCGAGTCTGGATAGAGTGTGACGCAAGCGTGCAGGGTTGACACTGACTAGGATGGGATTTGGAATGATTCCGTGCACATCAGAAAGGCGTCAGGAAGACCAATCGAACTGCAACTGAGACCACTCCGGGTTGAGGGTTGTAGTGTGCAGTGTACAGGATAAGAGTGCGCGTAGTGTGCGGTCACTAAAATTCTTTTTCTGAGTAAAACATAAATTTTTGCAGAATTTTTAAATGTATGTACACAGATGTATTACGATGCATTTTGTATTTTTATTTTTTTTGGAAAATATAAGTAAAGCACATGCACACACACACACACAACAGTTAAAGAAGGGGTAAAATGAAAGTTTGACCCTCATCATTGTTTTAAAAACTGTTGTTGTGTGATGAGATTTTGAGTTTGGAGGTCAGGTTACGCCTCGGGAAGAGAATAGCAGAGCTCACCCGAGTCGCCTCGTATAAACGAGTCTTTCGATACCCCTCTTTCTTTAAAAGATGTTTGTGTGTATGTGCTTTTAAAAATGCATGATGAGTATGATGTCTACATTGTATGCTATGTATTGAAATAAATTGAAATAGTTTGGGAAGAAAGCCTTACCAATGTTGGTTCTTGTCTGTCTTCCGCTTGGGAATAGTGTTTGAGTGTGAATAGTGCTCCGAGATGGACCGAAATTGCTTCGGGGATGTATCGGTGTCTGCGGACAAAGCTTTGGCGTGCCTCGAGAGTGCTGGGTGTATCTTCGGAGAGAGGTTCGGCGTGCCTTAGGAGTGTTGAATGTACTCAGGCAGAGGTTCGGCGTGCCTCGGGAGTGTCGGTTGTACTCGGGCAGAGGTTTGGCGTGCCTCGGGAGTGTTGGTTGTACTCGGGCAAAGGTTCGGCGTGCATTGGGATCGTCGGTTGTGCTCGAGCAGAGGTTCGGCGTGCGTCGGGATCGTCGGTTGTGCTAGGGCAGAGGTTCGGCGTGCTTCGGGATGGACCGGGATTGTCCGGCTTGCTTCGGGATGGACCGGGATTGTCCGGCAGGGCTTCAGGATGGACCGGAATGCCTCGAGATGGACCGGCAAGGCTTCGGGATGCCTCGTGAGTGCCTCGGGGCAGTTCAGGAGCATCTCGGGAGCGCTCGGCAGGTCTTCGGAGCACCTCGAGGGGGCTCGGAAGGCCCCGAAGGGAACCGAAAGGGACCGGGAGTGCCTCGAGAGGACTTAGAGGGGAGCCTGAAGGCTGGGGGGAGAAGAGAGAAGGGAGGAGTAAAGAAAATGAGAGCGGGAGCCCTCTATTTATAGGGGTATAAAATATTCAAAATGGTACGCACGGACCATTCTGGGAAAACCAAATTTTTGGTTTTTCAGGATTTACGGGAATCTCGTGGATTTTAAGAAGATTTTGTAATTATGATGTCTAGGTGCAAAATGGTCCATACGGACCATAATGCAGGCTAACTATTTTATTATTTTTGTAATGGCAAGCTAGTTCTCGTCGAGAGCTTTCCAACCATATATGGCACGTCTCAATCGGAGTTCGTTTAAAGGAGTTATGACCTCCGAAAGTTCGCCCTTGATTTTTTCCGTATGCTTGGATGGAGAGCAGTCCGGATTGGGGTACTTACACCAATGTGTGCAATAATACCTCCAATCTTGACATCTAAATCCTTTTTAATAAGAGGAACTACTTTCCGACCAATAAACTTCGCATCTAGGTTGGGTGATCTTGGCTTTCCCAAGAATATAAGCAACAATGAGGACCCTTATACTTGGTCACTTCCCAATAGCCAAACTTCTTCCAACTCTAACAGATATAAAAATTGTATGGAAACTTTTTCAGTAGACATTTTATTTCCCATGTATGAGTTGTGCTATTTCTTACCCTGAACCGACAATTTGATTTAATGTGGTACCTCTTTATTTAAAATTGCGCCTTGTTCTTGTTAGAAAAACGTATCCCTTTAACAATTTCATCTTTCTTTAGATCTCAAACTGGAAAATGGGTTGATTATGGGAATCAATAAAGCATTCTTTTTGTCGAGCAATATCACCAATATCACTGTAAATATGATATTCTGATCTCTCATACCTTAGATTTTTTGGCGCTTCGTAATGAACCAAATGTGTTTCCACGTCATCATCAATCGGATGTGTTTCCACGTCATCATCAATCGGACCATCATCACCCTCTCCCAAATCTACATCAGAATCACTACTACACTCTTGATATTCATCATCAACATCGTATAGCATTGCATCTACATCCGTGTCTTCTTCTTCTTCTTCTTCATAATCCACATCATCTTCCGAATTATCATCACCAACTGGATCATTTGGGCATGCCCTGTTACCATAATTTGATGTTTGAGTTTATACAATTGTTTGTGTACTTGGACCAATCCCTGCATCACAGTTTCAACTTGGTAAATTCCCATAAAAGGTCTTTGTAATACGTGTTTCAAACTCTTTATAACGTCGATTTTCAATCAATTTTATGATCATATACAACTGCAAATTACTCATCCCCCAAATTTAGCAGAAACATCGAACATTATATCAATACCCGCATCACCTTCGATACGAAAAGGAAAGTACTCACCAATCCCCTTATCAAAGGAATGTGAACGTCTACAAATAACTTCCAACTCATATTGTGTCCGATCTACGCCCATCATTTTATATAAACAATCAATCAATTGATTGTATTTTCATCTACAATGAGTCATAATTGCACATTTCGGCCCTTTCTGAAAATGAGGACTATCAAATGATTGTTTATCATCACCTCCACAATAACACATGAAAATGAGTGAAACCCCGTTCATCTTTAACCTTATATTACCAAATCAAATTGTTAAAACCTTCAAAACCCTAATTTTAACATTTATATATATAATGTATTAAAACACAATAAAAAACATAAATTTATATATCTAAACATAAGTAAAAACAATGATTAAGATAATGTTAATTTACCTTGATTCTTAGTTTTCACCAATTATGAAATTAAAAGATATGAAAATTTAGATTTTTTCTTCAACTATTTTATGTTTATGGTTGTTTGAATATGGAACAAATGAATCCACAATCTGAAATCTTATTTGAACCCGCTTAAACTCACTACACAATGTATCGAATTCTTCTCCACTTTAAATCGCTACACAAAGTAGCGAGTTTCTCTAAAATCGCTACACTGTGTAGCGAATTTACTAATCCATAATTAGGTTATTTTAGGTCATTTGTATTTAACAACGTTTATGAAATTGTCTATGGCTTAGCAAAGTGAGGCGAAACTCACAAAGTGTTGTCAATAGTATTGATAATACTAATAACAATACAATTGACACCAATTCGAAAAAACAACAAATCAATAGTAATAAATATAAATTGCAGCGGAAGTAAATAACAATACACAAGAATATAATTTTTATCAAGTTATATAAATATATAACTTGATGGGTGCCAGGAGGGCAAGACCTTTCTATATATAATATGAATTCAATACAAGGTCAAAGAAGTTCCCTTAATGATCAATGATCATTAACTCAAGGAACAATAAATGAAGAATTCTCTCTGAATATAAACACACAAAACCTCATGAAAATATAAAAATCTATATGAAAATTTCGAGTGTCGGACAGAGTGTTGCCAACACTGAATGGCAACACTTGAAGAGCAGAATTCTTTTCTTGTGCAGATTTGCGTTTTCTGAATTGGGTGATCTTCAATGAACATCCACTGCACTATTTATAGGCCACAAAGTCTTGGAGCCTACTCAAAATGATCAGCAACAGCCTTGAAGTTTGTTTCCTCCATTTTAGCCTTCTCGCCTCAAATGTAGGAGACTTAGTCTTCTCTTGCTTCTCTTGCTTGTACCTCTCAGCTGTAGATGCCTTGTACTCTAACTTGTTCTCCCCCTGAATAGCTGAATAATATCTCTTTTTGCTTGGTCATTAATTAAACAAATAAACACATGTTTATTTGTTAATTTTCTCCTCTTCTTCGAACATCACGCGTGGACAGTTTCTGAGGACCTATTTAAGCTCATTTTAAGCAGACTAACTACTGTTATTTAAACATTATTTTCCACATTTTTATTTGTGAAAAATACAGTAACTATTTCAGTGTTGCCAAATCCAAATGGCAACACTTGTGACAACACCAGTGGCAACACTGGTTTGCAACACTTGGGACAACATTCATGGCAACACATGATCTTAACATTAACAATCTCCCCCTTAGTTACTGATTTCTTCACAAAATACCAATGTGATGATCTTTACAAAACAGTTAGTCAAACTTAACAAAAATACAAAACTGCCACGTGATTAATAGTGATAACATAAACCTTCAGGCAATGTTAACATATTTTTCAATCAAAGTATCACACTTCAAATAGTGGAAACATCAATCTTCAGGCAAATGAAGTCACGTAATTTCAAATTATCTCCCCCTAAATCACGAAATTAATAACTAACGAAAATAATTATTAAAATCTTAAAACAACCATCCAACTAAAAAACCATCCACCAAAGTTTGAAGAAAATTCCAGTCGAAACAAAGAAAAAAAAAACAGAATTTAAAATTGTTTAAGCATAACAAACCAAATAAAAACAAATAAAATTGTTTTTGTTACCAAACCACCAAAATCAAGAACCATGCGAACCAACCATCAACCTTCTGCATTTCCAGCTCCTTCACCTCCCTCAGCTGTACCACTTAGTCCAGCTCCATCTCCATCCGCTCCATCATCACGCCTTGTCCTTGATTGATCTTCCCCTATTTTGAAAGAAATCATATCCACCATTTTCATCATATCAGTACGCATGTCCAGCCATCCCTGTATCACCGAGTCTATATGCTTCACCTGACTATTGAAAAAATTAAGAACCATGGAAGCATCAATCATCACTGGTGCAGTGTTGCCTGAAGTGTTGCCAATTTCAGGGGCGACACTTGGGGCGACACTTGAAGCAGAGGCAGCCAACGGAGGAGCATCTGTAACCAAAACCCATGGCAAATCTCTGTACTTATCACCTTCTGTAAAGTGTTTGCTAATTCTGTAATAAACAGTCTTCTCAGAGATATTATCGGCATTCCAAGACTTGAGGTTTTGGAACAAGAAAACATTGTAAATAAGGGAAGGAAAAATGAAGGAGGAGGTTTTTCTTTTCTTAGCCCATGCAGCTAGGTGAAAAAACACTAATCTCCCAAAGTTGACTCTTTGTTTCTTGCCTAGTTTGTACAACAAAGTAGCTTGCTCGAATGTCACTGTGTTTTCATTGGCCGTAGGTAGCCAATTTGTTATACAAATTTTGTGAAGCACACTAAACAAAGAAGTAAGATGGGTAGATTTAAAGTGTTTACTCCAAACAGTGACTCTCCCTCCAGTCAAAAAGTTAGCTAGATTATTCGGTTCAATGTCCAAGCACTCATCTTCAACATTAGGAAGGCCGAAAGTTTTGTTGATGATAGAAGGGTTAAAGTCATATATTTTGCCCCTAACAAAGATCTTTCCATAATGAGGGGTGTTTCTATCATCAATGTCCTCCCTAAGATGAGCGAAAAAATTTCTAACCACACTTTCGACACAAACGGACACTTTCACAACCGTAGGTAAAATGTTTCTATCCTCCAAAAATTGGTACACTCCTAACTCCTTGAACTAAGTCACATACATGTTCCTTTCATTCAGAATCTTTTTCTCAGAATCTTGAACCCACTTATCTAAGTTGGATTCACTATAAAATTCCTCGGAAAGAAATGGGCGTTCATAATATCCAAAAGACTCATATTCAGATTTTGAATCTTGAGAGGGAGTAGGAGTGGTTACCTCTGGCCAGTAAATAGGAGAGTATGAAGGGGAACTTGACTGGGCTTTGGTCTTGGCAGCAGGTGTTGCTTCAGGTGTTGCCATTGGATTGGCAACACTTGGGGCGACACTGGAAGAAATTTTCTATTTCTTGGCAATCCGGGACTTGGCTTGAGCTAGAGTTTCTTCATCATCCATCCAAGCTTCCTCATCCTCATCAGAAGATGATGAGGGCTCCTTGGTCTCTTTAAAGATTGGATCCGAATTATCCTCGAACAAAATGTTGAGCGATGAGCTTGAACTATCCTTCACATTGACAGGATCATCAGCAGTGTTGGAAGGAATTTTAGACCTTAACAATGTCTTGATCCTTTCGGATTGACGACGAACTCCACCTCAAAATTACGAAGAAGCATCAACCGCCTTTTGTTTCTTGGTTTTCTTTTGAGGGGCGAAGGTGAGTTCTACGGATGGGGTAGCTTCTGAAAGGCTTATAGGTATGGGAATTTGAGGTGGATTATAGACAACAATGTCTAAAGATGGTGAGGTGGTGGGTGTGGCCGAAAGTGTCACAGGTGATATCTCTATGGGCTCGGCGACATTTGAGGCGACACTCGAAGGGGCTAAAGGTGAAATTTCCATGGGGGAAGAAATTTGGGAAGTATTTTTGGGACTTGCCATGGAAATTGAAGGAGAAACGAGGAAGAAGAGAGAACAGGGGAAGGGTTTGGTTCCGCCTAGAGAGAGAAGCAAGAAGAGAGAGAGAGGGTTTAGTGAGGAGGAGGGTTTTAATGAGTAATAGGGAGGGTTTTAATTTGATTTGACAAGTTCAAATCAAATAAAATCCCTTTTATCCCTCACAAATCCAACAAACTATGCCACTATTATCCGCCATTTTTAAAAAAAACAATTTTTTTTATTCTTTTTTTAATTTTTTTTTATTTTTTAAATATATAATAACTAAAAATAATTTTAGCAATATTCATAAAATTGTGTTTTTCAAAATTCAAAATAATGAATATTAAAAAATAGATATTTCTAAATTACAATTAGTTAGACAAAAATTAAATATTTTTGCTAAAAACCTTTTAAATTTCACAAACTCTAAATATAAGAAGATAGACTTTTGGAAATTCAAAATTTAATTAACAAAAACAAAAACAAGAAATAAAAAAATAATGTAGCATCTACTAATGTGTTACTAGCAATGTTGCGTGACACACAAGGCAACATTTTTAAATAAAACCCCCTTGATATTTTTTCATCATTTATATCTTATCATTCCTTATGCAATTTTTAAGCACGCTTTACACATTCTTTATTTACAAGGAAGCATCGTAGTAGCGAGCTCCGTGTCCCGAATTTTTTATAAAAATGTAAAGCTATATGTAGTAAGTTTTATACCTTTCAAGTAGGGTACACTGTAGTAGCGAGCTCCATGTCCCTAATACTTAGTATAAAATAACTACATTATACTCCCGTTTTGGCAAGGAAGCATCGTCGCAATGAACGCCGTGCCCCGAGTTACTTTGGGAGTATTTTAGCATGCTTAGCCTTTTCAAATATCAACAACATAAGTGACTTTGTCACTTTAAGCACGAAGGGGTATTTTATGAAAAATTTTTGTTAACCTTAAGAATGTACACATACTAGAACAAAAAGGTCAGTAAATGCCCCCCATTGGGTTTAAACTATTTTTTTTAAAAATAAAAGAAAATAATAAAAGAAACAAAAATTAATAAAACATAATATACAACAAAATAATCCAGGAGTTTTTAAACGAACCACAAATCAAGAGATTTTTCCAAACTAGAAAATCTCTCGTGGTTAAAACCTTGAATCAAAAACTCATCTTTTAATTCAATAAAAACCCTTTTAGATTCAAGTTTAGATACAAAACAAAAGTGATTTACCTTAACATATTTTACCATGTCTCGATAATTTACCGGTTCCTTGTGTCTTGTTTGTATCCCACGTTCAAATCCCCGATCAATTGACATATATGATGATTCTTTTGAATTCTCAAAGGGGATCCCTCCTTACTGGATCATTAACTCCATTGGAGTTCTCATCATCTTCATCTGAGTCACTACTCTCAGAATTTCCAGCCACTGTTCTGTTCTCCTGTGTTGTCTCAGGTGTTGCCATTTCAGTGGCAACACTCGGGCAACACTTGAATCTGTGGCTGTACTGGCCGATTCAGTTTCTGTTCCAGCCCTCTGTTCAACTTCTTCCAGCAGGGTCAGAGGTATATCATCAGCTGGTTCTCCTGTAGCACTCAAGTAATCGTTAAATTCAATATTCACCGATTCTTGAATCACTTTTAACCTCAAATTATAGACTCGATAAGCATAACTGTTTTGAGAGTAGCCAAGAAAGATGGCTTTGTCACTATTGGAATCTAGTTTTTCTAAGTATTTCCGGTCGTTTAAAATGTAGCACAAACACTCGAACACGTGAAAATAGTGAACCGTAGGTTTCTTTCCATTTAAAATCTCATAGGGTGTCATAGTAGTATCGGGTCTTAAGAAAACTCTATTCGTAGTGTGACAAGCTGTGTTTAATGATTTGGCCCAAAAACCTTTGGAAATATTTCTAGCAATTAGCATAACACGAGCCATCTCCATTAATGTCCTATTTTTCCTTTCAGCAATACCATTTTGTTGTGGTGTTTTAGGTGCTGAAAATTCATGGTGTATCCCCCTTTTACTACAAAAAGTAGAAAATGAGATGTTTTCAAACTCTCTACCATGATCTGACCTTATTCGAAAAATAGAAGAACAAAACATGTTTTTAATTTTGGAAACTAAGTGAGTAAATTTATCAAATGTTTCAGATTTTTCTCTTAAGAAATAGACCCATGTAAACCTAGAAAAATCATCAACTATAACATAAACATACTTCTTACCTCCCAAGCTTTCTACCTCAACAGGACCCATTAAGTCCATATGTAAAAGCTAAAAACAATGTGTTGTTCCTGAGTGTTGCTCTTTGTGTTGTCCAACACTGTGAGCAACACGAGTCTGCTTACCCTTTTGGCAGTCACCACACATCATGGTGTCTTTGAGGTTTAGTTTAGGAACACCTTTGATGGCATTGAGTTTGATAATTTTCTCAAGATTTCTATAATGAGAATGCCCTAACTTTTGATGCCATAACCTTATGTCATCAAGTTTAGTCAAATTACACACTGGTTTATTACCAACCATGTAGCAATTATCACTTGACCTTATTCCAGTCATGACACAAAAGTTAGTATTATCAAACACTTCACATGTATTTTTATTGAATTTAACCTCCAAATTGTCATCACATAATTGGTTAATGCTAATTAAATTAGCAAGTAGACCATCTACATGTAAGACATTTTTTAAAGGAGGAAAACCAACAATATCCAGTGTTCCTTTTCCAACTATTTCACTCTTGCCTCCTCCACTATAAGTCACAGAGCCTCCTTGAATAGGTTGGTACTCCGTTAGGAATGATCTTGTTCCCGTCATATGACGTGAACAACCACTATCAAAGTACCAAGCACCTGAAACGTTAGTCCTTAAAGCAGTGTATACAACATAGCATTTCAGTTTTTCTTTGGGTAACCAAGCCTTTTTTGAAATTCTGAATTTCTGTTCACCAGTGATGTCTCGAGTGTTGCCCTGAGATTTTGGCGACACTTGAGGCAACACTTCCAAACTGGACATTTTCTTTTGAAGATTAAAACAGTCTGATTTTTTATGTCCAGGTTTGTGACAGTATTCACACTCAATGATTTGATCAGAAATATCACTAGAAGTACTACCTTTTTCCTTAACACGCTCTTTTACAAAACTAGTTTTAGTTTCAACATTAAAAAGGGAAGAAGTAATATTTTCTAGAGATTCTTGAAACCCAAGGCCAGCTTTAAGAGGCTTACTAAAGTTGAGTATCTTATCCAATTTGGATGAACTCGTGTTGAGTTTTTTGAAGGTGGATTCGGCTAGGTTGAGTTTGGACTTGAGTTTATCAAGATCCAAATCTCTCCTACTGAGTTGAACCTCTAGCCGAGTCAAGGAGTTTTTAAGATCATGATTTTCCTTTTTCAAGAAAATCATCATCTTGTTCTCCTTTTTCCATTCTACGAGGAGAGACTTATAGAGGTTTTTTAATTCATGAATAAGCTCATCTTTATCAAGTTCATCCTCTATAAACTCCTCTGAATTTAAATCAGCAAAACCATGCAAGTTAAGATAATTTAAAGAATCATACCTGCTGAGTGTTGTGCCAAGTGTTGCCATTTCCTGGACGACACTTGGGGCAACACTTTCTGAAGAAGTCACAAGTGTTGGTTCAGGTGCTGTCATTTTTGGAACAACACTTGAGGTAACACTTTCTGTCGAAGGCAACTCCTCTACCGTAGCCATCATGACCACTTGCTTCGTCTTTTCTTCTTTCTCCGTTTCTTCCTCCTCTCCATCACTAAGAGACACCCACATATTTTTGCCCGCCTTTCTCAACGTGTTAGCACACTCATTAGCATAGTGACCCCAACCGGAACAAGCATGACATTGAATAGATTCAATGTATTTAGGATCGGACCGGATCTTTTCTGAGGATGCACGACTAGGTGGAGTATTCTTTTGATTTGGAGGAGGACCTCTCCTTGGCACAAAACTAGGTGTTTTGGCCAATTGGTCTTTAGCCTTTACCTGCACACTGTTAAATTTCCTAAGCATGGAATTATATTTCTTTGCAAGTAAAGCTATACTAGTATTTTCATCTAACTCCTCAAAGGCTTCATCTTCATCATCCACACATGTGTCCGAAGATTCGACTTTTAAGGCAATATTTTTGCCTTTAGAAGCCTCGGTTTGTTCATTGAGATTCATCTCAAAGTTTTTCAAAATGCTCATTAAGGAGTTGATGTCCATAGTTGAAAGATTATGGGCCTCTTCAATAGCTGAAACTTTAATATTAAAACGTTCGGGAAGAGTACGAATAGCTTTTGAAACAAGTTGTTTATTTGTAAAAGGTTCTCCTAATACATGACAAGCATTTGAAATATCAATCAATTTTTCAAAATAAGACGAGATGTCTTCGTTTTCACCCATTCTTATTCTCTCAAATTTACTAGTGAGACCCCTAAGCTTTGTTTCTCGGACACTGCCATCTCCTTCACAAAATCTTTGTAAAGTATCCCAAGCATATTTTGCAGAGGGACTATTTTGAATGAGCTTGAACATATGCATGTCAACCCATTCATAGATGGCATTTAGTGTCTTTTCATTGAAACTAGCAAGATTATTTTTTTCAATAGTCCATTCAGATTCAGGTTTGACTTGAACGTCACCATCTTCATCTCGAAGGAGTAATGGAAGAGAATAACCATTTAAAATAGATCGCCAAGCTCGAAGATCAATTGATTTGATATGCGAGCGTAGGCGGATCTTCCAATAAGCATAATTTGATCCGTCTAAAATTGGTAATCTCTTTTGATTAGGGTTGGCAGGATCATAAGCCATGACAAAAGGATCTAAACACTTAGCATATCAAGTGCTAGGCTCTGATACCAATTGAAATTGTCTATGGCTTAGCAAAGTGAGGCGAAACTCACACAGTGTTGTCAATAGTATTGATAATACTAATAACAACACAATTGACACCAATTCGAAAAAAACAACAAATCAATAGTAATAAATATAAATTGCAGCGAAAGTAAATAACAATACACAAAAATATAATTTTTATCAAGTTATATAAATATATAACTTGATGGGAGCCAGGAGGGCAAGACCTTTCTATATATAATATGAATTCAATACAAGGTCAAAGAAGTTCCCTTAATGATCAATGATCATTAACTCAAGGAACAATAAATGAAGAATTCTCTCTGAATATAAACACTCAAAACCTCACGAAAATATAAAAATTTATATGAAAATTTTGAGTGTCGGACAGAGTGTTGCCAACACTGAATGGTAACACTTGAAGAGCAGAATTCTTTTCTTGTGCAGATTTGCATTTTCTGAATTGGGCGATCTTCAATGAAGATCCACTGCACTATTTATAGGCCACAAAGTCTTGGAGCCTACTCAAAATGATCAGCAACAGCCTTGAAGTTTGTTTCCTCCATTTTAGCCTTCTCGCCTCAAATGTAGGAGACTTAGTCTTCTCTTGCTTCTCTTGCTTGTACCTCTCAGCTGTAAATGCCTTGTACTTTGACTTGTTCTCCCCCTGAATAGCTGAATAATATCTCTTTTTGCTTGGTCATTAATTAAACAAATAAACACATGTTTATTTGTTAATTTTCTCCTCTTCTTCGAACATCACGCGTGGACAGTTTCTGAGGACCTATTCAAGCTCATTTTAAGCAGACTAACTACTGTTATTTAAACATTAATTTTCAAATTTTTATTTGTGAAAAATACAGTAACTATTTCAGTGTTGTCAAATCCAAATGGCAACACTTGTGGCAACACCAGTGGCAACACTGATTTGCAACACTTGGGACAACATTCATGGCAACACATGATCTTAACATTAACAGTTTATTATATTAAACTCGCTACTTCAAGTAGCGAGTTTCATGAAAATGGTTATTCTGGACAATAGTTTCAAAAGATTTGTTATTTTTAGAATTATTAATTTTAAAAAAGAATTATTTGAAAAAAAATGAATTACTTTTACAATATCCCTCCTCACCCCCCACCCCATGAATTTTGATTATGCTAATATTCTACTTCCTCCTATCTTAAATAATTGGGGTGGGGTGGGGTGGGAGGGGGGGTTGGACAATTTTTTTTGACTTTTCATCAATTGTAAAAACATATTATTACAACTTAATCGGAAGTCGGTAAAAACCATATTTTCATCACTAAAGTATAGCATTTTTCAAAATGTTTTCACTAAATTATTTATTTTCAAAATGTTTTCACTAAATTTTTGCATTTTTCAAAATGTGCTCACTCCGTCAACAAATTCGCTTAAATTTTAACGAAATTTATCCACATGACCTCATATAACTAGTTTTGTTAAATGTGGTCTAGGATAAATGGTTTTTGGGATAAATTAATTTGTAATATTTCTAATAAACTTTGTGCTAATGGCATTTTATATTTAAAAAAAAAATTGTAATCTTCATCATACATGTCAACAATGTTAATATATTGGTTGAAAACATAACGAACATTATTCATGTTAAATCACATGACTAAATTTCTTTAGATTTTTAGCAAATATCTTAACGCAGTTAGCATATTTTGAAAATTGTGAAAGTTTAGTGAGAATATTTTGTAAAATAATAGTTTAGTGAGAATATTTTAATAAAAGCTAAAGTTTAGTAATGAAAATATGATTTTTGACTTGAAAGTTCGATATTATCGACACCATTAACAAATGGGGTGACCCGTGGGTGGATCTGACGGAATAATATTTTCTTTGTTCAACACCCTTTGTTTTCACTGTTAACTTAATGTAGGTTGGATTGTAATTTTAGAAAGATTAGTCTATATAACCGTTGTAATACTTGTGAAGTGATTATGAAACATGAATTGGGCTTGAACAGTATCTTGGGTTTAATGGGCTTGGGCCGGATTATACTTAGTACGGGCCTTGCTCACTAATAAGGGTAAATACCAGTAGGGTTCGCGAGATGCGACAAGGACAAGGAAGCTAGGGAGTGCGACATGCGGGAAGAGTTAACGGTAAAGAATAACCCGATGGTGCTAACCTTTTAGCGACAAGTTCGAGTAGTAGAACCACAATTGCTTTTTCCTTACTTTGGAGGGAGGTGGCCACCAGGTGACAAATGTGACTAATAGGTCAGGAAAGATTGCAGTACTGCCATGTGGCCCCCTCCCCATGACTGTCAACAGTGTGACGCAATGGGGTGAGCAGTACTTTCATACCAACTTTGTGGGTAGTTGACCCAAAGAGCATGGATGACCGACACGTGTCCCTAGAAGTATGGCCTATGATTGTGTTGTGATATAAATATGTGAAAGTCAGCATTATTAAGTAAGTTCTATTTTCTCTCTAAAAACTCTTCTTTTCACAATTCTCTCCATTCATATTTCTTTGAAATTGTTACTGATTCTCACGCCAGAGGGGTTTTACTGGAGTCACCCCCGGTTTAGTTCACCATTGCTTGCGTGTGTGTAGGATCCAAGGTGGGCCATCCCAAGAAGACTAGCCGAAGTGTCCATTGGAGTAGCTGGAGGCTCAGTTCCTGTGCAACACCATTTTTCAGTGTAGCATCAGTTGGTTCCATTGCCGGGACCTGAATTTTCTTCTTTGGGTGGCTTGGTGGAGTTTGGAAGGTTGTTGGTGGCTACCGGTGGTGAGTGAGAAGGTGGTATACTGTTGTTGCTCTCTTGGTGGAGCCTAGAAGATCTTTGTTGTCAGTTTGGTTGAAGGAGTAAATGCTAGTTGGTTTGAAAACCAAGGGAGATTCCCGGGTCGTACTTGTCAGAGGTCATTTTGTGGGCTGTTGTTGTATTTATTTTATGGTATTACAAGATTTTCCTTGGTTGTAAAGGTTGTTGGCTCATTAATATATGGTGTAAAGGTGTTTTGTAGTCAGAAAAGTGAATTGTAAAGTTGTCAGAATAGTTGGTTTGTTGTGAAAAGGCGTTGTTTGACTTGAAGTATTCGTTAAAGTATCCATTTGTTTGTTGGTAAGTTATGGTGATTGGGCAAGAAAAAGCTACCCCTTCCAAGGCGGCTCAGAATTTAACGTTGGCAACTCCTAATGCTAAGGAAGCTCGTGCTGGGGAGGGATCTGAAAGAGAGGTGGAGGTGCATACTTCAGAGACTAACTCCAGCATTAGGCGAGCTAGGGAGCAGGAGGAAAGGGTGAGAATGGAGAGAGCCAAGGCAATAGATGAAGGGCAAGTTCCCACGAAGTCAAAGAACGCAGAAGTAAGAGAAAGGATTGAAAAGCTGAGGGCGGACAATGAGGTGTGGATGCGTGTTCTCGCCAATAATCAACAATTGAAGGAGTTGAACGTGGAGCCTTCCCATATTCCTGAGGAGTTATTGGATGGGCAAGCGGGAAGGGCCCATGCCGGTGGGCAAGATCGAGAGGTCAGCGCCAATGTGGCTAATAGGCCAAGGCGGGATGTGGATATGTCGCCACCCAGAAGATTGGCAGAAAACCATAGGCGGGATGATGGCTTGGGAAAAAGGAAGAAGAAGAGAAAGAAAATATACCATAAGTCAGGCAATTCCAGAGAAGAATCTTATTACTTTGAATATGATAGTAATGAATCCAGTGGCTCAACGCACGATGAGGATCACGCTCCCGGCAAAGATCGACATATCGAGGAGAGGTCTCAGCTGTCGCGGCATCATGACACCAGGCGTTGCCGCGAGATAGGGAACGGAGGAGACAGGAGAGGAAAGATAAAGAGTATGAGAAAGAAAGGGAGCGAAGGGCCGTGGAGGCGGCAAGGGCGGCTGAGGGCGAGAAGCTGGTTGAAGCCTTGAAAGCCGCAGAATTGGCCAAGGCTATTGAAATGGAGAAAGCTAAGAAGGAAGAGGAGGAAAAATGGAAAAATGAGATGGCGGAAATGGCAAAGAAAATAAAGGAGTTAGAGGCAGGAACGAAGAAAATTGGCGATAAGAAGTCCTTTTTGGCTCCATTTATTCAGAGCATTAAAGGTGTGGCTCCAGATCCAAGCTTTCGCATGCCAACTTTGTCAAGTTATTCTGGAAAGACTAGATCAATAACCCACGTTGGAGGATTCGAAGCGACAATGTCGCTGTTGACTGAAACTGAGGCAGTTCTATGCCGAGCTTTGGTAAGTACGTTGGCGGATCATGCCTTGGAGTGGTTCTTGGCGCAGCTCGAAGACTTCATTACTGGGTATCAGGATTTCAGGGAGAAGTTCTTAGCGAGATTTAGTGCGACGGGATCACAACCAGTGCAAAAAACAGAGTTATGCAGCCTTAAGCAAAAGGATGGGGAAGGGATTGCGACTTTCACAGATAGATTCATGGGAGTGGCAAATCAAGTCGCTGATATTAACCAAGGCGAGATAATTATGTTGTATAACACCAGTTTGCAGCCAGGACACTTTAAGCAGGAGCTAGGAATGAGGTTGCCAAAGACTACGGGGGAGTTGTATGAAAGAGTTAGGGGATTTTGTAGTGGAGCTAGAGTTAAGGCTAAGGGGATTCCAGTGGCAAATCAGGCGGCCAAGAAAATAACGAGTGAAAGGGTGGAAGTAGTGTGAGATGATAGGAGAGGATCTGGCGGCAATACAGGGGCAAGTCAGGCGGGAGGAAGCGGAGGTCGTGGAGATGGACGTATGGGGGGTCAGAGAGAGTTTAAGCCAAAGACGGCCATTTATTATAGCCGATTGAACACTCCTATTAGCGAGATTATGAAGAAAGTGAATTTGCCCGAGCCTTTTCCCATTGTAATAGGAACGGATGCGGCTAAAGACCAGAACAGTTACTGTGAGTTTCACAAGGATAAGGGGCACAAGACTGATGATTGTTATAATTTAAGGAGATTGATTCAGGGGAGGATTGATAGAGGTTTCCTGCAGGATTACTTGGAGGAGAATGTTGGGCGAGATGATCAACGTAGGCCAGGGAGAAATTTGGTAGATGTCATCCACGACCCATTGCCCAGTGTGTCCCAGTTGAATAATCAAATCATGACTCTGACGCATATGTTTGACGTTCCCCAGTTTCCCGCCAGTCAAGATAGAGTAATAGTTTCTCTAGGCGCGAGTTGGCTGTTACTAAAAGTCACGGGAGTCAACCAATTATCATCACGATGTATCCAGGCAATAATATTGTGCAGCGAGTTATGGTGGACTCTGGAGCAAGTAGGAATGTGCTTTATTATGATGCCTTTAAGAGGATGAATTATTCGGAGGCTAATTTGGTACCTCACAAGGGATGCCTTGAGGGTTTTACCAATCATTCAGTTAAGGTCAAAGGCACGATCATGCTAGATGTCGAGATTGGTAAAGGAAAGTTGGCGAGATGCGAGAACGTCGAGTTCATGGTTGTTGACCTCGTATCTCCTTACAACGCAATAGTAGGAATCCCGTTTATGCTGAGTTTTGAGATGGTTCTGTCGATTCCTCATCAAAGGGTGAAATATCCCACCTCCAATGGAATAGGTTGTTTGAAGAGTGAAGCGGTAACAGTAGTGAGAAAGCAAAAGGAAATGTTGAAAGCTAAGACGGAGAGTACAACTTCGATGACTACCAAAGTTGAATCCAGTCCATTGAAGATAAACATGGTCAAGATTGTGGAGGTGGCCAGTGATGATTTCAATTGGGAGATGACGGACAGTATGAGGAATGGCACAGCTATGGTAATGGCGGGAACAAGCCATATATCAGAATTGGCGGCATGGAAATTTGGAAGAGAGCAGGAAATGAACGTGATGAATGAGCAGGAATCTGATTCCAAAATTCAGCGAGAATGCGCGCATGAGGTGGGGATGTGGTGAGAATTTGATTCCGACATGGGTGGGCGAGATGAGGCTGACGAAGGGAACTACTTGGCAATGGAGATGGTGGATGTGACACCCAACTTAAGTTATGCCAGGATTGTGAGGATGATATGTATGGAAGAGCCAAGAATTGAGGAGATTGTTGAGGGGCCTGTAGATGAATCTGATGATGATTGTGAAGTTATTGAGGTGGAACAATGGAGGCCTACAGGAAATACCTTTGCTGATTCCAAAAAGCCGGTTGTCGCCAAAGCGAGGAAAAGGAAAAGGATAGAGGTGGAAACCCTCCAAGTGCGGGATGATCCAGATATCCAGGCAGGAGAAGAATTGGAAGAGGTAGAAATCAATTGTCATTTCCCAGAGCAGAAAATAAAGATTGGCAAGCAGTTGTTGCGGGATGAGCGGGAGTGCTTAATTGAATTTTTGAAGGAACATTTGGACGTCTTTGCCTGGAGGCCTGAAGATATGAGGGGCATTGATGAGAATGTCGCCTTGCATTATTTGAACGCTGATCCTAATATAGAGCCATTTAAGCAGAAGGTGAGGCATTTGTCGCCGGAGAAAGAGTTGGCTGTGATGGAGGAAGTTGAGAAGTTGTTGAAGGCGGGAATAATTGAGAAGATTCAATACCCAGTTTGGTTAGCTTGTCCGGTGATGGTCTTGAAGTCAAACAAGAAGTGGAGGATGTGTATTGACTTTACTGACTTGAATACGGCATGTCCCAAGGATTGCTATCCTTTGCCCAAGATTGATAAGTTGGTGGATTCCATTGCTGGTCACAAGGTGTTCAGTTTTATTAATGCTTATTCGGGATATCACCAGATCAAGATGGCGGAGGAGGATAAGGCGAAGACAACGTTTAGAACTCCAATGGGAAATTTTTGTTATAAAATGATGCCGTTTGGCTTGAAGAATGCGGGGACGACATATCAGAGAATGGTGAATGAGGTGTTTAAGTCACAAATTGGGCGGAATATGTAAGCATACATTGATGATATGGTGATCAAGTCTAAGGAGAACAATCATGTGCTAGATTTGGTCGAGACTTTCGAGAACTTGAGGAGGAATTCCATGAAGTTGAATCCAAGTAAGTGCACATTTGGCGTAACTGCGGGAAAATTTTTGGGATTTTTGGTAAACAGACGCGGGATTGAAGCCAATCCCGAAAAAATTCAGGCGTTGTTAGACATGTCGCCACCGAAATCTATCCGCGAGATTCAGCGGCTGAATGGGAGGATCATTGCCTTGGGGAGGTTTATTTCGAAGTCGGCGGAGAGATGTTTGCCATTTTTCAAGGTGTTGAAGGGCGGGAAAAAATTCCAGTGGAGCGAGGAATGCGGGGTAGCTTTTGAAGAAATGAAATCTTATTTAGGGAAGCCACCATTATTGAGTAGCCCTGTGGAGGGGGAAGAATTGTTTGTTTACTTGGCAGCTTCGGATTACGCTGTTGTTGTAGTGTTGGTGAGGGAAGACGGAGGAATTCAAAGGCCTGTGTACTATGTTTCTAAGGCATTGAGCGAGGTGGAATCAAGATATTTTAATGCCGAGAAGTTGGCTTATGCTTTGGTGGTGGCGGCACAGAAGTTGAGGGCCTATTTTGTTGCTCATATGATTATTGTTTTGACTGATGCTCCCTTAAGGAAGATTTTGCAGCAGTCGGATTCCGCAGGAAGGCTATTGAAGTGGTCAATTGAGTTGACGGAGTTTGACATTAGATATGAATCCTGCCGAGCTATAAAGGCACAAGCATTTGCAAACTTTATTGCTGAGACTTCATTTACTAAGTCTCAAGCGGAAATGGTGGTGGAGCGCGGGAAAAAGAAGGCAGAGAAGCGAGCGGTGCCAAGTTTGGTCGAGGATAAGGAGAGGCCGTCGGATTGTTGGGTTTTACATGTAGATGGTTCATCTGCAAAAGATAGAGGGGGAGCGGGAATGGTGCTGGTGTCGCCAGATTTGGAATGCGAGTATAAGAAGGCTTTCAGGTTCAAGTTCCCTGTACCCAACAATCAGGCGGAATATGAGGCATTGGTAGCGGGAATCGAATTTGCTCGTAACATTGGTGTCAAGAAGATTGTAATTCACTCTGATTCTCAGCTCATTGTGAATCAGGTGCGAGGTGAGTATGGGGTGGTGAATTCATATCTGATAAAGTATTGCAATCTGGCGAGAAGAATTTTGAGCAGTTTCGAGTTTTGGGAACTTGTGCAAGTTGATAGGGCAGAGAATTCAAAGGCTGATGCGTTGAGTAGGTCGGCAGGAAGTGAAGAAAATGAAGCAGATATGGATCCCCTGGTGGAGTATGTGGAGTTGCCGGCTATTGACAGGCCCATGGTCATGGAGATAGGGGAGGTAGAGATGAGTTGGGTTTCTGAAATGAAAGATTTTCTAGACAAGGGTGAGTTGCCGCTTGATGAAGAGAGAGCTAAGCTAGTGAAGGTGACTTCTCCGCGATTTACTGTACAAGATGGAATTCTATATAGAAGATCTTTTTCAAAGCCATTAATGAGGTGTGTAGAGCCAGGGATGGTGGCTAAGGTTTTGTTTGAAATCCATGAAGGTGTTTGTGGTGGCCATCCAGGAGCGAGATCCCTGGCGGAGAAAGTCCTATTCCATGGCTATTATTGGCCAAGTTTGAGGAAGGATGCTGAAGAATATGTGCGTAAATGCGAAAAGTGTCAGAGATTTGGGAATATCCCGCGGCAACCCGCCACTGAACAGACCCCAATCGTGGCAACTTGGCCCTTTGATATGTGGGGAATAGATTTGATTGGGCCATTTCCAAAGGCCAAGGGAGGATGCCAGCATGTAGTCGTTGCCGTTGATTACTTTACCAAATGGACGGAAGCGAAGGCTCTGGCGACAATAAGCGAAGACAATGTGATCAAGTTCGTTCAAGAAAACATTTGGTGTAGATATGGGTTACACAGGGTCATTGTCTCTGATCATGGAACAAAATTCGGGAAGAAATTTGCCGCTGAATGCCAGAGGATGAACGTGAAGCATTGGATGTCGGCGGTGTACAGGCCGCAGTGCAATGGTCAGGCGGAGGCGGCAAACAAGCAAATTATTGCCGCCCTGCGTAAGAATTTGGAGGGAAGAGGCGGCGCGTGGTTAGAAGAGTTGCCAACAGCATTATGGTATGTTAGGACCACGATAAAGGGCTCAACTGGTGAAACGGCATTTGCTTTGACTTATGGCTCTGAGGCCATGGCGCCGGCCGAGATGGCATTGCCGACATACAGGGTGACTTATTACGATGAGGCTAGAAATGGACAGCGACGTTGCAACGATCTTGATTTGGTTGATGAGAAGAGGCTTCAAGCGAGGATGAGGATGGTCAATTATAAGCAAAGGATGAAGGCTCAACATGACAAGCGGATAAATAAGAGGTCTTTCAATGTGGGTGATTGGGTGCTGAGAAGTGCGGAAGCTACGGGACCCAAGCCAGGATTCACCAAATTGAATGAAAAATGGGAGGGGCCGTTTCAGGTTTCCAAAGTTATATGGGAAGGAACGTATCAGTTAAGGAAGCAGGACGGCGAAGTATTGAAGAATGCTTGGAATGTCGATCATCTGAAGCGTTTTTATCAATAAAGTTGTCGCAAGTTTTTGTGGTTATGTTTTTTGATTTTTTGGTTCTAGATAACAAAAGTTATATAACTTTTCTTTTGGGGTCATGTGTCTTGGTTATCTCACATTGACAGAAAAGTTATGTAGAATTTGTCAATCTAGAATGATGTAACTCATAAATATGATGGAAGAAGGAGGCGGGAATTATTCAGTGACATATCTTTCTGTGATTATCATTTTTTGTTAAAATCTAACAAGTTTTCTGTTTTATGAAGCAGTTATTAGAGTAGCGAGATTCGAGCAAATGAAATTGAACGAGAAAATGGCAATTGGAGTTCCTAAAGAAAGTAGACAAAGGGAGAGGCCGCAAAGACATGATGGCGGAATCAAGAAGCAGTTGTCGCCCACACTTGGAGAAAGAGATGCGGCGTCTTGGTTAGAGACCAAGGCGCCAAAGTTGGCAGCGTCTTGGTTAGAGACCAAGGCGCCAGAGTTGGCGGCGTCTTGGTTAGAGACCAAGGCGCCAAATGGATGCGGCGTCTTGGTTAGAGACCAAGGCGCCAGAGTTGGCGGCGTCTTGGTTAGAGACCAAGGCGCCAAATGGATGCGGCGTCTTGGTTAGAGACCAAGGCGCCAGAGTTGGCGGCGTCTTGGTTAGAGACCAAGGCGCCAAATAGATGCGGCGTCTTGGTTAGAGACCAAGGCGCCAAAGTTGGCGGCGTCTTGGTTAGAGACCAAGGCGTCAAAGAGATGCGGCGTCTTGGTTAGAGACCAAGGCGCCGAAGAGATGCGGCGTCTTGGTTAGAGACCAAGGCACCAAAGAGATGCGGCGTCTTGGTTAGAGACCAAGGTGCCAAAGAGATAAGGCGTCTTGGTTAGAGACCAAGCCAGTTGTAGTAGTTGTCGCTCAAGCGAGAAGAGCAAGATGATATTTATCATTGCAGAGGCGGAATAAATAAGTGGAAAGAAAATTTATGTAACGTTCTTAAAATTGTCGCATAAAATAGTTAGCGAGAATCTTCACATTGGAGTGAGGCTGCCTAAAGACAAGCCTCACTTTTTTGAAGGGAGTAGTATGTATATAGAGATAAGATGAAGAGATGCAATCTTTGATGAACTATCAAACCAAAATCAGAATTACCAAAAGAAAAACACGCGACATGAAGAAGTTGTGATGAACAAAGATAGTTTCAGAAGCAAGTCATAAGAAGCAAAGCAATAGATAAAAGGTCGCAACAGAGCGACAAGAAAATAATTACAAATTGTCTTCGGCACGAAGGCCAGGCACGGAAATTAAACTAACTGTTCGCAACAAGTAAATAAGAAAAGAAAAATCGAAAGACTGAAAGTAAAAATTGTTTGTTACAGGCCCAAAAACAAAATGTTGATAGCAACCATAAAGTAAAAAGCGCCAGTTCAATGGGCGTTATAAGTGGCATTAAGGGCGTCTTTCTTCGCCTGAGACAGATCGGACCAGGCGGGAACAATGTTGTCAGGACAAATAGCGGGAACCGGCCACGCGGCTTTACCAAGAACAGGATCCTCCGCTGCTAGCTGAGCCAGCTCTTCTTCGCTAAAAGGCACAAGGGGATGTCCCTTGCGACTTTTGTCGCTGAAAATTGTTTCAGAGCCCCATCTGGCCAGCATCGCGGGGGTAATTGCGGGATTTTCTTCGGCGGCAATCGTCCTTAGAGTATGAAGGATGGCGTTATCAAACGCATCCATCTCGTCAGTCTCTGCCTTGGCCTTAGCATCTTCAAGATCTTGACGAAGCTTGGTCACTTGGTTAGCTCTCACAAAATCTTCATCTCTAAGCCGTTTATTTTTGGCTTCAAGTTCGGGAAATTTGGCGACAATTTCCTTATTCTTCTCGTTTTCTGCAACGAGGCGAGCAAGCCTATCCTCCGCATCCTTATTTTTCTTCTCAAGCTCTTCCAACCTTGCTTTTCCCTCCGCCAGGTCAGTATTGGCTTTGGTTTGCAAGTCCTGGAGTTCTTTGATAGTGGTATCCCGCCTGGTAACCTTCCGCTTGTAGAGATTCGGCTCACGTTCGGCCTCAGTGAGCTCTTCCTCTAACTTAAGGCATTTGTTGCTTAGGCCCAGAAGAGTGCTGCTAGCCTGCGAGAAGTAGAGCGGCAAGTAAATGTTATGGTTTAGAGTTAACAATGAAAATTTGAATGAAAGGAAAAGCGAGTAAAGGTATCTTACTAGGGAAAGTTGGGTCCCCGCATGGTAGGCGGAGTGGGCAGGATTCTCTCCCTCAACATAAGCGACTTGTTCGGCATCGCTTGACCGTTTGAGAGCGGTGGAGCCTAGCAAACAAGAAACCGTATCTAGTCGCTCAGTTATCAACCCCTTGAGTTTGGGGATATCATTGGCTTCCCGACAAAGAGCCACCATACCTGCCTCGTCCGCCGGAATCTGGAACCCTTCTTCTAGCCAGCTAGGCCGGTGGCGGGGATGTTGGCGGGAAGATGAAGGGCGTAATGGTGAGACGGCGGGATTGGAGGGGGGGGGTCAGCCTCATGGGCAGGTAGGGAAGGCGGGATATTGCTGCCCGCGGGATTTTCAGATTAAACCCCGCCAACTTCAGTTTCTTGACCCCCAAGGGGAGCGACAATCTCAGCCTCGTCTTGGGGCTCATCATTCTCTTCTTCCTCTTCCTCATCTTCCAAGTTCAGAGTTTAAGGAGGGTTCCCCTGATTTTGTGCGGGAGCGGGAGCGGAAGTGCGCTGCCTCTTGGTTTGTCGGGGGTTGGTGGAAGGGGCCCTCCTGCGGGGATTTTCGGGAATAACCCTTTCATCCACCCCAGTTGCCGCAATGGGGATGGTCGAATCAGTTGGCTGGGCCTTGAGGCTGGCATTCCTAGCCATGGCCAAACGTTTGGCCTGTTGCTCAGACTTTCCATGAGCTAACCGCTTCTGATTCATATTCATTGAACGATGAACTGCGACAAAAAACAAAAAGTGATTATTGACATTATAAGACTAAAATTTATAAGTAAAGGAATGCAGGAATTAGTGAAGACCATACGTAGAAATTCTCACATTGAACTACAAACATTGTGGTCGTTCTCGCATGTTGTGCACTCAGAAGCAAATTTGGCGCCCGAATGAAGTTCCCATCCCGGCCAGGAAACTGTATGCTCAACGGCCACGCGAGGAGGCAAAGGCGGGAGATTATAAGAAAGTCCCACTTGGCTCAACAATGAATGGTCAGAAAGTATCTTTTGGCATGAAAATAGGGTAGGGGAGGGGCCGGCAGTGTTGGCGGCGGTGAGAAGGTCTAGCATCCTTCTTTTCAAACGCTTCTCGTCTTCATCTAGGGCCCATTTTTTATCAACCTTGGGGTGAATTCCTTGCAAATCAGTAGGGAGAACCCAACCCACGCGGGAAATGATGAATAGCGGGTTATTCTGCCAGTTATGAACTTTGGAAGGGAGAGGGGTTAAAATTTTGGGTTGTTTGAATTTCAGCGACATCCTAAGCTCATTTGTCTGTTTATCTTTTTGCGGATAGCCGGTGAACATATCCATAAGAAGGTGAAGGGTGGGTTCTCACCTAAGGGCGCGACAAATGACTATAAAACAAGTTAAAATTCTTATGGCATTGGGATGGAGCTCATCTATGGCCGCTTGAGCTTTAAAGAGGACAAGAGAGATGAATGGGTCAATGGGGATCCTAAGGCCCGCTTCAAATTGTAACGGGAAAATAACTATGCCGTCTTGCCTTTGGCGAATGGTGAGAAGGGACATGTCGCCATCGTAGTTGGCTATGTGGTAGTTCAAATGGTCAATGTGATATTGGGTGTGATAGGGGGTGATGTGGAGGTTTTGTGAAGGATCGTTTCCCGCTGTATTGAAGGTGGAGGGGTTATTGGCCAAGGCTGAATTCCCGCAGGTTGAAGTAGAAACACCAGGGGCTCCCAAGTTCGACATCTCGCCTGAATCAGAAGAAGAAACAATTTGTTTATAACGAGACCTGTTAACTAAAGATCTCGCAGCGAGAAAGTCAGTGTCAGAGCTATCAGAGTACGTGGGAGGGCCATAGAAACGACAAAGATGTTCGCAAAGTTCGCGGGGAGTGAAAAATGTTTTGGACATGGGGGCTGAAAAATGAAGAAAACATTTGCCCCTATTCTCTATGGCATCAATGATGGCGGGATCTACTTTATTGATTCTAAGACAGTTTACCAAGTCATCTCGTGAGATTTTCGCCCATATACCCCTAGTTAGATAATAAATACCACCAGTTTTCCGACATTGGCCATACCTAATTTGTCTAAGGCAGTTCTTAAACCTATCCATGGCGACAAGTAAAAACTTAAGAAAAGCAAAGGAAACTGAAAATCAAAGAGATTACCTGGGAAGTATGAAGGGTCGTTGATGAAGTCAAAAATGGATTGTAAGTTCGCCGGAATGTTTAGGGTACGACCAAAGGGTTTATTGTCCAGGATGATTAGATGGATGAATCAAGCTGTAAAGCGAACGTTTTACGAATGGATTTCAAGGGGGAACAAGGATTAAGTCAAGAGAGGAAGGAAAAATGAAGGGGACGATAGCAACCAGTTCGCCGGAAAATCTCTGCGGTGGCCGGAAATCGCTTTAAGGTTCAGAGACGAGGAAGACTAAAAAAAGGTCAAAGGAAGAGGGGGGAGGTTATTTATATTAAGGGAATATGAAACGGTTTTTGGGGGACAGTAAAATTTAATTAGCCCCCAAAAATTTTGAAATTCCCCCCATTAAATGATTTCAAAATTCAAAAAGTCTTTTCAAGGGTCACGTCATGGCCGTCTGTCAGTTGAGTAAACCAGTAGATGACACGTGGCGTATAGGTGTCAGTTTCTATGGACATCTCGCGAGTAGGGTCATATTCGTGCGGGAAGTAGCGAGAAACCTAAATTTCTTGCCTGGAACATGAATGATCCAGGTGTCGAAATTGGGGGCTACTGAAGTAATTATGAAACATGAATTGGGCTTGAACAGTATCTTGGGTTTAATGGGCTTGGGCCGAATTATACTTAGTACGGGCCTTGCTCACTAATAAGGGTAAATACCAGTAGGGTTCGCGAGATGCTACAAGGACAAGGAAGCTAGGGAGTGCGACATACGGGAAGAGTTAACGGTAAAGAATAACCCGATGGTGCTAACCTTTTAGCGACAAGTTCGAGTAGTAGAACCACAATTGCTTTTTCCTTCCTTTGGAGGGAGGTGGCCACCAGGCGACAAATGTGACTAATAGGTCATGAAAGATTGCAGTACTGCCACGTGGCCCCCTCCCCATGACTGTCAACAGTGTGACGCAATGGGGTGAGCAGTACTTTCATACCAACTTTGTGGGTAGTTGACCCAAAGAGCATGGATGACCGACACGTGTCCCTAGAAGTATGGCCTATGATTGTGTTGTGATATAAATATGTGAAAGTCAGCATTATTAACTAAGTTCCTTTTTTGTCTCTAAAAACTCTTCTTTTCACAATTCTCTCCATTGATATTTCTTTGAAATTGTTACTGATTCTCACGCCGGAGGGGTTTTACCGGAGTCACCCCCGGTTTAGTTCACCATTGCTTGCGTGTGTGTAGGATCCAAGGTGGGCCATCCCAAGAAGACTAGCCGGAGTGTCCATTGGAGTAGTTGGAGGCTCAGTTCCTGTGCAACACCATTTTTCAGTGTAGCATCAACTTGGATTAAGCTTTCCTCCTTTCTGGTTCACCATTTTTTTTTTGTCTTTGTAGCTTTTAAAATATATGGTTTATTAAAAAAAAACTCACTAAAAAAGATGGCATTTTGCAAAAAAAAATATGTAAGATGGGATGTTACAAAAAACTATTTTTTTTCTTCTTGTTTTACAATAAACTTTTTTTTTTGGTTTTTTTTATCAGTTTTGGTCAAACAACTGATAATTGAAATTATCAGTTGTTTGAAGAGTAATTTGTGCTTCAAACAACTGATCAGTTGTAAACAAGTGATAACTGAAATTATCGGTTGTTTGAACAACTGATAACTGAAATTATAAGTTATTTGACCAAAACTGATAAAAAAAAAAACAATTTTTTTTTTGTAATTTCGAACTTATGTTTTTTTTTTTGTGTAATTTTCATCTTTCTAAAGTAGTTTTTTGTAAATGCCTCTTTAATATATTCTCTCCGTGTCATTCAATTTAGAATTTTTTTTTTCTCGACACATGAATTAATAAATACTAATATAACTAGTCTAACACCCGTGCGTTAAACTCACGGCCAAAAAACTTTGACAAATAGTTGAAATTAAATTAAAAGAGTTGATATAAATATAAAAGTTAATTTAGAATATATTTTTTAGGATTTAATGAAAAAATGCATCATTTTTTTGACTATCCACTATTTATTTATTTTTGGTACAAACTTTTTACTTTCTAAATATCTAGATTTGCAAGTAAAAAATGATTAAATGACTTTTTTTTTAGTAAAGTAGAATCTGGACAAAGTTTTATTTACAAAAATGACAATTATTTTGGGAAAAAATATATTTAATAAGGTTGTTAAGGAAATCCAACTATTTTAAAGTTTAAACCCTGAAAGCATATATACAGATGCATTGAATGAAACTAAGGGCACCTTTACCATCATCCTCACATGATATCCTTTTGTCTAATGTGTTATCTATCCCCTTTGCAAACCCAAAGTCCCCAACTAAAACAAAAAACAATACTTGACAAAAGGTTAAAACCCCTAACCCATAATCACTATAAAACCCTAACATATCAAAATTTTCAGCTTTCAAGGAAGACAAAAAAGAATCGTTCTCTAAACTTAAAAGAACCGTTCGCTGTAACACTAACAACAGATCAAATATAGAAGACTCATTCCCTAGAGTATCCATAAATGAGCATTCCAATAACGACAACGTTAGAGGGACAAACCACGTACCAAGTTCCTGTAAGTTCACATATGGAGCAAGAAAAGAATTCTCCTTCATCTTGTTTGTGTGTATCTATAGAATTTGATGATGACCATTCTCATTAGGAAGACTGATCTCCACTTGGACTTCAAGTCATTCAGGCCTAAAAGAGCAAGGACAATTACATAATGAATTCAAATATTGCAACATTAAGCAATTTTGTACCGATTAATGACATGAACCTCTTATGTAGACTGCAAAAATAATAGCTGGATAAAATACAGTCACCTCAGGAGTGCTTCGTCAAGCAAATTCTTCCTATTGGTCATTCCAATGAGTAGAACATTATTTATAGCTTCCACACCATCTATTTAAACCAATCGATATACAAATTAAAAATTAAGCAAAAAAATTAGTACAAGGTAGCTAAACCAATCGATCTACAAATTAAAATTAAACAAAAAATCAGTACAAGGTTATACTTTTTCGGGATCTCCACCTTTATCAAGATGATTTTTGAAAGAAGCTTTACAATAAACCTTCTTCAGAACACCCTGTGAGCAATCTTGTAAACACTCAAGAAAGTTGAAGCATATACATGATGACATACTATGGTGCATGTTACGTTGACACACTATGAGATCAAAGGCCAGTATCCATGCAAAGTGAGATGTTAAATGGGAGAAAGTTGAAGCATAAAAATTATGAATAAGCTGGAAGATTTCAATTTTAGAAATGAAACTACAACAACAGAGCAAGTTCATGGAGAAGAAGTCAAGTTTGATATCATGGATCCCATAAAAAATAGCAATATCCAGATCCCCTGTTGATAGATTCAAGTGGGAATTATGCTCTCCACAGAACTGAACGAAAGAAATCTGTAACTGGAGAGATTTTCCTTTGGACAAATAGGGGCGGGTGTGACCAATGGGTATACCCGTTAAGATTTTATCATGCTTTAAATTATTGTAAAATGTATCATGTACAATAATTTAAAGCATGTTATTTTTAATGGATAATTTCCATCATTTCCGACGGAGCCAAAGACTCACTAATTTTTGACTTGGGAATATGATGGAATAAAGCAAAATGGCTTATTAAACTGTCTGGAACCCAACTATTCTTGCTGAAAAAAATAGACGGCCCTGCAACGAAGAATCAGCAAAGAAAGTGCTATAAGACCAACATATTTATAGATATAGAACTTAAGATTGGCAAGTGATACTTTCTTGATGGTTTCATTTGGATTTAGAAAAAGAGCGATTGGTCCCTGTACTTAAAACTGTAGGGGAAATATAGGGTCTTGATCTTGATACAGAGGCCGGATATGTGATTGAATCGTGTATAATCCACTTTCCGAATAAAGTATTTCGACCCTTAATGCCTGGGTTACACAAAATCTTTATTGGGATAAGACAATCACGCAATTTGTTTTCTAGGCAAAGAGAACAAATCAAAACTTGAGAATTGTTTTGCTTTCGTTATATTGTTGTAATTCACTCTTGTGTTTTTCATATCTGTACAACTGAGATCAATCTCTGTATATATACAGATGGGGAGGTATTAGTTAAAGGGTACAATCAAAAGACATGACTTTAGCCAAGCAATGTGTCTCTTCATTTTGAAAAGGCATCTGTACAGGAACTGCACGGCCGTGTCTTATGAACTGCACGGCCGTGTTGTTCATACCTGCACGGCCGTGTCATATGAACTGCACGGCCGTGCTGTTCATACTGATCAGCAAAAAGAGCTACCCTTTAACTTTTACTTCTATATCGAGGTTGACTTCGTTTTAGCTCAAACGAGTGTGTACTCCACACTTTCCCTTACTCGTATCCGAGTCTAATACGAATCACATTGATCTCTTAGTAAATCACCATTACAATAAAACAAGTTGATGACACTAAAATCACCAACAAATCCCCTCCATTTTAGTGTAATCCTTTGATTTACTAAACTGTATAAATAACGAAACAAACGAATGCATAAATGAAAATGTCTTGCGATTGAATTTTCATCTTAGTATAATACACATTTCAAATACTCGAGAATCGGGGTGTCGTAATGATTGAACCCGTCAACTCATATGAATACCTGAAGATACTATACACATAAGTTCAGTACAATTCTCTTTGTTTAATCTTGACACTTTTACAAGCCATGTGTCCATATCCATTAGTGAACATATAGGAAGCCAAGTCCTAGCTTCTTGAAGCGGCAAAACTTCATGTCCATATAGGTAGTTCCTTTAATCTTGCACCCGCATTTGCAATTTTTCAAAGGAACTATTAAGAAGATATTCTTCAACCTAACCTTTACTTGCAGTGTCCGAACATACACCTTGGGAAATAATAACATGTGTTCCAATCTCCAACTGCGAGCTTTCCACATTGAATTCAAGCTTCTAACGTTGTATTAGAAGGGAATTGGGTATCTCACAATTAGAGGATTAAATGGACTTTAATCCCATTCCCATTGCGAGACTTATTTACCAAGTCTCTGGCTAACCCCTTCGTCAAGTGGTCAGCCAAATTTTGTTGCGACCGAACAAACTCAACTGATATCACACCATTCATGATTAACTCCCGAATCATACTATGTCTGACACCCAAGTGTCTAGACTTGCCATTATAAATCGACTATAGGCCCTAGCCAAGGTGGCGACACTATCACAATGGATAGACATTGGTGATATCGGTTTTGGCCATAATGGAATCTCATATATCAAGTTCCGAAGCCACTCCGCTTCTTTTCCAGCGGCGCCCAATGCTACAAACTCAGATTCCATTGTAGAATGTGTAATACATGTCTGCTTTTTGGAAGCCCAAGAAATGGCACCTCCTCCAAGCAAGAACACCCAACCACTAGTAGAAGATGAATCTTCTTGGTTGATCCAACTAGCATCTGTGTAACCTTCTAATATAGAAGGATGTCCACTATAACACAAACCATAGTCCATAGTACCTTTTAAGTACTTGAACACCCTCGTTATAGCATGCCAATGCTGTCTACTAGGATTACTAGTGAACCTGCTCAATCTTCCAACTGCATAAGCAATATCAGGTCGAGTGCCCGTCATAGCATACATCAAACTGCCAATGGCTTTTGAGTATTCGAGCTGTGACACAGGTTTACCAGTATTTGATACAAGTTTCTCAGTAGGATCCATGGGAGTACTAACTTTAGAACAATTATCACAATTAAACCTCTTGAGAATTTTCTCAATATAATGAGATTGTGATATTGCAATTCCCTTGTTCATCCGTTTAATCTTTATACCAAGAATTACATCGGCTTCTCCCATGTCCTTCATTGAAAATTTTGATGACAAAAACTTCTTAGTTTTATCAACTACATTTTGGTCAGTGCCAAAAATCAACATGTCATCTACATATAGACAGATGATTACACCTTTACCGGATTCATCAAATCTGCTATATACACATTTGTCGGACTGATTTAATACAAAACCATTTGACAAAACAACCTCATCAAATTTTTGATGCCACTGCTTAGGTGCTTGCTTCAGCCCATACAATGACTTAATTAACTTACATACCTTATGCTCATTACCTGGCATAACAAATCCTTCCGTTGCTTCATATACACTTCTTCTTCCAAATCACCATTTAAGAATCTTTGTTTTGACATCCATTTGATGGATCAATAGATTCTGAATAGGCGCCAAAGCTATCGAAATCTAATAGTAGTGATACGAGCAACTGGTGCATAGGTATCGAAGTAATCGATCCCTTCCTTTTGTCTAAAGCCTTGGATTACCAATCGAGCTTTAAACTTGTCGATAGTTCCATCGACTTTCATCTTCTTTTTGAAGATCCATTTGCACCCCAAAGGTTTACAGCCTGGTGGTAAATCAGACAAGACCCATGTATTATTTTCCACAATAGAACCAATCTCATCATCGATGGCTTCTTTCCAAAAACCAGCGTCTCGAGATTTTATTGCTTCATCATAGGTTCTTGGATCCTCCTCTATACTATAACAGTAAGAGTATTGAGATTCAATTTGATCTCTTGATCCCATAACTAAATATAGTTGAAAATCAGAACCATATGATTTAGCTTTCCTTACCCTTGTACTCTTACGAGGTTCGGGTGTCTCACTTGGTACATCAATTGAATGATCATCCATTTGAGATTCAGCAGACATTGGTATAATATCCTTGGGTCTAGGTATCGAAGAGAAACGATTCTCATCAAAGATTGCATCTCTTGATTCTATAATTGTGTTTATAGAAATGAATTCATTAGGTTCTATAACATAAAACCTATATGCCTTGGAATGCTCAAAGATATCCAACAAAGATGCAATCAATACCTTTTTCACCCAACTTTTTCCTTTTAGGGTCCGGAAGTCTAACCACGGGCCTACATCCCCAAACTCGCAAAAATGTCAAGTTTGGTCGTTTCTTATACCAAAGCTCATATGGGGTAATCTTGTTCCTTTTATTAGGAACTCTATTCAATAGATGACAAGCCGTTAACATGGCTTCACCCCAAAACCCGTCACTCAAGCCCGAGTAAGACAACATGGCGTTAACCATTTCTTCAAGAGTTCTATTCTTCCTTTCAGCCACACCATTTTGTTGTGGTACATAAGGAGCCGTAGTCTCATGAATTATCCCTACGGATTGGAAATATTTAGGATCATAATATTCACCACCTCTATCCGTACGTAAGGTTTTAATCAAGCCATTTAGTTGAAGTTCAACTTCAGTTTATAAATTTTAAATTTATCTAGGGCTTCATCTTTTGCATGCAGCAAATAAATATAGCAAAACCTAGAGGCATCATCTATAAAAGTGACAATATACTTTTTATTGCCTAAAGATGGAGTTGCATGAAAATCACATAAATCACTATGTATCAATTCAAGTTTCTACCAATTCCTTGTAACACTTTTAAAAGGTTTCCTAGTGATTTTTGTTAACATGCAAGTATTACACCTTTCCGTATTATTATCAATAACAGAATCAAACCATCTTTGGACATTTCAAGCATTCTTTTATAGTGCACATGTCCTAACCGAGCATGCCATAATGAGGAATTAACAACAACGAGAGGAAGTCATATAAACGAACTAGAGTTAACAGAATTTTATTCAAATTCAACATAAACATCCCATTGTTATAATAACCAAATCCTACAAATACACCCGACTTCGATAAGATATACTTATCGGATTCATAAACTTGTTTATAACCACACTTGTTCAAGACAGGACCAGAAATTAAATTCTTACGAAGTTTAGGTACATATAAAACATTAAACAAAGAAATCGTTTTTCCCGAACTAAATTCCAATACCACACTTCCTCTTCCTTGAATAGGAGCGGAATAGTCATCACCCATGTAAAGGACAGATCCGTCTTCCATTGGTTCGTATGTCTTAAACCAACAACGATCTTTACAAACATGAGCAGTGGCACCGGAATCAATCCACCACGCAATAGCATCATCCTGCACATAAAATGCCTCAGAAATTATTGAAACAGAATTTTTAATAAATTTGTTCCAACTATGAATTAAATTCTGACCTTGGTTTTGAGAATGGTCCTTAGACCCCTTTCCCGAACCACTTATGCTTGCGCCTTTCTTGTTGTTTCCAACACGACAATCCTTCTTAAAGTGACCAGATTTGCCACACTTCCAACATGCCAATTTAGGCTTCTTGTTGGGACCAGAACCATTGTCATTGAAACTACGTTTCTTTCCTTTGTTTTTATTGTTTCCACCCTCATCAATCATATTGATCGAGGGTCCAAAGAACTTCTTTTCCTTTGCCTTTGTCATCTTCTTGCGCCCTAAGAGATTCCTCTATGCGCAAGTGACTTCCAAGTTGAACCAAAGATAGATCGTCTTTACCATGTTTCAAGGTGTGTTTGAAATCCTTCCAGGAGGGAGGCAATTTATCAATCACACTTGAAACAGATATTGACTCGTCCATCTTTAATCCATGTTGTGTATATTGTCCAAGGATTCTAAGGAGTTCATTGAACTGTTCCATGACAGGTCTTGAATCGACCATTTTGTAATTATTAAAATTACTCACAAGGAACTTCTTACTAGAAGCATCCTCTGCCATGTACTTGGATTCAAGAGAATCCCATAACTCTTTAGCAGATTCCTCATTTTGATAGATGTCAAAGAGAGAATCAGACATACCGTTTAATATGTGTCCTCTGCAGATGTAGTCGTCGTTTTCCCACTTTGATCTACGTCTGATTGCCTCCAAGTTGTCATCTTCAAGCAATTCCGGAATAGGGGTAGAAAGAACATACACCACCTTTAATGTAGTTAAAAGGAAGTGCATCTTCTTCTGCCAACGTCTGAAGTCTTGCCCTTCAAACTTGTCTAGCTTTCCAAACTTGTTCGTCATCTCCTTCAAAGTACTTCCACCAGCCATGAGTATCACCAAATACTTTATTCGTTTGTAGGGGAATATAGGGTCTTGATCTTGATACTGAGGCCGGATATGTGATTGAATCGTGTATAATCCACTTTCCGAATAAAGTATTTCGACCCTTAATGCCTGGGTTACACAAAATCTTTATTGGGATAAGACAATCACGCAATTTGTTTTCTAGGCAAAGAGAACAAATCAAAACTTGAGAATTGTTTTGCTTTCGTTATATTGTTGTAATTCACTCTTGTGTTTTTCATATCTGTACAACTGAGATCAATCTCTGTATATATACAGATGGGGAGGTATTAGTTAAAGGGTACAATCAAAAGACATGACTTTAGCCAAGCAATGTGTCTCTTCATTTTGAAAAGGCATCTGTACAGGAACTGCACGGCCGTGTCTTATGAACTGCACGGCCGTGTTGTTCATACCTGCACGGCCGTGTCATATGAACTGCACGGCCGTGCTGTTCATACTGATCAGCAAAAAGAGCTACCCTTTAACTTTTACTTCTATATCGAGGTTGACTTCGTTTTAGCTCAAACGAGTGTGTACTCCACACTTTCCCTTACTCGTATCCGAGTCTAATACGAATCACATTGATCTCTTAGTAAATCACCATTACAATAAAACAAGTTGATGACACTAAAATCACCAACAAAAACTTCTAAACGCAATTGGTCATTGTACTTATACCCCCTTAATTAGTATTCCCTCCGTCCCATAATAATAGTCTCATTTGATTATTCAAACATTTTAACAACGTATATTCATTTCCATCACTACCCTTAATGAGGTTTAATTATTACTCCATTACTTCCTCTCCTTCCTTGGTTGGCTCTCATCCTCTACTCTCTCTCTCCCACTTCTTTCTTGATTGACAATTTTGGAATTTCACTGATTTTAACCTATCAATTTTGAAAATGGGACTATCATTTTGGGAAAAACAAAAATGGCAGATGGGAACATCTTTATGGGATGGAGGGTCGTCCATTGTATCAAATTCAAATATATCTGCAAGTTACAACAAATGAAACACTAAACGTGGAATGCACTAAATCAAGTACATACAATTCTAGCAATCTGTTCTACTCCCTCCACCCAAAAAAATGGTCCCACTTTCCTTTTTGGTTTGTCCCAAAACGATAGTTCCATTTCTAAAAGACACAAAAATTATAGTGTGGTTTTAAGAAGTATAAGCACGCAAAGCATGATCTATTAAAATGTTGACTAATCAAGTGGGACATTTTTATTGGCACGGAGGGAGTACTACTTTAATATTTTGGACCATAAAATGAATATAGTTTACCATTCCAGCGAGGATCACATTTCTGAAATTTGTTCGAACAGGTTTTAGTTTTTCCATTGCAAGTAAAGACTACATAGGGGTCACAGAAGCCACATGAGTCAACAGCTGCTAAATTGCTTCCTTCAACCAACGCGATAGTTAGCAACCACCCATCACCTTGTGCTTTAATTCCATGATCACTTCCTAAAGCAGTAACAGATTTGATAGAAAAAAAAATGAGAATACAGTATATAGTGATGCAGACCCACTAAATGTAAATTAAACAGAAACTCAGTGGTCAAGTATAGGAAGACTACAAAAAAACATATTTTCAGAAATAGAGATAAACCCAATGCTAAAGAACCTTCTAGCAGGCAATTTAGTCACAAATTGAATCAGAAAATCCAACAAATGCATACAACAATCAAAATATAAATTTCACCTATAATTCCGACTAACGCATCAAATCTTTGCGATTGAAATTCAACCTCTTTGTGTGTGTTTTTTTTTATGAATTAATCGATTTAGAGATAGGGAGACAAATTGATGATGGTGTTTTGAAAGGAATTTTCTAATAGTTTACCGAAATACCTGCACGCACAGGAAGTCAGATCTATGGTTGAAAAGGGGATTTTTCATGCTTCGAAGGCCTTGATGATGGGTTCTTCCTAGATAGTTGGCTTTCCCAAAAGAGAATGTTAAATCGTTGTAGCCATGAGAAGAGAGAAGAGAGGAGAGAGAGAGAGAGCGGCGACGATGATCATGAAAGGAGAGAGAGGGGGCGACAGCAACGGTGGCAGAGGCGGTGGCAGAGGTGGAGCGTTTGGATTTTTTGTCGAGAATTAAAGCGCAAAATGCAGAAAGACCAAGTTTATCTTATACGCAATGGGGAAGAGGAAGTGATGCCTTGAGAAGAGAGAGAGAGAGAGAGAGAGAGAGAGAGAGAGAGAGAGAGAGAGAGAGAGAGAGAGAGAGAGAGAGAGAGAGAGAGAGAGAGAGAGAAGAGAGAAGAAGAAGATGAGCGGCCGAAATGGGTTTTCTTATCAAGTCGCTAAGACGGGCAGTTTCCAGAATGTTCCAACCGTGAGCGGGAAAATGAATGTGCTATGACTTCAGTTTTTATATATTAATAGATAAGAAGAGAAAAAAATGAGAGAAGGAGGTATTGTGATATATGAAAAATAAAATAAGGAAGAGAATTAATGAGAGTAATAATAAAGAGATTTTTATTGTGGGTCCCATTAAATATAAAAATAATATAATCTTGTCAATTTGGAACATTGTTATAAGTTGAGTGGGACGCCCATAATAATAATAATAAGTAATCATAATTGTGGATTGAAAATGAATTAAAAAATGATAGCTATTTGAATAAAAAAGAGGTGTATTACTATCACATGCAAGTGCTTAACTCAGCAAACATTTCTTTTATTTCTTCTTAAGGTAATGAATCTAATGAGTTATATCCGGTAGGTTAGCACTTAAATCCAATAACTATTTCCTAGTATAAGGTTATTTTTTTTAAAACGGAATGAGAGAAAAAATAAATAGATAATGGAACAAGTTAGGTGGTGTTGTACCAAAAAGAAGTTAGTTGGTGGCATGTGGGAGATATTCTTGAATCTAATGTTTCCGTCTCACTCGAAAAAAAATCATAAAATTTCATTTTGAGTGTTTTGAAAAGATACATTCTAATATTTTTTTATTCATAGCTCATTTGTTTTATTTATAAAAAAATTATTTACTATTTTTTATTGCACATTCTTTCACCTACCTCATTTTTTACTCACAATACTTATTTTATTATACATTCTTCTTAATTTTCGTACAAAACACATTTTGTATCTTTTTGGATGAGTTGGGGGAGTATATTACTGTATCCAATTTTGACATCTGCTAGGTCAAATAAAATAAAATGAGACGGGGGAGAAAATACTCATTTGTAATTGAGAAGATACAATATACTCCCTCCGTCAAACTCGAAAAGGTATTAAATGGGTATTGCACGATAATTAAGTAAAGTGTGTAGTGTAATAAGGGTTGTGATTATAAAAAGTGAGGTATGAGAGAGAATTTGAGGTATGTACTAGTAAGTGGATATTTATTGTTAGTATAACAAGTGAGTAACATGAATAAAGATTTATTAAAACTTTTTATTTTGAAAATGTATCTTTTAATGGGACATACAAAATGAAATTTTGTTACATTTTTAGTGGGACTGGGGGGGAGTACTAATGTATCATAATAATAACTAGTATTGCACTTGTGCGTTGCACAATTTATAATAAAAAAATTATTTACATATTATTTTTTTCATGTGAATATAGGTGTATATTATAACGTATAATTAATTATAAATCAAATTTAATATAAAATAAATAGAAAGTGAATTTAAATATTTGACAAACTTGTTTATACATAACGTTATATTTTTAATCTTTATAATTAGTATCGACATCCATTGATCTCTTTAATCTTTTTGTATACCAAATATACATTGATATTAAAAGAATAATTTCTAAGAAAAGCTATTAATATAAAGAAAATCATAAAAATAACATTTAATTAATATATCCTTAAATATTCATTTAGATAAAACATTGATAAGAGAGAATTCACAACTTTCGGTATCATTATATATAGAAATTTTAAATAACTTATATGCATTTAATATCTCCCAATAAAACTAAATGAAATGACCATGATTATACACATATTTTTGTAAGAAGACCAAAAGTAAACATATACTGAACCTACCAATTTCTATTTAAATTCAAATATTATTTTGCTAAAACAGTTTTTTCAGTTTTGAATCAATTATTTATTCTTTAAATCAAAATCAAATATTTTAATAAAAAACTAAAATACTTCTAATCCTAATTTTACAGCAAATTTATTTTCTACCAAAGTAATACTTTATTTTTAAATCGTCACTTTGCCTCCATTATTTAAATCGTTACATTTTATACCGGAGAGAGTATTAATTTTGAAGTGACTTTTCTCTAGTCCTATTTATATATCTATTACTCCCTTCATTTATATTTGTCACTTTAGGAGATAATTTGTGTTCCTAAATATTAGTCATTATAGCTTACTTTTTTAAAATGATAAAAAATTTATTTGTCATTAATGCATTCGTTCATATACTTATGTAAAAATGTGCAATGTGTAAGATGAAGAGAAAGTTTAAAAAAAGAGTAAATAATTTTTGAATTTCTTGATTTGTGAAATTTTGTCTAAAATAAAGTGACAAATAAAAAGAAATGTAGGGAGTATAATTATAACAAATTTGGTGATAATCTTTCACAAACTCCAAACACAAAATTAAAATTGTTGGAAGAGGGACAATTCTTAATACTAACCGAAGTTTTTGATATTTTGCACTCGTTTTAAAAAAGAAATGACGAAAATAACACAAAAAATTCTTTTACCGCCCACTTTTACAAAAAAAAAAATATTATCAAATTTCTTTAAATTTTCTTCCTTCATCCGTATTTTACAAAAAAATATGATACTCATTTATTTTCTATTTTATTTGTATGACCTTTATTCAAGAGTAATTATCCAATTTTCAAATAAAAATAGAATTACCATACGTCAATCAAGAAACAACCCTTTTCAGTTTCTCTTCTTTTTTTAGTTTTAAAAAAAAATTATTCTCATCAGCATCAACCATTATTTTGAAATATACATATCAAAGAAATTATTATTTAATTTAATTAGTCAGCTCAAATCATTTTTTAAATCGAAGGAGTCACCTCAATTCTTAAGAAATTCAAATTGCATTAAAAAAAAATTATTTTTCTGGCATTTAACATATTTTTAGTGCATTTATGCATTCATTAATGACTTTGTATTTTTCTTTGTCAATAGAGTTTTTAATTTAAAAATTGCAAAACTATATCTATTAAAAAAATCAATAATCAATGCTAACATGCACCATTATTCTCTTTTTGGCGGAAAATGCTAACATGCATTAGGGATGGTCAAATCGGACCGAAATCGGAAAATCGGATCGAAAAAGCTCGAAATCGGACCGAACCGGGGAGAAAACCGAAATCAGAGTAACCGGACCGGAGTCAACGACGGGCCGATTAAGGGTCACCATTTTGGTGAACCGGACCGGAAAAAGCCCGAAATCGAATGGAAATTCCTTGGTTCTCAAGAGAACCGGACCGAAATCGAATCGGAAAAGTCCGAAATCGGGGAGAAAATCGGAACCGGAGTAATCGGACCGGAGTCAACGACGGGCCGATTAAGGATCACCATTTTGGCGAATCGGAACCGATGATTTTCGGCCCGAAATCAAACCGGAACCGATTTTGGCCATTCCTGATGACATGCACCGCTATCCTCTTTTTATATATATACAGATAGATATGACGGAAAAGATAAGATTAATGAATTTTGATTGGACCATATTACCCACCCAAAAAAGATACTATTTTTATCTATATCATAATTTTTATTATTTTATTCATTCATATATGTATTTATTCTATTAAAGTCCAGATTCTTCATAAATAAAAGAACAAAGTCAATACTCCCTCCGTCCCATAGAACATTACCCCTTTTGCTATTTTGGGCGTCCCTCTTTAAAGTCCCACTTTCCTAAAAAGGAAACCTTAAATCACTATTCTCTCCACTCATTCTCTCTCCTACATTATTTTAATACTCACAACACCATTATAATTTACTATTCTCTCCACTCATTCTCTCTCCTCCCACTCACAACACCTACTTTAATAACATTATTCCTTATTTTCCGTTCTCAATAGTAAACGTGTAATGTTCTATGGGACGGAGGGAGTATGTCGTTTCCCAAAATAAAATAAAATAAATCTTTGGTGCAATCATTGGTGATGTACCTATCAACTTTCATCTTATTCACCGTTCTCTTATTGCATTTGATGTCGTTTTGTATAAATTTCATAATTAATATTAAGGCCTCCGTTTTGCAATAATATATTTTCATTTTGTTTTAGAGAAAGTGTTTATTTTCTTTTATATTTCTTGTTTTAAGTCAATTGTTTCATGTTACTTGTTTTTATGAGATTGATTATTTTAACATTATTGATTTATGAGAGACTATTTCCGATTTTTTTCTCCAAATAATTCCTTTTAAAATTAATAAATACCAAAATAACAAATCTTTTAAACTATTGCCTAAAATGATAATTTTTATAAAACTCGCTACACGATTTAGCGAGTTTACAATTTTGTCCATTTAAACTCGTTACACGATTTAGCAAATTTAATTTTGCTCCATTTTATTTTAATATTTATGATATGAAAATTAAAATTTAAACTTGCTATATAAAATAACGAGTTCAAATCATCAAGCCTACCAAAGGTGCGTTTCAATCCCCCTATCACAACACCCCTCTCACCACACAATACTACTTTTTGGTCTGACTTTATATTATAAAATAATAATATAAAAATTATGTCTTAATAAAGAAAAACTAAAAGAGAATATTATTTTTTTCGTATCAAATAAATACTTTAAAAATTTTTTTAAAATGTATTTCTATAAAAAAATTATTTATTTATTTAAAAAATGAATATTACTTTCGACTCAAAATGAATAACAAAAAAATAATACTACATTTTTGTCAAAAAAAAAATGAACATTACTTCCTTCGTCCCAATAAATATTTAAAAAAAAAAATACTCCCTCCGTCTCATACCTATGTGCACACTTTCCATTTTGGGCGTCCCAAAGCTACGTGCACATTTTCTAAAATGGAAAGGAATCTTTACTATTCCCTCCACTCATTCTCTCTCCTACATTATTTTAATACTCACAACACCATTATAATTTACTATTTCCTCCACTCATTCTCTCTCCTATTTTATTTCACACTCACAACACTTTCTATATAATACTCTCTCCTTAATTTACGTGAAAAGTCAAATTAGGCATGTAGGTCCGGGACGGAGGGAGTACACTACAAGAAAACAGGACAACTGAAACGAATTTTTCGGTTGCAAATCAGAAAAATCGGTTGCAAATTGATGTATGCAACCGAAAATTTTCGTTGGAAAGACAGTCGCAGGAAGCCTCGTCGCTATTTATGCGACCGCTTTCTTGGGTTGCAAAATTCTTGCAACGAAAAAAGTAGTTGCAAATTCTGTTGCAATGTGTTTCCTAGGACAATTTTTACATCCGTTGCAAACAACAACTGATTTATTTCTGTTTCTAAAATTTGCAACTGGTTTACTTCTGTTTCTAATTGCAACTGATATTTCTGTTTCAAATTTGTTATTTCTGTTTCTAAAATTTGCAACTGATTTATTTCTGTTTCTAATTGCAACTGATTGTTCTGTTTCAAATATGTTATTTCTGTTTCTAAAATTTGCAACTGATTTATTTCTGTTTCTAATTGCAACTGATTGTCCTGTTTCAAAAATATGTTACATAGAACTAAATTAGCAACCAAATTTTTCAGTTTCAAGTATGCAACCTAATTTGCAACGAAAAATTATGTTGCAGAAAATTATTTTCTAAGAATAAAATATTACTAATATTATGCCTATAAATATTTCTCAATTGTACTTGATTGAAAATTTAACTTAAAATATCTTAAATCAAACAAATAAAGTCAACAAAGCTTCAAACATTACCTTCAAAATAAATTCACAAATTGTCATACTAAATTGTCGTGTTGTTAAACTACATAGAATTGTGAAGTTGACATACTTTAAACTATATAGGAGCTCGTGGACGGTGCTTGAAGCCTCTAAGTCCTCGATTTGAGCATCTCTTGAAATTGCAATCGAAAATCATTTTTCAGTTCCTCAAATTTAGCCTCATATGTGGATTGTATTTTCGCCGTGACTTCATCCCTCGTTTTCTCAACTCTTCGTTCAACTTATCTTCTAACTCTTGCATCTGTGTAAAATCTCCATTTGAACATGTAGATGAGAAAATCGTGTTGTTACTCAAGATCTCCTTTGGTGCATGTCTGCAACTTCCCTAACTTGCCCTATGGTTTCACCACATATCTGTCCTCCCACCATATTAAAAATATATTCTAATTAATCATCAAAATATTCAAAAAAAAATGAAAAAAAGTTAAAAAAGAGACCCCAAACTTGAGAAAACACCAAATTTTTTGCAAATAATATTGCACCTCTTTTCCCATCAAAGCTCTAGGTATGATGCTAAAACTCACAAAAAATAAGCTTCAGAAAAGTAAAAAAAAAAATTAAACATATAGTAGTACCTCTGTCCCAAAATGAAAATCTGACATTCATTTTGGAGCGGAGGGAGTAATATTTACAAGCAGAAATAAGTTAGGAGTGTATAATTTTTAGTAAATTAATAAATGTACCCAAGAACATGACCACCAGCCGAGTGAACTGCCTGAGAAACTGAGCCCATCAAGCCAATGTTCCCTCCTCCATAAATAAGATCCAATATTTTTGACACCTAAATTTCAACACAATCTTCGATAGTTTGATAAATTTCTAAGTTGTATATGATTCATCAGTTATGATTACCCAGTTCTATCACTTAAATTCAGCAAGTTTGTTACAGATGATTTTCCTGAGTTGGTGTATAAGGTGAACAATTCTCTAATGTCACTGATGATTTTCTTCTTCACCATTTGGGGAGCCTGTTTCCTATGTAGGTCAGTCATGTTTGTTAGTGATATTTAGGTTAAGTTCTAATCAAGGGAATGAAACATCTAAAATTCCGGTGAGTTTAGTATGTTCATGTCAGAAATACAGAATTCAATAGGGAGTATCACTTCAGAATTACTGGAACATTGAAGTCAAGTATAAGTCTCTAAAATGTCAAATACATAAAAAGAACTTAAAGTGGAGTTATATCTCCGAACCAGCGAAAGCATCTTCAAAGTATATGCACCAAGCATGCCAGATACTGTTAAAAGAAGAAATAAAACAACAAAAAAGTTACACAATAGTTATGTGCTGGGTGTAACAGGGTGGGGCCTGAACCGTTTGATTTCTTTCTTAACTTAGTTCTGGCAGATTTAGTTTTACCCATCTTCAAAAGTATTAGTCTAGCACGTAACCACAAAGTTACACAGTAATCAAGTTCTCTACAGTATAAAGTGTTAAAGAGAAAAAAGAAAAGGGGTTCCTGACCAAAGCTTTGGCCAATAAACTCGGTAGCTTTAACAGGCTCCCCAATGCTTCCATAACGTCTCTACGTAAGAACAAATTTCAAAACATATGATGGTTAAGTTTCGTTGAAAGATTAAAGGATGCTTAAGACTGAAAGGAGAAGAAATCTTGAAATTAGTAATATGGTTTCACCTGACACTTCATCTATAATTCGAAAAAATGATAACTCTTGAGTTCTTTGAATCTTTTGTTTCTGCAAAAGTATTTTCGTCGTCAGAGCTCAAAATATTAAAAGCTTGGTATCAACAAATCAATAAGGAACATGATCCTGCTTTCTGCTTCCGCTCCGGCTCCGGCTTAGGTTGTAGCTACTGCTCCTGTTGCGACAACGGCTCCTTGAACGACTTGAGTCATATTCCTTCGCCTAGATAGAGATGAAAAGTAGCAATTGTTGGAAAAGTATGTTGTGTGTGAAGGAAATTGTGTACATTTCCTTGGAAGAATCGTTTGTCATTGGACAAAGATTATTGTGGGTTCATATTCTACAGCGTGAGAACATGAAAATGATATTTTATTTGTTCAATTTGAAGATTGGATGATAAAAATATTACAGCTTAAATAAATGGATGGAAGTTGGAAATGTGAGTTTATCTCACATGTGAAAATAATGGAAAAACTAGTTGATAGTTTTTGGCCATTTTTTATTGAATTATAATTCTTTTAATTCAAGATTAAATCCAAGAATAACTTCCAAGGTTAATATCCATTTATGATTGGCAAATGAAACTCCAAAAAGAAATTGATGGCAAGGTTAATTGTTGAATTAAGATGATCATCAATATGTGGATTAATTGGAGAGTTAATCCTTGGGGAGTTTTGATCTATAAAAGAAATACCCACAACTCTTTGAAAAGAAGAGAGAAAAAATAGAGAAAAAGAGAAGAGAAAAACACACAAAAGAAGCTTTTCCCATCAATCTTCTTCTACCCTCTTACAATTTGTTCTTCTTCTTCCTTTGCCCTCCTTGAATAATTGGAATGGTGATATTGTCCAAGCATATTAGTTCATTTCGCCGGAAAGCTCAAGTGCGGAGTGGTTCCGGTTAATCCGTTTCATCCTGGGAGACTAACGCCCGTTGAAACCTCAAGCACTCGTAGAGAGGAGGACGAATTAGTCTTAAGGAGAGTGTGTTCTCACATGACTCGGATATAAGAGATCAAAGATGGACAAACCCAATGAAAAGATCAAATACGGTTGTATCTTTCTTTTTTATGTTTTTTCAGAATAGTTGTATATTGTATTTTCAATGTTGTAATTTGTTTTCCTTTCTATATTTACAAGATTTTATCCAACAATCTTAAGACTAATTCTCTTGGTTGAGAAAGGATTGCAGATTACAGGATTCTTGTAGCGTGGTGGCTGCGGGAGAAAAGATAGAAAACGATGGAAGAGGTGGATGGAAGAAAATTCCAGCAACTTTTTTGCAATGACCAGCTGTGGTAAAATTGCAATTCCGGAGTCGTTAACCGTTGGATCGAGCTGAAATTTGGTGTGCATGTTCACGACTCATAGGAGAAGATTCTGAACGGTGGAGATTGGAATCTATAATGTGAAAGTGAAGATAAAAATTTCGGACCAGAGCAGTTTTTGTGAACTAAAACATTTTTTTAATTTCTGTTTAATGAGATTAATAAAGATGGAAAGATTGATGCTCCGTGACATCAACTATGTTACAATGATTGTATAAACCAATTGTGGCTAAGCCTCATGTAGTGGTTATACATCATGTAAAGAGATTGGAAAGTTCATTGAAACTAAGAACGTTGGAAGATTAAGTCTTTAACGTTTAGTTGACAAAGATAATAGGTCTTCTTACGAGAAGTTGTTAAAACCTATTAGTTGCATTGGTGACAAAGGTCACAAAGGTTAACATAATAGAGCTTCTTGAAATGAAAGAAGTTGTTAAATCCTATTATTGTTAATAGTGACAAAAGTCACAAAGATAAAAACAATAGAGCTTCTTGAAAGAAGTTGTTGAATTCTATTGTTGTGAACATTGAAAAATGTTACAAGAACTAAAACCATAGGGCTTCTTGAAAGAAGTTGTTAAAACCTATTAGAGAAATATGTGACTAATGTCATAAAGATAAAAACAATAAGGCTTCTTGAAGAAAGTTGTTAAATCTTATTGTTGTTGATGATGACAAATAACACAAATTATTTAGAATGAGAACTTCTAAAAGAAATTGTGTATTTTGTAAATGAAAATGTGATTTTCTCTAATTTAGAGGTGCTTCAAGATGAGACCTTTAAAATTTTGGAATAATTAACCTTCAATTATAATTCCATTAAGGAATTTAGAGGTTTATAAATTTGAGTGGTTATAAGAAATAAATTGTGTTAATTCTCCTATTGAATTAGCAATTTATTCTTGGAGTTAATTCTCTAATTAAGTTAGAGAATTATATTTTAACAACAAAGTTATAATTGTTAAAAATTAAAGCCAATGGTTGGTTTGAATAGAGACAAATCTCTAATGGAATGTGGTTGTTCCAAGTTTTCGGATCACCATAGTGAAAAGTTAGAAAATTTTGTGATGGCAACAAAATATGTTCTACTTGACCACCTTGAACTTAAAGAGGTTTCTTTTGGAAGATCCTACAATGTTGAGGTGTGTGCTATTCGTCTTTGTGTTGGAAAAGAGAATAGAACTTTGGAGAAAAAGTTGTCTAACATTTCTTGTGGCGAAAGAAAATGTGATGAAGCATGCCGAAATGCTTAATACAAAAACAAAGTTGGTCAAACTTGTTTGAAATGTCAAAATCGTTTGAAAAGTCAAACGTGTTTAAAAAGCCAAACTTGTTTGAAAAGTTGAACATATACCTTGTGTCTTGAGAGACAACTGTGATGTCATTCATGATGTTTAAATGAATGAAACGAAAGGGTGTTCAAGTGATCAATAATGAGATTGAATCTCGTTATATGGTCAAAATAGATACAAACAAGACTCATCATATATGTGCTTGAAGTTATAATCAAGGCATATTGATTCTTGAGATGTGAATATTGATCAAGTGATCAATATTGAGATGTGAATATTATTCACATAGATGATGGTAAAATGTAAGTTTTACCTTTAACTTTTCTTGCTAAAAAGAAAAATATTGAATCTTATCTCTTTAAAGAAAAAGTTTGAAATCAACTTAATAAAGAGGTAGTGATAAAACACAACGAAATATAGTTTGTGTATATGTTACACTAAATACTATTGATTGTATATGGTTGGATATGCTTACAATAGTTGTGATTATAGAATTCTTGTGTATGAATTCAAGATTCAATAATGGAATCATGAAGCGCTTCTTTCTTTAAGAATATGTTTCCGTATAAATTAAGAGATGGGGCAAACTCATTTAAACGGATTCATGATTCAATAAAAAAAGAAGAAACTTATCATGGGAAAATGATAAAGAAGAGACATGACCTCGATATAGCAAATGAGGTAGGATAAGAAAATTCTATGGCCCGGATTTTCTAACCTCCATGCTAGAAAATGAATCACAAAGTTATAAAGACATTGAGCTCTTTGGAAGGATCTTTGTGGAAATAGGCCATTAACAGTGAGATTGATTCCATCTTGGAAAATCACACTTGGAAACTAGTGGATTTACCTTCGAGTAGTAAATCACTAGCATATAAGTGATTTTTCAATGAAGACCGATGGAACAATCAATGAGTACAAGGCTAGACTTGTAATTGAGGATTACAAGGAAATGAAGAACTTGATTACTTTTATACTTATTCTCTCATCACGAGAATAAAGAGTTGTATTTGCAATTCTTTGCATTGCGGGAATTTGAAATACATCAAATGGATGTAAATAACCTTTCTAAATGTCGATTTAGAAGAGAAAATTTACATAGAACAACCCGAGGGGTTTCTTGTACATGAACAATGAAACAAAGTGTCCACAATGTACACCATGATCAAATGGTGCTAATAATGAAAATTGGCATTATTGCTAATTTTGGGACTACTCCGGAAATGTGGGGGTGAGTATACTTTGGAAAATAATTACCTTTTCGAAAGGTTTCCCCAAGAAAACAATGAGATGTCCATATGAAGTATGGAAACGTAGGCCTACGTACACTTGTTAATGTGGGGTGTTTCGCAATGTAGCAAGTCCAATTACCAAAGAAATTGAATTTGGTTACTAAATGGTGGATTATGTTTCAAGAGTTATGTTCATAACAATTGTGGATATTGGTTTGTTATATATGATTCAATAAGTTTGAATATATATAAAAATCAAAATAAAATAAAATCAAAGGAAATCAAGTATTGATGTCAAATTCTTGAAAGTGAATATATGATACTTTGAATGAAATAGATCAAAGTGTTACGATTCAAGAAATGGAGCCTAGAAGAAAATGTGCTAGTTTGTAAAGTCATTGTATGACTTGAGACAAGTACAAATATAAAGACATCAAAGGTTTGATTGTGTGGATTTAAACAAGAGTGTCTACGTCACTTTGTTTATTAAATTCTAGTCAATTTGATCTGTTGATTCAAATTCAAGGAAAACTAATGGACTCGTGGTTAAACAAGTCATTAGGTGGATATTCTTGAATTATTTGAAAGGATCAATATGGAATAGCTGGGATTTAACTGAATTTGAGTTAACAATTATCAAATGGATAAATCTTGTGTTAGCAAGATGGTATATTGCTAAATTCAATTTATGATTGAAAAGATATATAGCAATGTGTGTAATGGTAGTCTAGACATTTATGTCTAAGACATAATACCATTAAATAACTACTCTCAACTAATTTGACAATGTGAAGTCAAATGATAAACGGATCCGTTAACCAAAGGGTTAAATAGAGAGTTAGTTGAAAGTTCGATGAGGGGAATGAGACGTAAGCCTCTTAAAAGTTAAACACAGCGGAAAACCCAATCTAGATGACTGGAGATCCCAAGAACTAGATTCAATGGGACAACCCAACTGTTAAAAGACTTGTAGCGTCGCTGTGGGGGAATCAACCCCAAGTCCATTCCTATTAGTGACATCCCGAAAGAACAAGGATAAGCCTATGGCTTTTAATGATTCTTACGCGTCGAAAATTCGAGCGGGGTAATACGGGTTACTTTTAAGAAATCACCTATGTGAGAGGAAGTGGGGCCGCTTCGAGGAGAATTGTGTGAGGCTCAATTCTTAGACCCTCTCATAGAACCAGGCATTATGTTCAGGGCCATGAACGAACATAGCTATGAGAAATGAAGTATGTTAGGACATTACTTGTGTCTAGTATATGATCGGCTACACAAAAGCATATCGATTCAAGGACATCGCGTCTATCGACTTGCGAGTAGAGTAAATATGCTAGTTCGAGCGTAGGTTCAATGGGCAATATCCCCACACCTTCGTATGCAAGTTTTTGTCTGTCGGACTCTATCACCAATCTCGTCCTCAATTTCCTTCATGTGGGGGATTGTTGGAAAAGTATGTTGTGTGTGAAGGAAATTGTGTACATTTCCTTGGAAGAATCGTTTGTCGTTGGACAAAGATTATTGTGGGTTCATATTCTACAGCGTGAGAACTTGAAAATGATATTTTATTTGTTCAATTTGAAGATTGGATGATAAAAATATTACAGCTTAAATAAATGGATGGAAGTTGGAAATGTGAGTTTATCTCACATGTGAAAATAATGGAAAAACTAGTTGATAGTTTTTGGCCATTTTTTATTGAATTATAATTCTTTTAATTCAAGATTAAATCCAAGAATAACTTCCAAGGTTAATATCCATTTATGATTGGCAAATGAAACTCCAAAAAGAAATTGATGGCAAGGTTAATTGTTGAATTAAGATGATCATCAATATGTGGATTAATTGGAGAGTTAATCCTTGGGGAGTTTTGATCTATAAAAGAAATACCCACAACTCTTTGAAAAGAAGAGAGAAAAAATAGAGAAAAAGAGAAGAGAAAAACACACAAAAGAAGCTTTTCCCATCAATCTTCTTCTACCCTCTTGCAATTTGTTCTTCTTCTTCCTTTGCCCTCCTTGAATAATTGGAATGGTGATATTGTCCAAGCATATTAGTTCATTTCGCCGGAAAGCTCAAGTGCGGAGTGGTTCCGGTTAATCCGTTTCATCCTGGGAGACTAACGCCCGTTGAAACCTCAAGCACTCGTAGAGAGGAGGACGAATTAGTCTTAAGGAGAGTGTGTTCTCACATGACTCGGATATAAGAGATCAAAGATGGACAAACCCAATGAAAAGATCAAATACGGTTGTATCTTTCTTTTTTATGTTTTTTCAGAATAGTTGTATATTGTATTTTCAATGTTGTAATTTGTTTTCCTTTCTATATTTACAAGATTTTATCCAACAGCAATAGTAAACACCTATTACACGCGCTCACATATATTATTTATTTATATAGAAAATAACTAAGATCAGTTCATGATACCCGTATGATTCCTTGAGAAAAAGCATTTCGAAAAGAGTCATCCAGCTTCCTTATCTGCAACAACGTACAATGTTATCCCCCCAAATTCAGAGGCACTCGGTCGATCAAATCATCACTTAATACTTCACAACCAAATAAAATATTGGAGGTCGGGCAACAGAAAACTTGCAGCAAATTTCATGTCATCATAATTAGTGTAGTCCACAATCCCTGATGTTCCTGGTAGTCAATTGTACAGAAACCTAATGAATCTTTTATCATGTATAGAAAGAACTCACACGACGGTGCAGCTACTTGAGCCCATACTTGAGCATTAACTACACAAAATAAGGCGAAGCATGAAAGCCTAAAGAAAGTCATGTAAACATAATTGCTAATACTGGTTTAATTGCTGATTCTGGTTTCATATCTAGGAATTGAGATTTCTTGACTCAGTTTATGAATCATTAGCACCCCTACAAATCAGATTTAATTGTAGATTTGGAGAAGCAGTTTAGGGTTATCAATACCTTGTTCAATTCGGCGGAGAGGGAAGGAGATGTATTTGGGGGTCGTAGGAGACGCCGACACCACGAATTTCGCCGGAAGGAGACGTCGACACCACGAGAAGTCGCAGTAGTGGAGAGAGAGAGTGAGAGCGAGGGCGAGAAGAGAAAGGGGAAAAAGAGTGGCGTGTGTTTGAGTGTGTGGGTAGGAATTAGGTCGCAAAGTAAGGGTAAAAATACGCCGTAAGCTGCCGTTTTATACTCATTTTTTACAATTTAATAAAATAAAAATAATTTATGGTTAATTGCAACCGAAATTGAATGGAGAATTTGAAACAGAAATATATTTGTTTCAAAATCCCTCGCAAAATTAGGCTGGTTTCCTCCCTCCAATTTTTTTGCGGCCAATTTTTTTAAGTTCAAAATATATAAATTTATATTAATAATTGCAACTGAATTTGAAACAGAAAATTGCAACATAAGTTCATCTGTTTAAAAAACCGTTGCAACCCCGAAACATGAAGCGACAAAATGATTTTCCGTTGCAATATGAGTTGCAATATTAATTATGCACGTCAATTTTCAATGAACACTTTTTACTCTGAAACTGATTTCAATTCGGTTGCAAAATTCCATTTCAGTTGCCCTGTTCTGAAACTGATTTCAATTCAGTTGTAAAATTCCGTTTCAGTTGCCCTGTTTTCTTGTAGTGATACTACTTCATTCGCCTCAAAAATTAATGTTTGTAATGTTAGTGTCTTCATCTCAAAATATGACATAAATTTTTTTTAAACGAATGAAGTAATATTATTTCCTAAAATATTCATTGGGACGAAGATAGTAATGTTTATTTTTTTAGACAAAGATAGTAATGTTTATTTTTTTAGACGAAGTAGTATTCTTTCGTAAAAAATAATGTTTATAATGTTAGTGTCTTTGTCTCAGAAAATGAATATTAATTTATGAGACAAATAAAATAGTTATTCTTTTTTAAAATGTTCATTAAGACGAAGGAAGCAATGTTCATTTTTTTTATATAGAAAGTCGTATTAATTTTGGGACGAAAGTAATTTTCATTTTTGAAATTAATGAAATAATTTTTTTAAAGAAGTAGAATTTTTTTCTATGTCAAAAAAAAAAAGAACAATGTTTCCTTCGTCTGAAAAATTAATATTTGAGACGAAGACACAAATATTATAAACATTAATTTTTAAAAAAGAATACTACTTCGTCTAAAAAAAATATTACTTCCTTCGTCCCAATGAATATTTTAGAAAATAATACTACTTCATTAATATAAAAATTAATGTCATCTTAATGTCATATTTTGAGATGAAGACACTAATATTACAAATATTAATTTTAGATGCGAATGAATTCATATTATTTTTTACAATATTCATTGGGATGAAGGAAGTAATATTCATTTTTTTTGGACAAAAAATGTAGTATTATTTTTTGGTTATTCATAGAAGTACATTTTTTAAATTATTTATTTGAGACGGAAAAAAATAATATTTCCTTTTAGTTTTCTTTATTAAGACATAATTTTTGTATTATTATTTTGCAATTTAAAGTGAATCGGAGAAGTAGTATTGTGGGGTGAGGGGTTACCTTTGGTAGGTTGTTGATTTGAACTCGCTGTAGCGAGTTCAAATTTTAGTTATATATATATATATATATATATATCATAAATATTAAAATAAAATTGAGCAAATTTAAAATTGCTACACCGTGTATTGAGTTTAAACGGACAAAATTATAAATTCGATATACCGTGTAGCAAGTTTCATAAAAATGGTCATTATGTGCAATAGTTTGAAATGTTTGTCATTTTGATATTTATTAATTTTAAAAGAAATTATTTGAGAAAAAAAATAGACTATTTCCACTGCAACATTTACTTATTTACCGAAGTTATTATCATTTGTAATAGATTGATTATTTACCTGACACGGTTGTCCACATCATCATGTAGTCTTCTTCGGCCTCATTTGTCGCATTTGATTACCGATTACTAGGATTAAGCCCGTGCTTCGCACGGGGATTACATTTCGGGTGACTTTTCTGTAAATTATATTTAAAGAAGGGCTATTTTATCATTTGTATATAGTTAAATATCAAATTGTTATTTATATTTGAGAGGGGGATATTATGGATTGTGTGTAAATTATGAGGGGCTTAATTGGAACTTTGAAGAACGTTAGGTGGCGCCTCCGCAAGCGATGAGTTGGCTCATGTTGTCTTCTCAGGTGACGTCGATGAGCCGCCTAGAGACCTTCCTCTACTCTATATTGTCAGCGTGAAATTGGATGGAATTAATTCTCCTTACAGAGCAATGATGATGTCTACTTTAAATCAATCGCTTGTGGAGGTTTGTTTTTCTTCATTTTTAGCAATTTCTTTCTATTTTGCAGAAGATAAATTGGAAAGCGGAATTTAATATGTCTAACCATCACGGCGATTCAAACACAACTGATGGAATTGAACAGGTATCATTACTACCTTCTCATTATGTTATTCATTGTGTAGAAATGTTTATTATTATGACTTTATTTGATGACTTAGGTTGTAGTTTAAAATTAGGGTTTATATGCGTTAATTATAGAATATGGAGAGGTTTAATTTTGTCAGTTAACAGTCATGTCTATTGAATAAATGGTGTCTTTTGGGTTGATTTATCAACTTATTTTCATTATTCAGTGGTTATAAGTAACTGGTTTTTTCTTATCGTTGTTCTTAAACTGAAAAGAACCGTTTTCCCAATCACTCCAGTCTTAGCAAATGGCCTCTCTTCCTGCTCCTCAGATGAATCTAGCTGCTAGTCCACAGCTTCATCTTCTAAGTTCAAACACTGTTGTCTTCAGCACTCCTGATATATATAGTGAGGTTCCTAAATATGTTGTAGTTGATAGGAGGGCTAATGAAGTTAGGTTTGTGCTTCGTAGATCTTCTAATCAAATGTTTGAGAGGTTGGAGATTTTTAGTGTGCCTGATAATTTCCCTAATCAACTTGTTGATGATGAAGGGGGAAATGGGCCATTATCTTTCATATTCATATCTGATGAGTATGTGAGTGCTGAAGACATGACTACGAAGTTCAATACTTATGTCCATTTTCTGCGTCCTGATGTTGCAATACTGAGTGTAGGTTATGGAAGGTCTACCATTTTCGACTTGTTATTGGGTTATTATGATGAATTTCGCATGATAGAGTTAAGGGGAGGGGGCAATGAAATGATTTTATACTTTTTTTTCAAGAGTGAAAAAATTTCAGTTAGTGGAATTAATGATCGGGTTGTTAGTTTTATAGAAGTTAATCGACTGGTTCCGGAACCAACGGTGGCTGTGAGTCCACTAGTCGATGGAGATGGTGTTGTTGATGCAGCGCCGGTAGTTCCAGTTCATAATCTGTCAAATGGTTATTCCAATGGTCTGTCAAATGGTCATTCCAATGGTTTTTAGATGTAGGTGGCTAGGAGGATGTTTCCTTTTCTTTATTTTTTTTTTGTTTTCAAAAGTTTTAGTCGTTGGAGGGTATGGATATGGTCATTATGTTTTTGTTTCTAAAGGTCAGAACAGGTTGTTTAGGGTGGGGGTCCAAAGAAGTTATCAAACTTGATCCCAGTTTGATATTTTGGGGGTTTTTAGTATGTTTAATGTAATGGAAATATTTTCAGAATATTTTGTTTGATGGTTACATGTTTGAGTAGGTGTAAATTTCCTTTTCTTTTCTTGGCAATTATGCTTTTACTGATTCTTTTTTTTTTGTCTGTTATAAAGTATCCATACGTGAATGAACATAATTAAGATGAAAAGATTAACATTAAGTAAGAAACATAATCGAACTAAGTTCAAAATTAAAATACAAAGTTTAGAATATAATGAATATTTAAAGTAAATTGTAAAGTTAGATAGACAGAAATAGCAACACATAACGTCAATAACATTACATGTTTCATACGTATGAAACGAATAAGGTTCAGAGTAGTCAAATAATTATCATAAATTATTTGTATTGCCAATAATGTTTAAGACATATAAATTGCACTGTTAAACAGACATTTGCTAACTGAAAATTATTAATAACATAATTTATCAAATATTTTTTTGTACACAACATTCTTAGTCCAACCTTTGTACTCATCATCTGTTTATAGGCAGAGAATTTTCAGTCCGTCTGGTGTCTTCACCCTAGAAACAGCGACATACAATTGTCCATGACTAAACACTGGTTGGGGTAAATACAAACCAACATTTCCCAATGTTTGTCCTTGACTCTTGTTTATCGTCATTGCATAACAAACTCTAACAGGAAATTGTCTCCTTCTTAAGACAAAGGGAAGTTTTCCTTCTGCGGATGTTAATGTAATCCGAGGAATTAACACTTTATCCCCAATATTTGATCCAGAAATGATGGTAGCTTCAATAACTCTTTCACCTAGTTGCTTTACAATAAGTCTCGTGCCATTGCAAAGACCTTGGCTTGGGCTGACATTTCGAAGCAACATAATAGGTATTCCAATCTTAAGACGCAGAGTATGATTAGGTATACCGGCAAACTTTAAGCTATTAAGGAATTCAACAAGATACAACATTTCATGATTCAAAGTGCTTTCTGCTGACATGTCAATTGTGTCATAACTAAGGTATTCTTTCGTTTCAGAATCCTCCAAATCCATGATGTATGAGTTTATTTCGTCCACTACCTCATTCCTTGGAGTTAAAATAGCTCTGTTTGTCAAGTAATCGAGGTCAAATTTCCTACATCCAAAATCTGGATAAGTGGAATTGAATATATCCTCAATTGGTTTTTCGGTAGGATCTAAAAGTATTTCTCTTGGTATTTTTACCCATTCCGCTTCTTCAGCGTCTCCTCTTGTTCTTGCCTTTTCTTGAACATCTCCTATTCTAAGAATCCATTGTGAAAAATCCTCCAAACTTAAATTATTCTCATTTCCTTGCATGGCGGATGCTTGCAATCGCATATTTTGTTCAGAGCATATAATTCACAACTAATCCATAAGTAGGAACTGTTCAACGAAGACATGACAATGTCGCCTCGGCTACCACCCGGAATGACTGGAAGGATTTGTCTGAAATCGCCACCCAAAAGAACCACTTTACCCCCAAATGGCATTTCAATGTCAAAAGTTGAAGTATCTCTCAAAATATCTTTAAGTGTCCTATCTACAGCTTCAAAAGCATATTTAGAATCCATTGGTGCTTCATCCCAGATTATTAATTCCGTCTTTTGAATCAGCTCCGCAAGCTGTGAGCCCTGCTTGATTGGACATGTAGAATTTTCATCAATATGTAAGGGAATTTTGAATCTGCTATGTGCTGTTCGACCTCCTGGTAGAAGTAAAGATGATATTCTTGTTGATTATATTTAAAATATCAACAAACAATAGTAAAAGTAAAAGTGGAAAAGAAACAGACCAAGTGAATTTATTAAACTAATTTTAAAAAAAATTTAGTCTATATTTTTTTACCTGAAGAAGCAACAGCAAGAACAATTTTTCCTTCAGACCTCAACCTGTTTATGACAGCTGTATACAAATATGTTTTTCCCGTTCCTCCGTAACCGTAGAGGAAAAAAAACTTTGACTCTCGTTGAGTAACAGCATAAATGACCCTATGATAGACAATATCTTGTTCTGCATTGAGTGAATTCTTCAAAATCTCATGTTCTTCACATAAGGCCCGTACATCGTAATTTTGTTCTTCCATGATGAGCCTGTTCTTCAGCTGATCCAATAACCGTTTGTCTGGCAATGGCATGCCCTGTATGTCTTCTAGAGATCTTCTATTTTTCAACAAAACTTTTTGCAACTCTGCAAGTGTCAGGTTTTTCAATTCAGCTTCGCTTAGTACTAAAGTAGGCAGCCGTAGTATCTTTCTCCTCCTTCGCAGAATATCGTCACTGATTTTGTGCCAATTACATTCCCAAAAATGCCCTGCATCTGATACATCACAGAAGAGTATAATTGTTACGAATAAATCCCTAAGCTGCGAAGCACTGGCCCAATGATTAGCTTCATCAATGGCCTCATGCCATTCCCCATCATCTTCCAAAAGTCCACGTGCATAACATGCCATTTTCATGGTTGGATGCACTACACCTTCCACTGTTCTAATGTCTTCATAATTCTCACACTCTTTAACAATATTTAAAAGCAATCTCAAATAGTACCTTTCACCTGAACTTGGGTGTGCGTATGTTAGACGGCCTATAGTCTTTCCAGACTCTCGCCTTTTCCACATCAACGTCCCCTTTTTCCACACATATTTGGTTGGGAACTCAGCGTATGTTAAAAACCTTGCCCTTGGATCAACTTTATTCATTTCCATCCATTCTGTAAACATTATTGTCCTTGCCTTTTCAGTGTTAATAACTCTAGGCAGAGGGTCATTGTCATTGAAAATTAATAGTTGTTCATTTTCCAAATGATAGCATAATCTCTCAAATGCTGGTCTCCTATAATGGATAGGAAACTCATAAATTCTCCATACAGCTTCGCATGCTGAGATATACCGACAGTCGAGAAAGGTCTTGATTTCGTCATTTCCATCTGAATTTGTGGATGATGTTGATCCCTCGAATTCATATGAACTCGAAATAACAATTGTGCTCCTACTGGGACCTTTGGTGATATATTTGAAAAGATATTTAATTGTCTTTGACTTATTACATGCTTCAACATTTATATGGCTTTGATATTTCACCAATAAGTATCTATTATAGGCAACAACATACCTGTTGTCAAGCATTATACCATTTTTTAACTGTAACACCTGTATCCCTTCTCCTATAAATCGAGTAGTCATTCTCATAAATTGTTGTCTGATTTTGAAATGATTTGGGAAATTTTTTGGAACAAACCCCTGGAACATTTGAATAATTGAATTGAATTGAATTTGAAGTTAATTAAATATATAATATGACATTTCTGGTAAAAAAATAGACTAACCATCAATCATGCATGGTGAACATGGATTAGCACTCCCACATGGGCCATGCATCATGAACTGTTTAACTGCGTCATAACTCACTGGATCCGCTGATAAGTAGTTTTTATATAGTATTTTATAGTCTTTTTATTATATTATTTACCTTAAATTTTGCACCAATTAAGTATAAATTAGCCTCTTTTTGTATATATCTTCGATTTTATGCTTGGTTGATATTTTGTATGATTTTACAGGTTTTTAGGTCATTTTCACAAAGTGTAAAGGGTTCAGAGCAAAAGCATTGGAAATAGAGGGACCAGAAATGGAAATTTGCTGAAGACCAGTCAAAAAGGCTCTGCTCGCCCGAGCAGATTCATTGACTCGGCCGAGCACCCTTTATTCAAACCAAAAGGTGCCTTTTAACAACAGTTGTGACCGTCAGAATAGCTCTGCTCGGCCGAGCAGATTCATTGACTCGGCCGAGCACATCCATTATCAGCCAAAAGGTGCCTTTTCGCAAGAGATTTGTCCCTAGCATAGAATGCCTATATAAAGGCTATTTGTACTCAGTTTTAGGGATCCGAAAATGGTGATAAACACATCCATAAAGGATCATATTATACTTAGAATATATAGCAAAATACTTTAGCAATTTATACACAATGTTCAAGGTGCATCAATGATTCGTGACAAGTCTTGTGTACTCTTGAAGATTGTGAATGAAGATTATTTCCAGCCATTGTCTCTCTTTTATTATGAATAAATATTTCTTCCCTTATCTTTATTTCTTTACTTACTTCCTTTTATTATTTCAAATGGTTTGAGTAATCCTCCATTTCTCAGAGTTGGAAACTCATTTATTTATATTCATGCTTCTCTTTCTTGTCATTTCAATTCTCTTCTTATAAATCTAAACTACTTGCAATTAGGGAGACATTCTTAATTATATAGCCTCAGTTGATCAAGTGAAAAATATTGATTAGCGGAACTCTAAGGATTGAACTAGGTCAATAAATCACGGAAAGTGATTTAAAGACCTAGGGATGATCCTTTAGTGGAAAATACGTAAGATTGACAGACTTAATGGATTTTGATTTATACGGTACCCTCGAAAGGTGAGTCGGATTCCCGCGTGACGAACGGGATTACACTTAAGACGGACCCTCAAGAGAAAGGCCGGTAAGTTTTAAAATACATGTGCTAGGCCTTGACCCATGAGTAGTTAGCACAACTTAGTGTATCATCCTTGAACTTGGAACTTTTATCTTAAAACAATTTCTTTATATTATTCTTAAATTGCCTGCAAACATAAAGACGTTTATATTTGTGGAATCCCAGTTAATTGAGAGAAGGACCTAGCGGAGAATCTCGATTGACGAGACCTTATAAAGAAACTTGTCCATTGGTCACGAGAAGTCGTACAACGGCCTAGGGATGTTCTTTGAATGGAAAAACGTTGACTTTCGATCTTAATGGATTCTTACTAATTGTGGTCAGCTAGAGTTAATTCGGAATGCCCGTTTGTGACAGGGCGGGAACACCATAAACGGAAATCTCAAACAGTTAGGACATAATTAGTGAAGAATACAACGCTGCTTGCTTGACCGTGAGAAGTAGTGTAAGCCGAACGTACCATCCTTGTTATTTTGATGAAAGCCTTTATCTAAAGCATATTTATTTGTTTTCAATCCCGTGAATACTATCATTATATGTTAGAGTAATTTCTATATCCTTCTAGTATTTTCTAAACAAATTCTTATCTCCCCCAATCATTATATCTATATATTTCTATAAAGACAAATATCATCCCAAAGTAAACCCTGTCTCTGTGGGATCGACCCGTACTTGCACCCGCTATATTACAATAGCCCGTGCGCTTGCGGATATAAATAAATCGTTAGGTTTCGATCGAACAAGTTTTTGGCGCCGTTGCCGGGGACAACAGTTTACTTTTTGATATTTGTCTTTATCATTTATTTTTATTTTTATGTTTATATTTTATATATTATTATTGTATTGTTTTCTAACTCTGTTTTGTAGGAATATAAATATATATATATATGTATAAATAATGAATAGTGTTGGAGCGGTCGTGCACCAATTATTGGAGCGGCCGTGCATTCAGGAGCGGATGAACTAAATTGAATCAACCAAGTGGAGCGGCCGCACACTCTGTTGATTCGATCAAGCATTTCTTCATGAATGGATACGTCGTTCAAAAAAAAAATTTTTTTTTTTGCAGCAAAAGTGCTCGGCCGAGCAGTCCCTTGACTCGGCCGAGCAAGGAGGGACAGAAACTTGGTTAAACTGGAAGCTGATGCTCGGCCGAGGCAAGGCCTATGCTCGGCCGAGCAGTTTGAATTTTCAGAATTATTTTGGTCAAAACGGGGCCTTTGACTGATGCCTCTTCATTTCACCTCCCTTGTTCATCTCCCTCTCTCTCTAAACCCCACTATCCCTCCGCCCCTTCCCACCATAAAACCACCAAATCCTCCATAAATTCCGGCCATACAACCATTCCTCCTCCCAAATTTCATCTCCTAACCACATATCCAACCATAAAACTCAAAAATTCCACCCAATTTCTCCAAAATTCCGAAATCCTAAGTTCTTCCCCAAATCTTAAAAAGTTCAAAATCTACCCAGATTCGTGAAGAAAGGTGATTTCTTTTGGGTATTCAAGCTTCAATCAAGAAGGGGAACAAGTTTTCAAGGCGATTCTCTTCCTCCATTTTCGGGTATCAAAAATTCTCTCTCTTAAAATTTTTGCTTTTAGTTGAGTTTTTGAAATTTTTGCCATGGAAAGAGGTAGGGGAAGAGGAAGAAAATCATCTAGGACCACAAAGAGGTCCCGGGATGATGATTCTTCTAGTTCTAAGCCTATCCCTACTTTGAACACTATGGGAATTGATTTTCAAACCGAAGATGAGGCAACTAGATTTGCCAAATTAAGTGGAAAGAACATCAAGCCCACGCAATTTCCCGACTTAGAGACATTAAGAATTATGGGAATTAGGAGCAATATCCGGGCTTTGCACCAAGGTTTGAATTGTGAAGGTTTTATGCGTTTAAGCGAAATGACCTACGAAGGCATCACCTTGGAGTTCCTAAGTTCTTTAACTAAGAGAAATAGGGATTTGATTGATGATAATACGGGGGAAGAATTTGAGGATGTTCAGTTGAAATTTCGGCTCCTAAACACCCCTTACACCCTCAACCTTGAAGAGGCCAATGAAATGCTTGGTTGGCCTTCCCCCAGAAATGCCGCAAACATTCCCCCTCCTCAGTTTAATGCAGATTTGTTTTGGTTGCAAATTACGGGTTATACTTCTTTCCTACCCAAAACATCCAAAACCTCTCTAATAATCCACCCCGTCCTCCGTTACGTACAAATGATGTATGCTTGCACTGTTTTTGCAAGAGAAGATAAATGGACGATCAATAGGACAAAGTTTTTTCTTTTATGGGCATTTGTGACAGGGTATGAAGGGATAAATCTAGGAAAATGGTTGTTTGACAGGCTTTGGGATCACATCTCCCCAACTTTTCCCGGTGATATTCATATTGGAGGGATTATAACCCTCATAGCAATATATGTTGGTCTTGAACTACCAGAAGAAGGCGAAAATGCTTGGGTGCCAGTTAGAGGATCTAGGGTGCTTGATGTAGCAGCCCTAAAAATGATGAACATGATCTCCAAAGAAGGACATGGGAGGTATACTTGATTTGTGGGAGGTGGTGCTAACAAGACACCACATACCATCTTGCCCAATGCCAACATTCCGGTGGTATTAGTAAACCAACCGGATACTTGGTCCTTCCCGCTTCTATTGGGGCAAGTTGAAGAAGGAAATGAAGATGTAAATATGGGGCAAGAAGAAGAAGAAGGGCAGGCCAATCCTAACCAAAATCAAATGCCACCCGACTTTTACCAACAATTCAACCAAATGGCCATCCAACAAACCCAAATCCTTCAACAACTCAACCACTTCAATCAAAACTTTAGCCAATTCCAAGAGAATATTGAAGGACGGGTACAACATGTTCAAGAAAGGGTTGATTACATCTACGATTATGGAGTAAGGCATTGGGAGAATTTTTACCCACCACCACCACCGCCCCCAATGTAAGTCTTTCTTTTTATTTTTCCCCACCAATCTCTTTATAGTCCTTGAATAATTGAGGACAATGCTTAATTTAAGTGTGGGGGAGGAACTTGCTTTTTATTTTTGTCTTTCATTTTTAGTTTTTTCTTTTATAACTTAGTTGCATTTTTCTTTTCTTTTTCTTTATGCATGCCTAGTATTTAAAAAAAAAAAGAAAAAGAAAAAGAAAAAAAGAAAAAGAAAAAGAGAGAAGAAGTCCCTATGATGATCCATATTATTAATTTTTATGCTTGTTATATGCCTTAAATTAATGCCTTTATTTTTTCTCTCATATTTTCTATAAACTTAAAAATTAATAAAAAGAAGAATATATGGATATTTTTAGGAAATAAATTAAAGCCTCATAAGTTAATATAGCAATATATAGTGTTTAGTCAAGAAAAAAGCATTTTAGATTTAAATCTTTATTGATCATCTTTTCGATACTTAGTTGTTCTTTTGAAAATTTTTGAAAATATTTGTTTAAAATGTACATTTCAAGTTTCATTAATGCTTATTCCCTTATTAGAAGCATTTGCTTTTTTTTTTTTTTTTTTTTCTCTTAAAAAAGAAGGGGATCAACACATTTCACCGCTCCCCCCTTGATGCACTTCACAGAGGCGCCTAGCTATGCTAGGGAGGGCAATGTCATTCCCTCTAACCACTGGTGGGGGAATCGAACTCATGACCTCCGGTTGGAAGCCATGAACTCTAACCATCAGGCTAGTTTTTGCATCCCTTGGATCACACCCCTTCAATAAAATTCCATCTTTCCATTTCCACTGATCAAATCAAGGTTAGACATTTTATTTTATTGTGAAAAGAGTGACTTAGTCACCAAATCTTCAAAGCAAAAAGAAACCTATTACTTCCTAAGTAACTCGGGGCACGGCGTTCGCTGCGACGATGCTTCCTTGCCAAACGGAAGTAATATCCAAAAGTATTCTTGATCTAAGTATTAGGAACATGGGGTTCGCAGCCACAATGTCTCCTACTTGAAAGGATCAAAAATAACTAAGGTCTTTTGCAAAAATATAACACGTGCAAAAATAAGATAAATTGTAGCCTTGATAAGATTTTTTTTCCACTATCATCATCCATTTCCACCCTTGTGATTCAAAAATGCAATGCAAATTCTATGTAAGCTTCTAGTTTGTGAATAAGTGTTTAAACCTCTATTTGTACATTTTAAGCAATAAATTCATTTTTATGAAACTTTCATTTTTTACCAAGTTTATGATCTAAAAGATTACCTTCCTAGCATGCTTTACTTGATCAAATCCTATATAGACTATATTAAGTTATTGTCTCAAAATTATTTCTTTTAAATGTTCCCAAATTACTTCTTTCTAATAATTTTTAAGCATATACAAAATATGACTAGAAAGATAAAGGCAATCTTCAAAAGGGCAATAAAGCTTGCTACAATAAATTTTCCGAGGGATCATTTTCATTCTCATCTTTATTTTATTTTTGCATTCTTTTCCCCTCCCCATTTTTTTATCATAATCTTGCTTGGGGACAAGCAAGGTTTAAGTGTGGGGGAATTTGATAAGTAGTTTTTATATAGTATTTTATAGTCTTTTTATTATATTATTTATCTTAAATTTTGCACCAATTAAGTATAAATTAGCCTCTTTTTGTATATATCTTCGATTTTATGCTTGGTTGGTATTTTGTATGATTTTACAGGTTTTTAGGTCATTTTCACAAAGTATAAAGGGTTCAGAGCAAAAGCATTGAAAATAGAGGGACCAGAAATGGAAATTTGCTGAAGACCGGTCAAAAAGGCTCTGCTCGGCCGAGCAGATTCATTGACTCGGCCGAGCACCCTTTATTCAAATCAAAAGGTGCCTTTTAACAACAGTTGTGACCGTCAGAATAGCTCTGCTCGGCCGATCAGATTCATTGACTCGGCCGAGCACATCCATTATCAGCCAAAAGGTGCCTTTTCGCAAGAGATGTGTCCCTAGCATAGAATGCCTATATAAAGGCTATTTGTACTCAGTTTTAGGGATCCGAAAATGGTGATAAACACATCCATAAAGGATCATATTATACTTAGAATATATAGCAAAATACTTTAGCAATTTATACACAATGTTCAAGGGGCATCAATGATTCGTGACAAGTCTTGTGTACTCTTGAAGATTGTGAATGAAGATTATTTCCAGCCATTGTCTCTCTTTTATTATGAATAAGTATTTATTCCCTTATCTTTATTTCTTTACTTACTTCCTTTTATTATTTCAAATGGTTTGAGTAATCCTCCATTTCTCGGAGTTGGAAACTCATTTATTTATATTCATGCTTCTCTTTCTTGTCATTTCAATTCTCTTCTTATAAATCTAAACTACTTCCAATTAGGGAGACATTCTTAATTATATAGCCTCAGTTGATCAAGTGAAAAATATTGATTAGCGGAACTCTAAGGATTGAACTAGGTCAATAAATCACGGAAAGTGATTTAAAGACCTAGGGATGATCCTTTAGTGGAAAATACGTAAGATTGACAGACTTAATGGATTTTGATTTATACGGTACCCTCGAAAGGTGAGTCGGATTCCCGCGTGACGAACGGGATTACACTTAAGCCGGACCCTCAAGAGAAAGGCCGGTAAGTTTTAAAATACATGTGCTAGGCCTTGACCCATGAGTAGTTAGCACAACTTAGCGTATCATCCTTGAACTTGGCACTTTTATCTTAAAACAATTTCTTTATATTATTCTTAAATTGCCTGCAAACATAAAGACGTTTATATTTGTGGAATCCCAGTTAATTGAGAGAAGGACCTAGCGGAGAATCTCGATTGACGAGACCTTATAAAGAAACTTGTCCATTGGTCACGAGAAGTCGTACAACGGCCTAGGGATGTTCTTTGAATGGAAAAACGTTGACTTTCGATCTTAATGGATTCTTACTAATTGTGGTCAGCTAGAGTTAAGCCGGAATGCCCGTTTGTGACAGGGCGGGAACACCAGAAACGAAAATCTCAAACAGTTAGGACATAATTAGTGAAGAATACAACGCTGCTTGCTTGACCGTGAGAAGTAGTGTAAGCCGAACGTACCATCCTTGTTATTTTGATGAAAGCCTTTATCTAAAGCATATTTATTTGTTTTCAATCCCATGAATACTATCATTATATGTTAGAGTAATTTCTATATCCTTCTAGTATTTTCTAAACAAATTCTTATCTCCCCCAATCATTATATCTATATATTTCTATAAAGATAAATATCATCCCAAAGTAAACCCTGTCTCTGTGGGATCGACCCGTACTTGCACCCGCTATATTACAATAGCCCGTGTACTTGCAGATATAAATAAACCGTTAGGTTTCGACCGAACATCCGCCAAAGGATCAGGTATCTCTGCTGAAGTCATTGTATCGAGCAGTTCTGGTGATGTTAGTTTGGCTGCGTTATTGACCCAAAAAATGATGTGTGCATGTGGCAATCCTCGTTTTTGAAATTCAATTGTGTATAACACTGGAAAAAAAAATTCAACATTAAATGGCAATCATTACTTTGTAAACTCACACATATAAAGAATAAATAATCTTATACCTGCTTCTACTTTGCCAAATATTTCATTTTCGAGGATATCATGAATCATTTCTTCCAATTTTAACTTGAAAACTCTGGATTCTATATCTGGCATGTTTTCAGCTTTTTGACCACCACATTGACTCATGAGATCTGTTATCTCTTTCCAATTTGGATTTGCTGTGAATGTGATGAAATAATCTGAATTTCCATAAACCCGACATATTGACATTGCATCCTGATAATTTTGAACCATATACCGTGGACTTCCCGTAAATGAGGCAGGCAAAATAGTTCGCATTCCAACATTCTTTGAGTCTGAATCTCCTTTTTGAACTGCATCATATACATTTCTGTACAGTTTTGTTCGCAAATTTCCCTGGTTATTTCTCAAAAAATGAAGTCTTTCTTGTTCAATTTGAGTATAACAATCAACAATGTATTGTTGATAAAGTCGCCCTCCATATTGTAAAGTCTGGCCCTGATTATTCCTCTGCTGCAATACATAGGCATAGTACTCTCTTGCCGTTACATTTTTTCGCTTTGTCTTTCTCTGACCATTATTCCGATTATACGGAATATCTAAATGAAATCCATCTTCGCCGTATGGAAAGAGAATGGGATATTGCAATGCCATGAATAGTGGATGAAGATCACTAATCCTTCGTAAGACACCATCTGTACTTTGAATGATTAGATCTCTTTCTCCATTCGTGTTTGCCATATCCCCGACTATTAACATGGCTATTTCAGACGCGGTAGGGGCTGAATATTGTCGTGGTTTATTTGCTCTTCTCTTGACCAACTTTATGGTGAAATTTCTCGCATTTTCTTCTCTATATAAATCTCTAGCTGTTCTAAAAGCTTTAACTAATTCATTGTGACTATTCAACATTTCAATTAGCTGCTGAATAACTTCAGAAGACAATCCCTCATTGCATTCTCCACGATTCACAGCATTTACTCGGTTTTGTACTTCATTTTATGTATCATAAACATATAGCTGAAGAAAACTCGGCGATTTACCTTCTTGAGGCAACATAGACCCTATCTGATGATAATTTTGGCCGCTTATCTTGTAAACATAAACAGAACCATTTTTATTCAATGAGGTTTCAACTTTAGCCCCCATTGATGTCATCGCGAACATGGAGTTATATGCTCGGATATTTTCGGCAAATTTGCTTGAGACTAATCCCAAATCTCCATACAATAATGATCGTAATGGCTCAGGTGGTTCACGCCGAGGAGGAAGCTCAATTTTACCATTTCTGCAACATAGACCATACACAGGATATGTTTTTCTTGAATTCTTTTTCACACGTTCACGTCCCCAGAAAATAGCCCGACAATATTTGCAATTAAATTCAGGCAGTCCATAGTAAGAAACTTCAGTGGAATATTTATCTGTAGGTAAAATATATTAGGACATAAGGAACTGTATATTAAATCCATTTTGATGAAATGAAATCCTAACTTTGTTATTTACCTTGAGCGGGTACTCTACGTGTAGCACCACGATGCAAAACGTTATCAGGGTTAGCTATAAGATGATTATCAGTATGTCCCTGAATTGCCCTTTGCTTCTTCCTCTCATTTCTTCTATATTTTGCATAGAGTTTTTTCATTTCAGCTATAAAAGTATATTAATAGTTTAAATTGTTATTTGAATATAGAAATTACCTCTAAAATTATAAGCAAATAATTTTTGAATACCTGACACATTAACACTGTATGTTGTAAATTCGCCGACCGAGAAACTCTCTTCAAAGGGAAGTGTCAACTTTCTTTTTTTTTTTGGCAAGTTATGCAGTTTTGTTTGTTGACTTGATGATCCTGTATAACATCAAATTGGAATGAAATTTTTAATAACCTTATCACACTTTCAAACAGGTACAATTACTGAAGTTCGAAGAGCAACGGGGGACAATACGGAATAAACTGAATAAAAGTTAATGTTTATGTAAGTAAAATAATCTAATTCTCTTCTTACCCAGTATATGAGTATCTGGTCCATGACTAATAGATGTTTGCTTATTTTTCATCATGCTAATCTTTGCTCTTCTATGTGCACGATTTTCGCTTGCATTTTCTTTAGAGACTGTACCTAGAATAATAAAAAATTAATCATCTTTCCATGTGAGACAGCAATAAAGACTGAAGTTCGAAGAGCAATAGTGGAGGCAACCGAACAAACCAAATAAAAGTTACTGAATACGTAAGTAAAACAATCATATTCTTTTATTACCTAGTAGATGAACTTTTGGTACTTGATTCAGAGATATATGCTTATTTTTCTTCATGATAATCTTTGCTTTTCTGTGTACACGATTTGCTCTTGCCTGTTATTTAGAAATTGAACCTACAATAATAAAAGAAAAATATCAATAACAAAACCAAATTAATTCAACTTTGAAATATATTTGCAAGTGTTATTTGTCCTATATTGAACCGATTCACCTGGTTCAACAGAGCTCCCAGCAATTTCTTCACAAAGTCTCTTTCTTGCCATACTTTCAGTTGGTTCTGATCAGAATGAAACAGGAAAGAGTATCCACCTACTAATTGGAATATGATTTGGAATTTAAAACCTCAATTGCTTTGAGATACATGTATATATAAAGTTAAAAAAGTCAGGGTATATAGAAAAGGGCATTGTGAACTTAACCATCACATGAATTTAATAATAAATTTGAATACAAAAGGGTTTCACTTCATCTTCAGAATGCATAAGATCCTCCTTATACTCAACTCTTTCAACTCAGAACATTCTCCTGCAATAACTTTCTATCTTGACCTTTGACACTTTTCAACTCCCAAATCTATAAAGCAATTTTATCCTGCTCATTTCCCTTGTTATCCAAATGGAGAGGAGATTTCGATAAGGAACTCCTCTCAAATAAGCATAGCATACAGTTTTCCTTTTTTATTATACATTTCCCCTAGTCATGCAAAGGTAAATAAATACTTTTGAAAAAATAATATTCAACAGAGAAAAATCTCAACCAAACGAAAATGGCCAATTTATATTCTTACGTCCCTAAAACAGTCAATAGCACAGGGGATTCCCTCTTTCTTTTCCTCTCAAATTATCAAACACATTTTTAAAATCCCTTCATAGCATCAAGCTACTCAGCAATATAGCAAAAAAATAATTTTGCACATGAACCAATTCAAAAAGAAAAAAAAAATACCAATAAACATAGACAAAACATGAATTCACTATAGGTAGCTTAACCTTTTAAAAAAAAAAAAAACTAATTAACAAAATAACGTAAAACCACTTCATCTGTTCACAAATTAACCAAAAACCTATAAAAAATCTTAGCCAAAACACGGCATAACTACTTAACAACTCAAGGAAAAATAGTTTAAAGAAGTCTCGAACATATAATTGTTAAAACCCTAATCCTCTCCTTGTTTTCTTGGCTGGATCATCGCCTTTTCCTTTTACGTTATCTCGTTCATGTGACTCTGCAACTTGCCCAGATGTCTGCTCACTGAAGTTGCAATGTAGTGAGTCAATATATAAACATAAGAGAAGAAACAGTAATTTTTTTTACAAAAAAACATTGTAGCTAGTGCATTTCAGTTTGAAAAATGAATCTTATTTAAACAACATTCCCTTTACAAAAAATAAATTCAGTAATTAAACTACAATGGGAAAAGCGGACCTTATCTTCAGAATGTTCCTTTTCTCACCAAAGAACTGGGTTTTAATGTAAATGTCAATTGTATTGGGTTGGTTAACAATATTACATTCCTGGGAAAAAAAATTGTAATATATTCATTATATTTATAACAGACTAAGACCAAAATGTATCAACTAAGTATTACCTCATCAGCCCCTGGAGCACGGATATCACTTTCAAACAAAACTCTTTTAACTGTAAAGCACTCGTAATTGGTGCCTCTACTGCGCTCATTAAACTCAAGTTGAAACACATTACATTTACCAATTATTTTACGCACTGTCTGTGCAAAGGTTCTGCATACCCTTCCTACAGCTACAATCAAGAAGAATTTAGTTACATTGGGAGGAAAAAAAGGGGGGACATACATTATATTGAAAATTATTCAAAGTTACCTCTTCCACTATCTCTGACAAATCCGAGGCCTTTATGTTTAATAACTTCTCTAGGCTATTATCAAACATAACACACCTCAACGAGTCGGGCCCCATCATGTAACTCGCTCCACCCTATACCTTGAGACATAAAAAAATTAATCAAAACTTAATAATATATACCAAGAAAATAATGGAATTAAATGAATGTAAACAGTTCGGCAGATACCTTATAACTGGATATATCTCATACTTCTCACATCCATTACAGAATAACTTTCCATCCTTAGGCAGAAGTTTTTTCTTACAAATACTACTTGAACATGAGTTGTATTTCCAACCATTTGTTTCCTCAATCGTTGAGACACTGGCATAAACATACAACGGGCTCTTCTGCAATTTAATTAAAGAAAAAACAAAATTATCTCCTCACTCAGAACCATTCATACGTTTTGCATTAAACATAAACATAAAGTATCGTTTGGATTTAGATCAATTCTTACCATCTTTTCACACTGTAAAAGAAGCTCATTCACATCCCGGATAAGCATTTTATTTTTTTCATATTCCTCCTTTGCAATAAAAGTAGGATACATAGGTATGGTTCCTATTTCATTGCCAACTTCGGTCATTCCAATCCTATATCAATTAGAGGGAGTCAGTGTAGAAAGTGATATGAGGAGAAAATAGTTATTAAAAAAGGATAATTTTTTGAATGGCTACTTTTTTATAAAGTCATCAATCGCAGGTATTTCACTGTCATTGTGAAATGTTGTTGCGCTGCTCGAAGACACACTGAGATTACCTACACAATTACATTTTAGAAAATAGAATTAGATATGAATGTTTGGAAATTTACAAAAATCAAATTCACAATAATTAATTTTCAGGTGTACACACCATTAGACTCGGGCTTCGCGATAACTGGAGATATAATCCATACACGTTGCATGTTTGTAGCAAGACTCTTACCCTTTTCAATAACCTCATCTCCCCAAAGAGTAATTCTCAATTTATTCTCACTGCAGATTTACTATGATTTAGTAAATTATAATCAAAGTCAAATCAACTGCAAATTAATATAAATCAATACAAACCTTGAATCTTGAATATCAATATATTGCATAGAAACCTGTTGTAAGTTGCTCATGCGATGACCAATAGCCGACACACCACGTACATACCCAATGACATCTATACAGACCAAAGTTAATTGGACAATTCAAATTCATTCAAACAAATAGTAGAAAGAAAAGATAACATTGAACAAACACTTGCCACAAAGATTCTTCCTATCATCACTGATTTCCAAAAGCCTTTCATATGGTATAACGTTGAAACTATGCCTATGAATCTTCGGAATACCCTTAACAATCTCTTCTACGACAGTGGAGGCATCAAACAAAATACATAGGTCACGATGTACTATGCGATAAGCTGGTTTACTATACTCGACTGTAAAATTCTTAACGGTATAGCAAGATCCTTCTTTAAATAAACCTTCAAAATCAGGAACAAATTTACTTCTGATGCAACAATGTATATAGTCAGCCTGTAAGAGGGAAAAATGATAATTAATATAAGATTTATTACTGTGTATTCCTTCCTCATTCAGATTTAAATTAAAATAAATTGTAATTTTATTATTTACCTGTTCATCAATAGCTAAAAGATCCATACTGATCAATTCACGAAACTTCTTTGTATTATAGGACTTCCATATGCGAGCGACACGTATAAGGAATTTTTTTTCACAACGACCTTTCTGAAGCTGCCGGATAAGGACATTTTGTGTAGCCATCTGAAATGTTATAGCTGCATGAGAAGGGAATGAAATTGTAAGTTTTCACTCTCTGCAAGAAACAAATACATTGTATATTTGCAATATCTTTATCTAAATGAATGCTTAAGACTATTGTGATATAATTACAGGATTTCTATGCTTGAAAAGAAATTTTCAGACACTAGAAGAGAATGAAATTGTAAGTTTTCACTCTCTGCAAGAAACAAATACATTGTATATTTGCAATATCTTTATCTAAATGAATGCTTAAGACTATTGTGATATAGTTACAGGATTTCTATGCTTGAAAAGAAATTTGCAATCACCAATTAGTCCCAGGGAGAATTCGAATAATACCTGAATTATGTTATTCCTTGCAGATGTGAATATGAAAGTAAACACTGGATAATTACATGAGTATTTAAAGTATAAGATAATTAAGAGCTTAGTTCAGTTGAGAATACATGTGGTTGTGTCTTTTGAGAATTTGCTTCTTCAGCTTCTATTAAAATCGAGTTTTTGCTACTTAATGATCAGCCTAAGTTTTCTAGTTCAATTAGCTATTGCTTCTTAGTGAGTTCTTTTCTTTGAAGTAGAATATATTATAAGTAGTCAATATAATGTTCTTATTCTACTGGTACATATACAATGTACATGTGATTATTATATGAGTATATACATTGCACTTAATACTAACTGTTATGTAACTTTAGTCTGTTAAGGAGATAATGTAAATACACAATGTACTTTGCAGATGCATAGTTGTGCAGTATACATTCATCTAGTATTGAAAGCAAGTATTTTTACCCTTATAATTGTATTATATTGCATTAACTGATAACCTTTACCTATTCATATACCTTATGTTATTAACTATGTCTTACAATGAATTACCAGGATCACAAAGGTCATAAATTCTTCAATTCTCGGCTGACGTGGATGCTTGAGAGGCTAGAGAAACCAAAAACCTTGCAAGGTGGCACAACCCTAGGCGTTTTCGCCTACTTTCATAAACTAGAAGTATGGATTTATAGCTGGTGGAACTACTATTAAAAGTTGGGGTGAGCATTCGACATTTATGGAATGTCACCTTTTTTTTATTGTGAATGAAATTGATCGTTTGCTAAAAAAATTAACTATTCATATTTTTTTAAGTTTTCAATATAATAATTTAATTAATATAAAATTATTATTCAAAATTAATTAAAAGTAACAATAAAAAATGTATGAAAATTCTCGGGACGAAGGGGGGATACGAAATATCATGCACAACTTTGAGTAGGTCTCCGGAGAAACGCGTTTCTCCATAAGTTATGGAGAAACGTGTTTTTTCAAAGGTTCTGGATATCAGTCTCAAAGGTTCTGGATATCCAGAACCCTTTGATCATGATATCCAGAAGTTATGTTAGAATGGGACCAACACATACCAACTTTCTGGATATCAACTTAAATAGATTCTGGATATCACTTTCAAAGAGTTCTGGATATCCAGAACATTTAATATTGATATCCAGAAGCCTTTCAAAAGGTTCTGGATATCCTTTCAAAAGGTTCTGGATATCACTTTCAAAGAGTTCTGGATATCCAGAACATTTAATATTGATATCCAGAATTGCCCAAGCCAAAGCCATAGGCCAAGGTCATGGCCAATACAAAATTTCTGGATATCTTTTCAAAAGGTTCTGGATACCCGTTTCTCCATAATTTATGGAGAAACGTTTCTCCCTAGATTTTGGCCACAACTTTTGTGTATTGCATCATATGTAAATAATGTTCCAATTAGGGGTGTGCTCGGTATGATTTGACTCGGTTTTAGGCTAAAACCGTTACCGAACCAAAAGTATTCGGTTTCTAATTTTAAAAACCGCCACCACTCGGTTTTAGCTCGGTTCGGTGTAGTCAGTTTTTGGCTTCGGTAAGTGTCGGTTCGGTAATATTCGGTCTTGACACCACTTGGTTTTGTAAACAATAAGTTACTAAAATAAATGTTAATAATTGTCAAAATAACAATTCTAATAATTCATCCAATCTTGATTTCAAAAGTAAAATAAAAAATTCATCAAAAATTCAAAAGATGACAAAAACATCTTCAATGCAATGACTAAAATCCTTTAGAAAACAAAATGCAACTGTCATATTCTTAAAGTATTCAGTAATTTTTGAATCATACTTTGCACCAAAACAAACTTCAAACGTTCATTGAATTGCTTGAAAAGAAGAAATAATAGAACTCCTGTTGCATGACAAAAAATAATATCAGTTAGTATTATACCAATCTCATCATCTCAAAAAATACTCTCTCCATCTCAAAATGAATGAGTATTTTTTTTTTTTAAATTAAATTTTTACCTGAAAAGAATGGAGGTTTGAAGTTGGTTTCTTCACTCTTTGATATTTAACACAAACCTCAATAAACTGACTAAAAAATTAGTGATACATAACATTTCTTATGAAAATATTTTTTATTTATTAATATATATGGAAACTGTGAATAGATGAAAAACTATAGTAAATAAATATGATATTTATTATTTAGAAAAATATTGGTACGATTCTGTGTGAGTAATCGGTATGAAATCATGTATTCCAAATCGAGCCGCTTGATTCGATTTTTCAATATTTTATAAACCTTCCCTATCCAATTAACCGTTGGTACGATTTATCGACATCGATTTTTTTCAATTTTTTTCAGTTTTTTTCTATTTTTCGATTTTTCTATTCACCCCTACCCCTAGTTCGAATTGCTATATATCATATCAGCTATTATGATCGCAAAATCAATAGTAATTCATAACTTTTGAATTATTTAATTTATTTGAGGTATACAAAATTGGGCCTCCAAAAGGGAATATTCATTTGGGAGATAATGGAGTAAATGTTTAAATTGAAAAGAAAATGAACGGATTTGTTGATAGATTATTTTCAATTGCTCCCGTTTGTTTCGCGTAAAATAATTTACGAAAAATGATTTTGTAAAATATTTTTCGGAAAATGAGATAAATATATTTTCGACTGTTTGATAAGAAAAATATTATTCGAAAAAAATTTTATATGTTAAATGAAAATATTTTTCGATAAAAACACAATTTAAGATAATTTGAGAGAGGGAAGGGGGCAGGGGTTGAGGGCAGGATGGTGGTGATTAGTTGGAGGGATGATGGTGATGAGTGGAGTCGGTAACGTGGGGTATATAGAAAGTTAGGTATGTGAGGGTGTTATCATTTTCTGAAAAATATTTTATTTAAGAAAAATTCGTAAGTCATTTTACGGCGAAAAGAGCGTAAAACATTTTTTCGGCCAAACACCAAAAAAAAAATGAAAAAAAGTTTTTCCGAAAATCATTTATTTTACGGCAAATAAACGGACGGAGTCTAAAGTAATTCCAAAAGTTTGAACCCACTATTTTAACGCCTCCGCGTGAAACCGACTCCCCTCCACGTGTCTCGTCGATAGCGACACCCCACTCTCCCTTTCCTTCTTTACCTTTTCCTCTCACCTCAACCAACAAAGAGGACGACAAGGTCACTCAGTCCAACACCTAGAGAGAGAAAGAATCACTGTGTGTGTGTGTGTGTGCGTGCGTGAGAGAGAAATTTCTAGGGTTTTGGAGTTAGTGTGTGGGGGGGGGGTAGACGATCGTCGATGGTGGTAGTGTGTGTCTGTTTCTGAGGAAGATTGTAATTGGAAATTTTGGTGTACGGAAAGGGGGAGATGTACGTGGCGTCTATGCGAAAGTCGTTCAAGGATTCTCTCAAAGTCCTTGAAGCTGATATTCAACACGCTAATTCTCTGTTAGTAGTCTTTCTCAATTTTTGTTTTTCTGTTTGAATTCTTGTTGTTTTTGATGATTTTTTCCTCAAAGATTAATTTGATCATGAGTATGGAATGATCGATATCCGTTTTTTTTTCTGATGCAACTGATTTATGAGTTGGTTTTTGCTCCTCCTATAATTTTATGTTTGTCGCCAACATGCATTTGATTTTTGTTTTTTGTTTTTTCTAATTATGATTATTATTTATATTTATCTCTCTTGTTTTGAAATGGGGAAAGTTGAGGATGATTGTTTGTGTAAATTTTACTCTAGTGATTGCTTGTGATTGGGAAAAAGTTTTCTCTTTTTGGATAGTAGGATGCTTGTGTTGGTAACATTCTTTTTGAGTTTTCAAGGGAATTTGATTTTTCCCCTCTTTTCCCAATTTCTACCTAGGATACTGTCTATGATGGGTAATCGATGTGGATTTCGACTTCTTTCTTTAGTAAACAGTACCTAAACTATGTAAACCGACAAGTGTAGCTATTTTTTTCTTTCCTTCCTTTCACGCCTGTTCCTTCTAGTAAGCAGGGCGGGGTTACAATTTTGTTATGGTTAGGCGATAATGTTGGATCATTGTAATTTTAGGTTCGAAGTTGGTAAGACTGAAGTGGGTTCTGGGACCATTAAAAAAATGTTCTGGTTTGCACTTGAGAGAGCTCACTCCCCACACCCAAAGACGTGGGGGTGAGTGTGAATTTCTTTTTTAGTGGGTGGGTGTGATAGTAACTTGCAACTAAGTGTATAACAGTATTAAGTGGTTGAACCCTCTCCCTAAGATCCTTTCTGCCTACCAAAAAGAGGATTTAATAGTTCTTAAGTTGGTTGTGGGTATTGGGAGTGTCAGTGAATGTGACTTTCAAGAGCTGTCACTGTCGGATGCTCTTGCGCAATTCCTGATACTCAGGCTTCAGTCTGAAATGTCATTTCGATCATGTGAACTTTTGTAGTGCTCTTTAGTTCTCATCCCAAGGCAAAATAAAGAAATTTTGGAGGTCAATAGGGTTGCATTTTCTCATGGCGCTCGGAGGCAACATCTCGTGATGTAGTAAGCTTGACTGACTGGGTATCCACGTACTTGTGGTTGAGTAGCCTTTGGATAAACCAAAATAACATTCAGCCTGCAGCATTTGATACCGGTGAGAGAGTGACGTTCTGGCGAGACAATTTTTTTTTTTTAACTTTTTCTTACATTGTTGGATACTTTAATTGGCATTGTCATTCTTAGTTGCTCACCTTTCCTCTTAAAATATTTTCTTGCTTTGTATTCTGCACGTTTAAGCTTTTATCTCGGTCTACATTGTGCAGGGCATCAGATTTTCCGAGAGAGTATGATGGAGCATGCGTGCAGATGAGGATGTCCTACAGTCCAGCTGCACATCTGTTCCTTTTCCTAGTCCAATGGACAGATTGCAACCTTGCTGGGGCACTTGGACTGTTGAGAATCCTGATTTACAAGGTTGCAATATTGTTTGGCTGTAAACATGTTTCACTCGGAATCACCATTGTGCTAAACTTGTTTGTGCACACATTCAGGTTTATGTCGATGGAACTACAACCATGTCCACGCATGAAAGGAAGGCAAGCATTCGGGAATTTTATGGTAAACATAATGACATGATTAATCATAAGATCATAACCAAGTTGTATGTTTGTTGCTCAAACTCATACTTCTCTCCATCTTTTCCTGGGTTCTCCTTTTCTTTCACTTGACAGGTGTCATATATCCCTCTTTAAGGCAACTTCAGAGGGGTGTTACTGATACAGAAGATAAAAAGCAGAAGGCTGTATGTGTGGAAAGATACAAGAAAAGAGAGGACGATGAACACCGACAGTGTTCAGATGTTGACATTGAGCGGCAAGAAGAATGTGGGATCTGCATGGAGATGAACAGCAAGATCGTCTTACCCAATTGCAATCATGCCATGTGCTTCAAATGCTATCGTGATTGGTAATCCTTATTCATCTTTTGTGTTTGAGTTTGTATCAATTATTATTAATATCTTGAATGCTGTTGGTTGGACTGTGCTCGTTTTGTTTGGTGTTCCTTGTTACCATTTAGCGGCATTCTGTTCTGATGAGAGGATTTTATGCGTTTAGTTTTAACATGACTGATGGTGTTTTGAATAATTTGCTCCCTGTGGCTTACCTGGTGAGAAAGTAACTGTCAGAACTTTTTCCTTTGATTGGTAGATAGTAGAAACCTAGTAGTTTATTCTGCCTAGAGAGATTTATTTTCATGAAGTACGAAATAGAGGGGCACCTATTAAGAATTGCTTTAGCCACTGCGTGCTATTTTGAAAAAGGTTCTGACTAAATGATGGTAATGATCTGATCAAAATCTCAACATCACACATGAGAAGTCATGACTGATTGCTTTTTGCGCTTCCAGAAACATATGAAATCAGATACTACAAAAGGACACAAGAAGTTCTGGGTTTAACAGTTGGATGACTAGTTATAAGATTTGCGTGTAATGGGACAACCGATTTATAGCATAAAGTGCTCCGTAATTTATGGTACCTGTACCTTGGTATATGTCAACACAATGCCACATGGGCATAGATGTTGGTGCGACTGTTGCGGCTGTAGACTCTGTGGTTGTGTTGGTGATAAGATAACAGGACAGAGTTACATCTGAGTTACATTTGATCTGTTTCTTTTATGTTCTTCCTCCCCAAAATGCATTCCCACTTTCTAAGAATTTTGTCCCTAAATGAATGTCAAGTTTTCAAAAGAAATATCCCCTAAATTATTTTTCACCTTTCACATGATCATATTCAAATTACTTGTAAAACTAAAAGTCTATACATTTAGTAGTATTGTATTTACGCATCATTGCTACTAAAATTTCATAAAAGACAACTGCTTCGGAATATCTGAAATGAAACATTTAAATATATTTAGTGACGGAGGGAGTACCCTTTTGTAAGTGGGTATCTATCATAGAATGAGACTGATCTGCAACCATCCTACTTACATCCTTAATTTTTGGAACAGTATCTGTGTTAACCTGGGGCAACATGGTTGTGGGTGGTGGGAATAACTGCTGGTGTTTTACACTAATTGCAAAGTTTGCAACCTAGGCAGCACCCAGGTCCTATATGGGGAGATCAATCTCGATTTTGTTGGTGAGTCTACAAATTGGAAACATGTGAAACTCTAGCAGATGACCTCATTCAATGTCTAGCAGTGGTGTTCTTTGGGAGTACCTGACACGAGATAGTCATAGCTACAAGGTAAGAAGTAGATGTAACAATAGGAGTTGTAGTGAGAATGTGAGCCAGACATAAGCTCATCAATGCAGTAGCTATGAATATGGAATGGTCTTTGGTATGAAATTCAGAAATACGACTTGAATTTAAGGCGAGAAACTAGCATGATACCTGGTAGCTTATTTGAAGTAAATGAAAGAAATCATGATTTTCTGTGTAGCCCGCTCCAGGCAAGTTAGTGGACTTTTTTTTTTTGGGTGTGATGTGGAGATTTTCCATCATTTTCGATGGAGCCAAAGACTCGTTGTTTTTTGGCTTGAGGTTATGATGGAATAAAGCAAAATGGCTCACTAGACTGTCTGCGCTTCTCTGTTATGAAGCAGCAGTCAAACCATGCATTTTCGATGCAATTTTCATCATACGTCACCCGGAAACAGCCTCTTTGTGCTTTAATACAGGGGCAAGGCTGCATACATTCTAACCCCCCTTACCCAACCTTAGGTGGGAGCCTTTGCGGCACTGGGGTAATGTTGTTGTTTTGATATTGTGGAGAGTGCCAGTATATTACCTAGATTCCAGGAACTGGGATCAGATAGTAAAGTTGGTACCAACAGTGAGCACTCTGGGAGGGGGATTTAACTAAAGATAATATGAGAACACAAAGGAGATTCTATGTGCACTGGTGCTTTATGCATGAGAAAGGAGAAGATTGTAAACCATCTATTATTGATTTTGTGGCTGGATTCTTGTCTGGCTTAGTTTGATATGCAATGAGTTATGCTATTGTTGGTGAGGGACCTTAAGTTAAACCCATATATAGACCTAAGATGCTCGGACTCGGCACTTTACCCCTGAGTACCCGTGTCGACACGACGCGGGAGCCGACTCGGGATATGCGTCGGACTCGCTAGGGTAAAAACGGACTCGCCAAATTTCACAAGAAATTCATTGAAGATCAATTTTTTATCAATCTTCCCAATTAATCTGATGTGTATTGAAAATCAAAACAAAGGAAGATGAGGAAAAGAACCTGAAATTAGAAAAATTTGTTACGGCCGAAATAGATCGCCGTCGCCGTCGTCGAACAACTGAGCGGAATCCACCGGCCGAAATAGATCGCCGTCGTCGAACACCGTCGTCTAACAAGGTGGAGACTGGAGAGTGGAGACAGGCGTATATTGAAGATAAAAAGAAGAAGAAAGGTCTCAAATGAAAAGTTGTTTTCTTCTTGGGTTGGGATTTGGGAAGGGTTATATTTACGGTTCTTCTTTTCTTGGGAGTTGGTAAAGGTGGAGACAGACAGCTGTGCATTGTATTGGGAGTATATTGAAAACTCACTTCCATTAATTCAATTTTTTTTTTATTACTAAAAGTATTACTTTTAGTATATGTACGGGCTATCCTTTAATTTTTAATTTTTTATTGACTAAAAAATAATATTTTTGAATGTTTTTATTACTGATTTTTTTTACAAAAAGTAATAGAAGGTTAATGGTTGGTTTATTTTGTTAGATTTGATATCTAGTAGTTGGATTATTCTTTTTATATTTTTTTATGCCGAGTCCATATTCATAATTCGGACCCTTCTAATCCGTGTCCCCGAGTCCTAAATTTTGAGATTTGAAGTATCCGACACTCGGATCCGTACCCGTGTCGGACACTCGTACCCGAGTCCGAGCATCTTAGATATAGACAAAGGTGGTGTAACATTTGAGCCTATCTTGTACGGAAGTCCAACTCCTATGCCCTAATATTGAGCTATAGCTATTCCTTTTTTTCCATTCGGGAGATTGAATTTTATAGGAGACTAAAATAAATGAATGGGATATTGGCGATGATTGTAAATGCACTTAGCTTTGCCTTGAAAAAAGATCTTAACTGACTTTTGGGATCTTTTAAAAACATTAGGGTCTGTCTACCGCTTTGTCTTGTATGCGAAATTTAAATGAGCCTGTTGGCGGCGGTAGGGTCCGTCTTCCCAGTTTTTTATGCTAGTACAACTCCCATGCCTTAATTTTGACCTTCAGTTACTCCTTTATGCTATATGAATGTCTGGAAGGGCATTTAGATGTTGTACTTGGGGATTGGGAGAAGTTGAGTTCTATAGGAGATGAAAATAAATGAATGGAATGTTGGCAATTAATGAAAATGCACTTGTCATATTTGAAAATAATTGTGCCTTGGAAAAAGGACTTTACTGACTGGGGAACTGCTCAGTGCTAAGAAGTGAATGCAAACACAGTTCACTGTAGTTATCGACATTTAGATTTAAAAGCTATTGGATCTGACAGGTTGATAGCCCAACCCAATGATTTTACTCAAACTTTTGCTGCTGTAGTGCTGTATTGATCTGTCTCAATGGTATGGCCTGAGCTGGAGTAGGTTCGTGATCCTGAGCTGTAGTAGGTGTCGTGATCCTCTCTCTCTCTCTCTTTTTCAATTGTATACTTGGATATTCTCTTGGAGTTCACTTCAATTCTTGTCTACCATCAATTTGATTGATGTACAAACACATACTCCCTTCGTCCCATAATGAGTCCCATTTGACTATTCAATTATTTTAACGGCCCATTTTCATTTTCATAACTAACTTTATGAGGTTTACTCATTACCCCATTACTCCTTTTTCCTTGGTTGACTCTCATCCTTTACTTTCTTTCTCTTCTCCCTTGGTTGACAATTTTGCAAGTTCAACAATTTAAGCCTAACAATTTTGGTAATGAGACTATCCTTTTGGAACAAACAAAAATAGCAATTGGAAACATTGTTATGGAACGGAGGGAGTATATTTTATGGACTTTGATCAGTTTCTTTGGAGTTTAATTCTTGCGAAATCAAGTGGTCGTATATGTGAGACATTTCACCTTGGAAAAAAAAATCTGTTTATGTTAATTGATGCTCTTGTGGGGTTAATTCGACTCATTGTCTGTGTATCCTGAGGGAAAGGTTGTCTCATTGGTTACTGAGCTGGTAGGAATTGAACTTTTCCAAGTCAACACAATTCAATCATCTTTCTCTGGTAACTAACAGGATCTGAGTCACACCGAAACAAGATTATTCAGTGTGGTTATATCTGACTTGGTTGCTGGTTGAACTTCCAAGCTTTTAATTCTCCTTTGGTTCTGTTTGCAAAGATCTAGAGATGGATATGGCTAGTTTAATGCCTTGACACGTTACTCTGGCATGAGAATACTATGGTTATAGCATTTTCATGTTACGTTGGCATGAGAATACTACTCCCCCCGTCCCTAAATGAGTGTCCAAATTTAATTTCAAGGGACACTCTAAAAATGTGCGCTTTTTATATATTTTAATAGCGAAAATGCATAAATATTCTTGTTTTCCACATTCTAAACATTTAGTTTTTCGATAATAAAATGTATAGCGATTTTTTTTGGTAAAATATGCGTTTAGGATCAAAGTTTTTTAGAAAAGCGACATTCATTTTGGGACAAGATCTTCTTAAATTTGGATGTTCATTTAGGGACAGAGGGAGTATGATATAGCAGATTCACACTCACACATGTATATATCTGTGTTGTGTTGTGTGTTCATTTAGGGACAGATGGAGTATGGAGTATGATATAGCAGATTTACACTACACATATATATTTGTGTGTTGTGTGTATGTGTTTGGTTCATTGATGGCATATGGAGTGTTGTACCTAATCATTAAATAACATTAATATTTTTTTTAAAAAAATATTGCAGGCGCTCAAGATCTCAATCATGCCCGTTTTGCCGTGACAGTCTGAAGAGAGTAGACTCTTGTGAGCTGTGGGTGTTTGTGGACAGCAAGGAAGCAATAGACATGGTTACTATAACAAGGGAAAATCTCAAGAGATTGTTCATTTACATAGATAAGCTCCCTCTTGTTATTCCCGATTCCCTTTTCGACAATTACGATTCTCATTTAAGGTAATTCGTTCGAGGTGAATTTGACTACCTCCTGTGGTCTTTTCACATCTTATTCTACCGTTCGTTCATTACCATTTATCCATTTAGGGTTTAGCAATGAAGTGCTCTCTTTCCACTTCCGTTAAGACAGCCCGGCCTGAGTTCTATAGGGCAAGGGGTTGAAGTTGAGATAGTTTAACAAAAGAGAGGAGGTTTGGAGGGGGGGGGGGGGAGGTTCCATAAAGTTGTATTTAGTAAAAAATTGTAAATGTTTGTATAGCTTGAGAGGCTGCTTCTCAAGGCATTAGGAGGTATTATTATCAACTTAAGTATGAGTATGATGTTAACTTTCTGTTCTTGCGGTAGTTATCTATGGAGTTTGTAAAGTGAACTTGGCCATTGGCAAGAGGTTTAGTTATAATCAACATGTATGTTGGCTCAAATTCTATGATACTGTCCCAAAATGATATTTCAATTATTTTTTTACACTTGCTACAAAAAGGACTTTGAGAAATAATTACGAATGATATCTAAAACTTGTTATTGATACATCATCGACAAATTTTACATTTTTATTAGGATAATTCAATCAATCTAGAATTATTGTTTAAAGTTTATTCATTCGGCAAAAAAAAGTGGAAAGATCATTTTGGGACGGAGAGAGTACTGCAAAAAAAAAAGAAAAGATCATTTTGGGAAAAAAAAGTGGAAAGATCATTTTGGGACGGAGAGAGTACTGCAAAAAAAAAAGAAAAGATCATTTTGGGACGGAGAGAGTACTCTCTCTCGGGCACAGATATCCCAAATGGGAGACATTGTCAGTCTCGAAGTTAGATATTTCCTGTAAGTTGTCAGGCACTGGAATGTGATACAGGTTTGATTATTGACAATCTTCTCTTCATGTTGTGTGAAGAGTAGCATGTAATGGTTTTCGGGACATAGCCGAGTGGTAAAAGGAGGAAGGCATAAAATTTTGGAGGCATATGCAGCGTGAATTCGATTCTTGGTGGAAGCAATTTGCTTTCTTCTGAGGTTGGATTTTTATGTGATATTAGTTGACATGTTCTCAAACCCTGTGTCATTTGGTAGACTATATATTATTATTAAAAAAAGTTTTAATATTAGTAATTATTTTTAAAATAAGTTTTTTTACCAATCCACTTTACAAAAAAAGAATTACTTTTAAAAAAATCTTATTATCATAATTTGCATACAATATATTTGTAAATCACACCCGATAATTGTGATATTTAAAACGTTAAATACATGCCTGATGCGGTCGTATAAAATGGATTGGGCCCAAAGTACTAGGGATCGGGCCCATTAGTTCATTATGGGCCGATCCCATTATACTTGGGCCATCTAAGAGAATTATGACAACGGTGTGACATTAATGATGAGGGAGCGACATTAAGGGAGTGGGCCACGTGAGCGAAAATGGGGCAAAGGTACGAAGGCGCGTGAGAATACGGTTTTGCAAGCAATAGGGCCATGCGAGAAACATGACCGAGAAGCATTCAGAATGTCGCCCCCCCTTTTTTCCCTGGTTGTCGCCAATTCGACATGGGTCCTAGAAGCGTTACCAGGACACCGTTTTAATTGTCGCCTGCGCCTCTAACCCTAAAATATTGGTGATGGATGATTGATGTGACAAGGTGAATAGTGAAATCCCACTAACTTGAGGTTGGTTGGGAACCCTTCCTTGGATGATTGACAAGTGTCCCCCCATGTGCAATGCACATGGGGGGCTTGGGAGTATATAAAGGTGAATAGTATCACTTGTATGGTATATCTATCTCTCTCTACTCTCTCTCTCTAAGTTTCCATTAATATCCTTGAACACCTTGATCATCTAACCTTATTCTCATGCCGGAGGGGGTTCGCCGGAGTCACCCCCGGCCTAGTTGACGTGTGTTTTTGTGTGTAGGTGACCACAACAAGGAAGCAGCCGGAGTATCCCAATATTTCAGTTCCTGTGCAACCAAGATTTCTTATGGTAGCATCAGTTGGTTCCGTTGTCGGGACCTGAAATCTTCTTCTTTGTTTGGTTGTTTAAGGTTTGTTATTGACTGAAGATCACCGTCAGTTCTCTTGTTGCTGGGTTTGTGTTTTTAGGGCTCGGTGTTCTTGGTGTCCTTCCAGAAGTGGTATCAGAGGTTGTTGTGTTGGGTTTTCAGTTGTTGTGCCTCAGTTTGAGATCGTTGATAAGCCCAGAAAGTGCCCAGAATGGGTCAAGAAAAAAATACTCAGGCGAAGGATACTCAGAATTTAGAGTTGGAAACCCCTAATCGCAAGGATACCCGCAAGGCGAGATCAGGAACTGTGCGGGAAGGCGAGGTTCATACGACTGAGACGGATTCGGCGATTAGGAGCGCAAGGAGGCGGGAAGATAGAGATCGAGAAGCGAGGAACAAGGGAAAGGCTGGAGAACAAGATCCCGTTCCATCTAAAACCGGTATTGCCAGGGCCGTAGCTGAACAGCTAAGGAAGGAGAATGAGTATATGATGAAGGTTCTCGCGAACAATGATAGGTTGAGAAAGATGGGCCAGGCACCCACTGTGATCCCACCAGAGGTGTCAGTTGAAGTTGATGGGCATGATAGGGGAGAGCGTAATGCTAGTCAGAGTGCATCCAGGAGGGATAAGGGGCGAGCGAGGGACATGCCGCCGCCCGAGAATGAGGAAAGAGTTCATAGGCAGCGACATGGTGGAAGAGCGAGATCTGAGGGCGCTGGGGTCAAGAGAAGGCGCCTGGATCGAGATGAGGGAGAAAGGATTTATCATAAGTCTGGGAATTCGCGTGAAGACTCGTATTATTTTGGGTATGAAAGTGATTAGGGATCAACTGCAGACAGAGATTATGCGCCAAGTCGCTCAAGATACTCAGGTGATGAGGTTTATGTGGAAGAAAGGTCCCAGAGGTCGAGGCGTTCGGGTAGGGCTCGACGGGATGAGCTGTTGCCGAGCAATAGAGATCGCAGGCGGCATCGAAGGGAGGATAGAGATAAGGAAAGAGAAAGGGCTAAAGTCGCAGAAGCTGAGAAGTTGGCAGAAGCAATTATGGTTGCCGAAGCTCTGAAAGCCGCTGAGGCAGCTAAAATCACCGAGCAGGAGAATGCTAAGAAAAATGAAGATGAAAAATGGAAACAAGAATTGGCGGAAATGGCCAAGCGAGTGAAAGAGTTAGAGGCGGGAACCAAGCCCCCTGAAGGAAAAGGTTCCTACTTAGCCCCATTTGCGAAAAACATTCAGATTGCCGCCCCTGACCCTGCTTTTCGCATGCCGAATTTGCCAAATTATTCGGGAAGCACTAGGGCCAACACCCATATTGGAGGATTTGAGGTCACTTTGTCACTGTTGACTGAAAATGAAGCTGTGATCAGCAAGGCGTTCGCGAGCACTCTGGCTGACCATGCTTTAGAGTGGTTTTTGGCCCAGCCGGCAGAATCAGTGCTGGGGTATTAGGATCTTAAGAATAAATTTCTAGCGAGATTCAGTGGGTCAGGAGCCCAGCCCGCACAAAAAACCGAGTTGTGCAGCTTGAAACAGAATGAAGGGGAGAGCATTTTGACTTTCACTGATAGGTTTATGGGAGTTGTAAATCGGATTGCTGATGTCAGTCAAAGTGAGATCATTATGTTATTTAATTCGGGATTGTTGCTTGGGCACTTCAAAGCGGAATTTTGTATGCGATTGCCTAAAACAACTGTCGAGTTGTATGAAAGGGTTAGAGCATATTGCAGTGGTAGTAAGGAGGAAGTAATCAAGGTCACCCCGCCGGCAGCAGGTTCTGGTAAGAAGAGTGCTAAAGAAATAATTGAGGTTGTGAAAGAGGAAACCAAAGGAGAAAAAGGAGTTCGTAACGGGAATCGCACTAGCGGGGGCAGGGGTGGCCGTGGAAGAGGCCAGGATCAAGGAAGGATGATTAAGTTTAGTAGGCTGAATACTACTTTAAGCGAGATCTTGAGAAAAGAGGAATTCCCAGAGCCGTATCCTATCAGAGAAGGATCTTATGCGGCCCGGGATCCAAACAAGTATTGCGACTTTCATAAGGATAAGGGGCACAGTACGGACGATTGCTACAATTTGAGAAGGATAGTGCAAGGAAAAATTGATACTGGTGAGTTCAAACAATACCTGGAAGTGAGTAAAGCGCGAGATGAAGGAGTGCGATAAGAGAGAGCACGGGATCGAAATGTTGTTGACGTAATTCAGGATCCGTTGCCCAGTGTCGCACATTTGGATAATCAAATCATGATGTTGTCGCACAGCTTCGACATCCCTCCGTTTGTCGCTAGCGAGGACAGGGTGATTAGTTTTTCGAGAAGTGAGCTAGCCGCAACAAAGGGTCATGGGAACCAACCAGTGATCATCACCATCTGTCCGGGAAACAATGTAGTGCAGCGCGTGATGGTGGATTCAGGAGCGAGTAGGAATGTTCTGTATTATGAGGCTTTCAAGAGGATGAATTATACTGATGCGAACTTGGTGCCCTACAAAAGATATTTAGAGGGATTCACAAATCATTCAGTCAAAGTCAAGGGGACAATCATGCTGGAGGTAGAAATTGGTGAAGGTGAGCTAGCGAGAAGTGAGCAAGTGGAATTTATGGTAATCGATTTGGTTTCCACATATAATGCCATAGTTGGAATCCCTTTTCTATTGAGTTTTGAAATGGTGTTATCTATCCCACATCAGAGAGTTAAATATCCTACTTCTAGGGGCGTGGGTTGCATAAAGAGTGAAGCTATAACAGTGGCGAGAAAGCAGAAGGAGATGATGAAAGCCAAGGGGGCTTCTACTAGTTCGATGACGATAAAATCCTATTCTCGCCAGTTAAGGATTAACATGATTGAGTTCGTGGAAACTGAAGATGATTGGGTAGTGACTGAAAGTATGAAGAATGGCACGGCCTTGGTTGTTGCAGGAGCGAATTTTGAAGCTGAGCGAGATAAGGAGATGATAGTTGTGCGACAACCCAATTATATAAACTCTGAGCAGAATGCCGCACAAGAGTTGGATCTCGGTATGTAAGTAGTGAAGGCGAGGCCAAGCCTAAGTTATGCCAGGGTGTTTCAATTTGTTCAGATGGGGGAGCCCCGCATAGAAGAGATAGAGGTGGGAGAAATGGCGGATTATTCTGAGGAAGATTGCGAGATGATAGAGGTTGAGGATAAGAATGGGCGACCTACGGGCAACATGTTCCATGACCCCAGAAAGGTGATTCCCGCCAGGAGCCGAACTCTGAGGAAGCGAAAAAGAATGGAGGTGGAAACTTTGCAAACGCGGGATGAGCCAGAGATTCAGGCTGGTGAGGAACTGGAAGAAATCGAGATCAACAGATACTTCCCGGAACAGCGGGTTAAAATTGGGAAGCAATTATTCAGGGATGAGCGAGAAAGGTTGGTCGAATTTCTGAAGGATAATTTGGATGTGTTCGCCTGGCGGCCAGAGGATATGAGGGGGATTGATGAGAATGTCGCTTTGCATTGCTTAAATGCCGATCCCAATGTCGAGCCGTTCAAGCAAAGGGTTAGACACTTGTCGCCGGAGAAGGAGAATGCGGTTATGGAGGAAGTAGACAAATTGCTGAAGGCGGGAATCATAGAAGAGATCCAGTACCCTGTTTGGTTGGCATGTCCAGTTATGGTATTGAAGTCGAACAAGAAATGGCGGATGTGCATTGATTTTACCGACTTAAATACTGCCTGCCCAAAGAACTGCTACACGCCTACCTAAGATTGACAAGTTGGTTGATTCGATTGCCGGTCACAGGGTCTTCAGTTTTATTGATGCGTATTCGGGGTACCATCAGATCAAAATGTGCGAGAATGATAAGGCGAAGACGGCTTTTCGAACTCCCAAGGGTAATTTCTGTTACAAGATCGCGACATATCAGCGAATGGTAAATGAGGTCTTCAAATCGCAGATCGGGCGAAACTTGGAAGCTTATATTGACGATATGGTGATAAAAACTAGAGAGTATGATCATGTGCTGGATCTCGCAGAGACGTTTGAAAATCTTAGGAGGAATTCGATGAAACTGAACCCAAGTAAGTGCACGTTTGGCGTCACGGCGGGAAAGTTTTTGGGTTTCCTGGTAAACAGGCGAGGGATAGAGGCCAATCCCGAAAAGATTCAAGCTCTATTGGATATGTCGCCGCCCAAGTCGATCCGCGAAATTCAGAGGCTAAACGGAAGGATTATCGCCTTGGGGAGATTCATTTCCAAATTAGCGGAAAAGTGTTTACCGTTTTACCAAGTTTCGAAGGGGGTGAAGAGATTTGTATGGAATGAAGAATGTGATGTCGCTTTTGAGCAAATGAAAACCTATCTGGGTAAGCCGCCTTTGTTATGCAGTCCTGTTGAAGGAGAGGAGCTATTGGTATATTTGGCGGCTTCAGATTTTGCGGTGGCTGCGGTTTTGGTTAGAGAGGAGAAGGGTAATCAGATGCCGATTTGTTATGTTTCAAAGGCGTTGAGCGAGGTCGAATCACGATACTTTAATGCTGAGAAGCTGGCCTACGCTTTGGTGGTGGCGGCGCGAAAACTAAGGGCCTATTTTGTCGCGCACACCATTGTAGTATTAAGTGACGCCCCTTTAAAGAAGATTTTGCAGCGGCCGGATGCCACTGGAAGGTTGTTGAGATGGTCTATTGAATTGACTGAGTTTGATCAAAGATATGAATCCCGCCGCGCAATTAAGGCGCAAGCTTTGGCAGATTTAATAGTGGAAACATCTTTCACAAGGTCGCAGGATGAGATAAAGGAAAATACGGGGAGAAAGAAAGCGGAGAGGCAAGTTGGGCCTAGTCTGATGGTAGAGAGGATAAGGCCGACTAATTGCTGGGTTTTGTACGTTGATGGCTCGTCTTCGAAAGATAAGGGCGGGGCGGGAATCACTCTGACCTCGCCTGACGAAGAGGTCAAGTATGAAAAAGCATTGAGGTTTAACTTTAATGTTTCAAATAATCAAGCTGAGTATGAGGCATTGATTGCCGGAGTGGAGTTGGCGCGAGATATTGGGTTGACCAAGATAGTGATTCATTCGGACTCCTAGTTGATTGTTAAACAAGTGAAGGGAGATTATGGAGTTTTGAGTGTTGTTTTGGTGAAATATTGCAATTTGGCGAGAAACCTGTTGAGAGGTTTCAAATTCTGGGAGTTGGTTCAGATTGACAGGGCTGATAACTCGCGTGCGGATGAGTTGAGTAGGACGGCGGGATCCGATGGGCAAGGTTCAGCTAGCGAGCCGCTATTGGAATATGTAGAAATACCGGTAATTGACAGGCCGCTTGTTTCAGAAATTGTCGACGCCGAGAAGAATTGGGTTACAGAGATGAAAGAATTCTTACTTACAGGAGAGTTGCCGCCTGATGAGGAGAAGGCGAAATTGATTAAGGTGACATCGCCAAGGTTCACAGTGCAGGATGGAGTGGTATATAGGAGATCCTTCTCTAAGCCGCTAATGAGGTGTGTTGAGCCAAGCATGGTGCAGAGAGTGATGTTTGAAATTCATGAGGGCATATGTGGAGGCCACCCTGGGGCGAGAACGCTAGCTGATAAGATATTATTTCATGGATACTATTGGCCAAGTTTAAGGAAAGATGCCGAGATATATGTTAAAAAGTGTGAGAAATGTCAGAGGTTTGGCAACATTCCTAGGCAACCCGTCACTCTCCGCCTTGTCCTTGTTGGCGGCAATCTCTTGGATTAAGTCATTATTGGTTGTCGCCTGGGCTAGATTATCAGCCTCTAGGGCTTGAACCTTCTTTTCCAGCGCTAGTTTTTCTGAGGAAATCTCTTTGGCTTTGTTCTCAGCTTCCAAGGCTTTGTCCTCGCTAGTCTTGAGTATTGCAGCCGCCTTCAGCTTTTCGCCTTGAAGTGTTGCCAGCTCTTTTTCCATCTCCCCACACCTATTTTTGTATTTTTCCTTCTCACCCATAGCTCACTTGCGAGCTTTATCCATCTTCTCAGACTCACGAACCACAATCTTGCATTTGTCTCTAAACCCGCGTAGAGTACTCGCTATCTGTAAAGAATTTGAGAAAAAAGTTTAATACTTTGATGAAGATGGTAAAGCAAAAGTAAAGAATAAGGCGGCAACACTCACCCCACAGATCTGAAGGCCAGCGAAGTTCAGAGACAGATCAGTGTCTTGTTCAACCACTTCCTTTATTGCAGCCTTGTCGCCTATCCGCTCAAGCATGCCGACACCAATAAGACTATTATGAGGGTCACGGGAATGAATGTCAAAACCTTGCAACGGGGGAACTGAGGCGATCTCCACGCCTAGATCATAAAAATCGTCCCTGTCACTGGGCATTTCAAACCCCTCTCTTAGCCAGCTCACGAGCTCCGCCTCAGCCTCAGTCGATTCTTCCACGGCCTCCGGCTCCTCCTAAGTGCGCCCCCTTTTGTGGGGGCGGGAACCAGCGGGTTGCGGGGAATTGGCCGGCTGGATGGATTCTTCTACGCCAACATCGGCATCCTTCTCCAAAGTTTCAACTTCCATACCCTCGTCTCGCTGCGAAATGGTGGATGATCGCAATGGAGTTTTGTCTCTGCTAGATTTTCGAGTCTGGCCCGCTGCTTTTTCGACGGCAACCGCAGCTTTCTCGCGAGCTATTGCCTCCGAGTCATCCCCCTGATGAGAGATTGGGAGCTCTATCTCAGCGGCCTTGGATAACTCGGTTTGGCGAGCATTAGTAAGCCGCCTTCGGCGACCATCAGATTTGGCAGCAGCAGCAGCAGCACGTCTATCAGAAATATTCATGAGTCGAAATCCTGTGTTGGAAAGAGACATTTAGTAGAGAGAGAGAAGAAACAAAGTAAAAAGTAAAAAGGCGAGATACATACTCAGAACTTCGTACATGGTCTTGCAACAACGACCTTTCAGTTGGCAAGGTCCACATTCGGCGGCAAAGCAATTTCCAGAATGAAGGTCCCAACCAGGGTAGGGATCAAGTGGCTCAATGATTAGGCGAGGTTCGTTGTCGGGGTAACGGTAATCAGGAAGACCAACTTTCCTAAGCAATGAAGGGCGAGCTAAAATATCTCGCCACGAGAATAAAGCTAATCCCGTGTCGGAGGCATCAGCTAAAACCTGAAAAATCTTTGTCTGCAACCTAGTATCACCGGCGACTAAGGCGTTGCGGGTTTCGATTTTTGGGTTAATGTCGCCAAGATCACAAGGGTGGGTCCAACCTATGCGGGATGTGATGAAAAGGGGATTTGATTGTCAGTTGTGGACTTTCCTAGGCAAGGGGGTCAAAAGTCTGGGCTTCTTATATTTGATCGAAAGGCGATTTTCGACAACGCCCTGCCTTTGAGATACGGCTGTATAACCATCAAATAGATTAATGAGCAAGGGGACGGAAGGTTCCTGCTTCAAAGCTCGGTAGATCACTAGGTAGCATGTGAGGAGCCTTATTGCGTTCGGGTGGAGGTCAACTATGGCGGCATGGGCTTTAATTAAAACGGCAACAAGAAACGGATCAAGGGGAACCCTCAAGCCGGCGTCTAACTGAGAGGGAAATACTATGACACCATCATCCCTATGCCGCATAGCGGCAAGAGACAAGTCCCCAATATATGGCTCTACACGGTAAATATCTGGGTTAATCCCATATTTGACATAGTAATGAGTTTGCAAGTCGGTATAAGAAGAGCTGCTGGAGCCTGCGACCTCAGGGTTGGAAGAACCCTGCGAGATGGGTGGTCGCGCTGAAGTCTCGGCAGCCATGGTATTCGAGACATCATGGTTGGAGGTGGAGTTTGAGGAAGACATGACCTGTGGATAGAAGGGAGGACTAAGTAAATTGGGGGCTGCGGGATAGTGTCAGAAAATTCAGTTTTAGGGATTGATAGAAGTCGCAGACATTAGTGCGGAGTGCAAAGTTGTGTAGAAAGTGTGTATGGACGCATATCCGCGTGATAATGGGGGGACACCTAGTTCCTAAGGCATTCAAAAGGGCGGCATTAGCCCCATGTCGCCAAGGCCTGGAGCTGAGACTTACGAGCGAGATTGGGGCTCATGCCCCTATCTCTTTTCTCTAAAAACTCCCATTTATTTCGCTTGGGCCAAGATTGAAAAATTTTAGAAAGTATTTTTGTCTTAGCCATTGTGTAGGGGAAGAACTCGTGCGAGAATTCAAGCGAGAACTCAAGTGAGAATTCAAGCGAGAATTCAAGCGAGAATTCAAGCGAGAACTCAAGCGAAAATACAAGCGAAACTTTAAAATTTCAAAATAAGTACCTGGAGATTTGCAGAAAGGAAGAAAAGCCTGAATAAGCAATTGGTAAGAGGGTTGAAAGGCCCTATACGCCACCCGTCCTCCTTGTAAATGCCTCGAAACAACTGAAATGTGCAAGGCGCTGAGAAAGGGTCACTGGAAGTTAGGGCACTGCTCGTCTCCGGGAAAGGGATGATCAAAGGGATAAAGATGTGTGAAATGGGTTTGGATGAGGATTTATAAGTTCCGAAATAGCAGGAGGGGAAAGGTTATGGGGGATTTCCAAAGAATAGTTAAGAGGGTATGATTTTTGAAATTCCCCCCATTATTGTGAACATTAATAGAAAAAGACGGCTCGACTCCCGAGGAAGGTGTACGACTGCCAAACCACCTGATTCGACCCCAAGATGACACGTGTCACATAGGTGACGGTTCAATCCTGTTCCTCGCCAAATCGGGCAAAGAGCCGCGAGAATCACCTGACAACAATGAAAGTTCTCGCCTGGACCATGAATGGTCCGAGGCTTGAACTTGGGGGCTTCTGATGCGGTCGTATAAAATGGATTGGGCCCAAAGTACTAGGGATCGGGCCCATTAGTTCATTATGGGCCGATCCCATTATACTTGGGCCATCTAAGAGAATTATGACAACGGTGTGACATTAATGATGAGGGAGCGACATTAAGGGAGTGGGCCACGTGAGCGAAAATGGGGCAAAGGTACGAAGGCGCGTGAGAATACGGTTTTGCAAGCAATAGGGCCATGCGAGAAACATGACCGAGAAGCATTCAGAATGTCGCCCTCCCCCCCTTTTTCCCTGGTTGTCGCCAATTCGACATGGGTCCTAGAAGCGTTACCAAGACACCGTTTTAATTGTCGCCTGCGCCTCTAACCCTAAAATATTGGTGATGGATGATTGATGTGACAAGGTGAATAGTAAAATCCCAGTAACTTGAGGTTGGTTGGAAACCCTTCCTTGGATGATTGACAAGTGTCCCCCCATGTGCAAGGCACATGGGGGGCTTGGGAGTATATAAAGGTGAATAGTATCACTTGTATGGTATATCTATCTCTCTCTACTCTCTTTCTCTAAGTTTCCATTGATATCCTTGAACACCTTGATCATCTAACCTTATTCTCACGCCGGAGGGGGTTCGCCGGAGTCACCCCCGGCCTAGTTGACGTGTGTTTTTGTGTGTAGGCGACCAATCAACTAGGAAGCAGCCGGAATATCCCAATATTTAAGTTCCTGTGCAACCAAGATTTCTTATGGTAGCATCAATGCAAATAATAACTTAACACACAACATACATACGTAAACAAAACAATGTCAGGCGTCTATGGTTCCTTCATTTATCTTTATTTAGTTTTGCGCTTCAGTTCAGGACAAAGCAATCTTGGATGGTCGATAAAAAAATATGAATGATTTGGCAATAACAGCGTACGAAATGTTAATCGTTAACATTTTTTCGAGCCACGCATAATTAAAATCATTTCCGAATTTATAATAATGAAATCCAAATGACCATAGTTTCAGTGCATATGTTCTGAATAAGGAGAAGGAGAAAGATCCCTATTTAAAGTTTGTTCATGGGCAGATATTAAGTAGTTATGCTCCCAATGGGTAGTTGAGAGTTGAGACTGCTTCTACATAGCCGGAATCATGAGACCCTCATTCCGAGCTCCCTACACAAGGTCGAGCATTTCCTAGCTCGACTTGATTGCTTACGACATGTCGGATAATGTCTTTGATACATAAGAACGGTTAGGTCCAAGACCATTATGACTATATGTACTTATAATTACTAGGTACTTTCGTTCCGTTGAATGTTTATAGTACTTTCTATCTGTCGAATCATTGACAGTTTTCAAAGAGATATTCTGAATCCGGTTTGTACAATCCAATTACTCCCACTATCCCTCTTACCATTATGTTTATTTATTAATATTTTTAATAAACATGTTTTTCTTTTTTAGTCTGAAATTGCAAAATTGTTATTTTGGATATCACTTGAATAATTTAAAAATGGATTTTTTTTTTAATATACAGCGGGGATTACTTATCATACTAACAAGACCCGGTTTGATCCGGCTCCTCCGTTTATCAATTTGGACCGAAATATGCACATGTAAGTCATGTGCTTTGGTAAATAAAATAGGACAAATTGCAATTCGATTACCTACGTTTACGTTTGTATCAGTTTTGCAATTTGATTCTTAAATTTGAAAAAGTTGCATATCGATTGCTAACATTGACATTTTGTTGACAATTGGTATAAAAACTAATAAATTGTTAATTTTTTTTTACGTAATTAAAGTAATTAAAGTCATGTGCCATGTAAATAATTTTTTAAGTGGCATGCTAATCATTTCGCAAGAAAAAAAGGAATAATTTGCTCTTTAACATCAAAACGATATAGCTTCATAGCACTTTATTAGTAAAAAAAAATGATTCAAAAATATTAATTAAAAAACATACAAAGTAGTGAGTGGTGGTGATGGTGGTGTCAATAGTGGTGGTGATCGATGGTGTTAGGGTTGAAATGAATGTGAAATGCCCATTATGATTCTTAAAAATTCAAGTGTATTGCGTATGGATTGAATTTTGCCAAAAAAACTAATTTTTATTTAAATTTTATATCAATTAGCAACAAAATGTTAATGTTAAAAATCGAATTACAACTTTTTCAATATATAAAATTAAATTGCAAAAGTGACACAAAACGTTAATGTTAAAAATCGAATTACAACTTTTTCAATATATAAAATTAAATTGCAAAAGTGACACAAAACGTAGGTAACCAAATTTGTAATTTGCCCAAGAGAATATCCAGCCAGCCAGGCTCCGAACACCAAGCAGGCTGTAAAACCGGCCTCACGAGAGAGAGAGAGAATGAGTGTGAATGAGATCCATCTATAAATAAGGAACAACTCGTAGCCCCTGATTGAACAGACGCCTTACCCCCTTCCTTGTAATTTAAATTCAGAACAACAAGGGAGGAAAATCAAAACAAGAAAAAAAAAAGAAAAAAGAAGAAAAATCCCAAGAAACAAGTGTTTTTGGAGAGAGAGAGAGAGAGAGAGGAGAGAGAGAATGGGGGTTGCGGGAGAGGGAGTGAAGGGAGGAATGGCGAATGATTTCTATTGGTCATATACAGATGAACCTCATGCTTCCCGCAGGAAACAGATCCTCTCTCAGTACCCTCAAATCCGTGACCTTTTTGGCCCTGATCCCTGGGCTTTCCTCAAGGTCTGTCTCCTAATCTCTCTCTCTTTCTTGTTTTTAATGAAATTAAAATCTGGGTCTGGATCCAAAAATGTGGGTTGTGTTGTTAAGCTTCAATGCTGTTCTTTAAGTTTGAGCTTTGATGGGTTTTGTTTGACATTGCCCTTATTTCATGATTAAATTGATTTTCTTGTTTGGCGTATTTTTCAAAAGATTGCATTTTTATTGCTCCCAATTCATTTTTTCCTCCAATGAATTGGTTGGTTGACCACCAACTGTCCCCTAAAGTGCATTGAGGGATAAAGTAATGAGGGGGGGGGGGGTGGGGGCAAATCCCAATTTCTGAATCATGGGGAATGGTTCTACTGTTCTAGCATAATATTTACAGTAGTCTTTGAATTAGAAGCATTGTCTTTGTTTTGTGATTATATCATTAGTTTTTTTTTTTTTTTTAAATGTCCTGTTGAATTCATTAATTTGATTGAGCTCATGTTGAAATAAGAATTGATAAATCACAACTTATTTTAATATTTGAAATTTTGGAATTTTTTTCACCGGTTTGATGGGTTAGGTGTTTGACAAGAATTTCCAGAATGGGTATAGTTCATTGTGTTCTTATTGACATCCATAGTTTGAGGTTATCGTTTCGGAATGGTAAAGAGACATCCGAATCAATGCACATGCTTAACTCTTTTCAGACTGTTCTCTTTACAATGTTTCTGAATTCCGAATCCGAACTTTATTGTTCTTCTATAGTATATGACAAGCCTCACCTCTGTCCTCGAATTTTGCTGTTAGTGGTTCTAATTATAGAGATTTTTATGTGTGGTTGATTTGTTAGTGGGCACCACTTGCCTGTGAATTGCCTTTTTATAGCCTTTGATAGTTGATTTATCATCATTCTTCCGCATTATTGCATCCCCGACTTCAAATTTGTTGCTGCACATGAGGCTTGTCATGCAATGGCAAGAACAGCGCCCGGATTGGGATTGTTGGAGTGATTTTGTTGCCTCTAGTTGACAGTAAGCTTAGACTCACTATTGGGGATATTAGCAAGTAACTTGTTACAAAAAAAAATTGTCTTCGATAAAAAGATAGTATGGGGGAGTTTGTCTAGGGTTTAGATGTTTGAATTTCTGAACTAAAATAGGTTGATGGATCTAAACTCTAAAGGATGATATTGACCTAATCAGATCACTTTTGAACAGTTGACCCTGATTTTACTTGAACAAAATTGAAAAATATTCTTATTTGGTATTTCTCAATTGTTTGTATTGCAGATCACTTTGGTTGTTTTGCTTCAGCTATGGACAGCTACATATCTTTACAACGCAACTTGGACAAAAATATTGATTGTGGCCTACTTTTTCGGTTCTTTCCTAAACCACAATCTTTTCTTGGCCATTCACGAGCTAAGCCACAACCTAGCTTTCTCTACTCCACTCTACAACCGTTGTCTTGGGATTTTCGCTAACCTCCCCATTGGTGTCCCAATGTCCGTCACCTTCCAAAAATACCATCTTGAGCACCACCGCTTTCAAGGCGTGGATGGCATTGATATGGACATTCCAACTCTTACAGAAGCACACACAGTGAAAAACGCAGTTGCAAAGTCAATTTGGGTCATCCTGCAACTATTTTTCTACGCTATTAGACCCATTTTCATCAAACCGAAACCTCCCGGTTTATGGGAATTTGTCAATTTCTTTATCCAGATATCTCTAGATGCTTTTATAGTTTATTTTTGGGGATGGAAAGCTTTCGCTTATATGATTTTATCCACATTTGTTGGGGGCGGAATGCACCCTATGGCTGGTCATTTTATCTCGGAACATTATGTATTCAAGAAAGATCAAGAAACGTATTCTTATTACGGACCGTTGAATCTGATGACATGGAGCGTGGGGTATCATAACGAACATCACGATTTTCCCAGAATCGCAGGGAGCAAGCTTCATAAGGTGAAGGAGATTGCACCTGAATATTATGAGAATTTGGAAGCGTATAATTCTTGGAGCCAGGTTATTTATATGTATATAGCGGACCGAACTGTGGGCCCATTTAGCAGGATGAAGAGAACGCTGGCGACGAAGAACACCAAGAAATCTGAATAGGTGACAAAGATGATAGTGTTTTGGAAGTTTTTCGTTCTCTTTTCTTTTCTCTGGGATTCAAATAGAGAGATTTATTGTTTTTTGTTTGTTTTTTTCAAGTTATTATTTGTAACATTTTGTAGACAGTTTATTCGTTCATTGATTAATGATTAGAAGTAATTTATGAGTTTAGAACTTTATAAATGAAGTTTAGTTCTTAGTTGTTGGTCTTCTTTTTTTTAATACTCCCTCCGTCCCATAAAACCTTATCCACTTTGTCATTTAGGGCGTCTTACTTATAGGTCACACTTCCTAAAAATTGGGTTTTAATAACATTATTTCTTATTTTTCGCGCAAAACAGTAACTGAGTAACCTTCTATAGGGGAAGGAGGAGTACATTGTTTTTGTTTGATGTCTAATGTATTTGTGTACGGACTCCTATGTTTGTGATGAAATTCACAAAATCTTGCGATAACCAGTTTTCCTAAATAACGGAAAATCGGGTTTTATGACTTTAAATTTTTTCAGTTAAAACTGTCAATTTTATAATCTTTTTATTTAGAGTAGTAAAACTTGAAACGTGTGCAAACTGTCAATTTTACTATTAAAATTGTCAATCTATCAGATTTGTCACGGATAGTGTTGTGAATTTGGTGGTACCCCGTTGCAATCAAGACAAGAAATCAACACACCCACAAGCACAATAATGAAAAAAACACACACACACAAGAATACAAGAGTTGTTTACCCGGTTCATTCAACACATGAACTACGTCCGGGGGCAATTGTCAAGCCAATATGTATTAAGACACCTTCTAATATGTTGCTACAATGAGTTCTAGGTCGTATCTATGTTTATATAGTTGTACAAGGAAGCCCTAAATCTAATTTAAGAAGAGTTCTTATCAAAATAGGAAACAAAATCAACTGCAGAAAACACCCTCCTCGGCACGAGCGCGATCGCGCAGCACACCCAGCGCGGCCGCCTTTATCGACAGAGACTTTGCACCCTCGAACGTACCTCCAGCGCGGTCGCCCTCCACCTAAGCGCGGCCGCTCTCCTCGACAGAAGCACCTCTGAAATTTTCCTCCTTGATCTCACCAACTCCTCCGACTTAGGCTCCTCCTCTTCCTCGTAGTTTAGGACTCCAATCCAAACAATCTCTCACCGGAGACTAAACTAACAAACATAGAAACACCCATCAACTCCCACCACGGAGTAATGACCTTCGAACACATTTCCCCTCCATATTGGCTTGACATTACCGAACCTCTCCTCAAGTACTAAGACGAGTTGAAATCAAGCGACGTTTCAACCTCTCCGTGTTAGATGATTCTTGCCTCCCCAAATCAGCTTCTACCTTGATTTCTCCCCGCAAGTCTAACTTCGCCTTCTCCCTCCAGACCCACCTTCCTCGCAATGCTTTCCCTTGAAACTTGGACACACCTTATTTCTTACATCGTCTGTTTTCGGTCTGAATACGCTCTCTGTTAGGGCACTTGGACATCCACACCACGTTGATCAACTTTGTGTCCTTCTCCCCCCTAACATACCATTTCTTGATGTCTCCCCTTTTCACATCAATAGGCCGGTTCATTAGCCTCTTGCTCCCACCGGAACGAATATCGACATTGTAGGTAGAGTATAACATCTTCCCCTTAACCCCATGAGCTACCACCTTAGCCCCTTTTGTGATTTCCCAAGACCCACCAATGAAAGACACACCATACCCTTCACTGTCAAGTTGTCCCACAGAAATCACTCTTCTCCTCAAATTCGGAACATGCATCACGTTGTGTAGTTGTAAAACAGCCCCGTTAGGTGTCTTCATCATCACATCCCCCTTACCTTTGACCTTCAATGGTTGACCGTCACCAAGATAGACAACCCCAAAGTCTCCAGTTTTATACCGCTTCATTGATTCTGCATCCCCACTAGCATGACAAGAAGCTCCAGAATTCAACACCCAATCTTCACCCGACTGCTCCTCTCCTAGAATTAATACATCTCCACCATCATCCACCACGTGTGCACCACCATTTTTACCCGGACAGTCATAACTGATATGACCTAATTCGCCACAATTGTAGCACTTGACCTTTTTCCCCTTTTTAGGTCCTCCCCTTCCCCTATTTCTCTCCACCCTAAGTGCAGCCCCATCTACGGAAGATTCTCCCCTTTTCTCTTTCCTTCTCAACTCATCTTGAAGAATGAGATCTCTAACCTCCGTATACACCAATGCTGTTTTCGACGTACTAATCGTTGTGACAGTAACCTTCCAACTATCAGGCAATGATTTTAGTAGAAAACACGCTAGCACTTCATCGGAGAAAGTAATATCAACACTTTTCAATTGGTCCACCATACCTTTGAAATTGCCGATATGACTTGCCGCTGTCTGCCCCTCTGACATCTTCGCATTCGCAAACCTCTTTATCAAATGCACCTTATTGATATTCGACGGCTTCTCATACATGTCTGACAGCGTTTGTAGCAACTCCACCGTTGTCTTGGCCTCCATAGCGTTCCGTGCAACATCGTCGGTTAGAGCGCTCCTCACCGCTCCTAACGCCTTCCGATCCAACGTCTCCCAATCCCCTTGTGACATGTCTTCGGGCTTCTCCTTCAAGGGTTTATGAAGATCCTTACAATAAAGGTAATCTTCAATCCTTGTCCTCCAGAACGTGAAATTCACACCGTTGAATTTCTCGATTGAGTTCTTCATCTGATTACTTCACCAAAATCCCCAAGAACGCGATTCAAAATTAATCAACTAATGAAAAGATTTTGAATCCTCCGAACCAATGCTCTGATACCAGTTGTTGTGAATTTGGTGGTACCCCGTTGCAATCAAGACAAGAAATCAACACACCCACAAGCACAATAATGGAAGAAACACACACACAAGAACACAAGAGTTGTTTACCCGGTTCATTCAACACTTGAACTACGTCCGGGGGCAATTGCCAAGCCAATATGTATTAGACACCTTCTAATATGTTGCTACAATGAGTTCTAGGTCGTATCTATGTTTATATAGTTGTACAAGGAAGCCCTAAATCTAATTTAAGAAGAGTTCTTATCAAAATAGGAAACAAAATCAACTGCAGAAAACACCCTCCTCGGCACGAGCGCGGTCGCGCAGCACACCCAACGCGGCCGCCCCTATCGACAGAGACTTTGCACCCTCGAACGTACCTCCAGCGCGGTCGCCCTCCACCTAAGCGCGGCCGCTCTCCTCGACAGAAGCACCTCCGAAATTTTCCTCCTTGATCTCACCAACTCCTCCGACTTAGGCTCCTCCTCTTCCTCGTAGTTTAGGACTCCAATCCCAACAAATAGTAATCTGACTGCTTTAACCGTAGTAGTAGAATGACAATTTAAAGCATTAAAAAATCATGTGTTTCCGGTTGTTGGGTTTGGTGCCATCTATGTTGAGTATGCCTAAATTAATGAAGTAAACAAGCAAAATTTGGAATTTCTGATCCTGACACAGCTGGGGAGCGAACGCGCGGCGAATAGCACGCGACCGCACCAAGTTACTGGACAAAGCGAGCGATCACGTGGGTGCCCATTTTGGAGAAGGGGCGATCGCGCCCTAGTTCGAAAAAGGCTTATTCAGCGACAGACTTTGGCACAGAGTTGAAAACCCTGCACGGTTAGGAGTAGACATATAAATAGAGCCTACTCCCAACCATGTTTTTAGTTCATTTTGCTCATCTGTTTCTCTAGATCTAGGGGTAGCACAGACAGGAATTATTTGCCAATAATTTATGCACTAGATTAGAGATGTAATCTGTTGATTTACAGAAGATAATAATATTATCTATCTCTGCCCGTGGACGTAGCCAAGTTGGTGAACCATATATATATATATATGTGTTATGTGATTGTTGTTTGTTTTCTATCTTCTACATAGACTCTGTTCTAACAAACTGGTATTAGAGCTTGTCAGGTTGAGGAAGATCGAGGGTTGTTCCGCTGCATAGGAAAATAGGATCAGGAATTGAATCACCGGTCGACAATTTTAATGGGAATAATAGTTTTTCTCTTTGACAAATAAAGATGAAAGCCTTGTTGAGAGATAAGGGCTTGTGGGCAACAGTGGCTGCTGCAATCGGGGATTGTCAGGATTCAAATGGCAAAGCAGAAGCCGTTCCCATCGGTGCTGTCGTGACTACAACAGAAGAAGGTTCGGAGAAAGCGAAGAAGATAGCAGAGAAGAAAGAGGCAGATCTGATCGCCCTATATGAGAGGGCCCACTCTAAAATCATCAGGTGTCTAGATGATAATTTTCTAGCGGATATACCAGATATCGATTTCGGAGGTGATTTGTGGCTTGCGTTGGAAGACATGTATTTGACACGATCATTGGCCAACAAGCTATATTTGAAGCATAGACTATATTATCTCTGAATGCAAGAAGGTATGCCCATTAGGAATCACCTAGATAGATTTACATCTTTATTACTTGAACTGCATAATATACATGCTAAGGTTGCTGATGAGGATGATGCATTAATGCTTCTTGTTTCTTTGCCTTTATCATATAAGCAATATGTTGACTCTAGTATCAGTGGTAAGGAGACGGTAACTCTATAGGAGGTAAAATCCTCGCTCAAGAATAGAGAGTTACGTCGTAAGGCAATTGGTAATAGTAGTACATATAATCAGACATCAGGTTTGGTTGCGAAATGCAGCAGGGTTCTAGTAGTAAACAAAAGAAGAAGAAGTCTTCTGGCAAGAAGGGTCTGAAACCTGATGATATTTGTAATTACTGCAATGGGAAGGGACATTGGAAGACAGATTGTCCTAGGAAGAAGCGAGGCGAGCCTCCAAATCGTAATGAAGCTAATGTTGATGCAGTTGATACGAGCAGCTCTGATGGGGATTATGCTCTAGTGATAGAAGAATCTGCAAAATAGTCGGATGCATGGATTCTTGATTTTGGGGCTTCTTATCATATCAATCCAATGAGAGAGTGGTTTACAACCTATGAGCAGGTAGATGGTGGTATATTCATATGGCCAACAGTGACTTACATGGTGGTTGGCATTGGCTCTATTAAGTTGCGAACTCATGATAGTAAGTTCTGCATTCTGAATGATTTGAGGCATGTTCCACAGATGACAAAGAACCTGATATCTCTTAGTCAGCTCGACAGCAAAGGGTACAATTTTAAAGGTAATGGTGGAGCAGTTTATGTCTGCAAAGGTTCTGAAATAATTCTGAGAGGCGTTAATCGGGGCTCCTTGTATTTCCTCCAAGAAAGAACGCTTTCTTGGTCAGTATTGGTTGCATCATCTGAAGTGGCAAAGGAGGATATGACCAAGTTGTGGCATATTAGGCTTGGGCACATGAGCATTAGAGGGATGTAGATATTGGCTAATTTTGATCTTCTGTGTAGCCATAAGGTCAAAGACCTTAAGTTCTGCGAGCATTGTGTACTTGGGAAGATGCAGTGAATCAAGTTTCCTAAGGGGGTTCACAGAACGAAGGATAGTCTGCATTACATTCACTCGGATTGTTGGGGAACTTCACGTCAGGAATCATTGAGGGGTCACAGGTATTTCTTATCTATGATTGATGACTACTCGAGGAAGACTTGGGTAATTATTATGAAACACAAGAGTGAGGCTCTCACCAATTTCAGACAGTGGAGAATCAGACATGGAAGAAGATCAAGCGACTCCGGACATATAATTGGTTGGAGTTCTGTAGTGCTGAGCTCGATGAGTTCTGTAAGCAAGTGGGGATTTCTAGGCATCTCACTATCAGAGGTACACCATAACAAAATGGTGTAGCACAGCGCATGAATCAGACATTGTTGGATAGGTCAAGGTGCATGCTCTCCAATGCAGGGTTGTCTAAGCGGTTAGTACATCATGTTACTTGATAAATCGCGGACCACATACATGTAACTGTCTCAAAGTTCCCAATGAGGTATGGTCAGGTAAACCCGTTGATTATTCTAATTTAATGTGTATGATGGGAAGTTAAAGTCAAGGGGCATAAAAGGAGTATTCATGGGGTATGGGGATGGTGTCAAAGGATACCGAATTTGGTATCCATCAGAGGGTAGGGTAATAATAAGCATGAATGTTGTTTTGATGAAAACTCTGTGCTTAACCCTATTATGAGATCTGTGGTTGTATCAGGTGTTGGTAGTATTGATAAACAGGTGTAGGTACAAGATACTTCAGAGTTGAGCAGTCCACCGTCAGATGTTCATCAGGATCTACCGCCAGAAATAGAAGCACCAGATAGTTCATCACCAGTTTCCGAGGAACATGGGTTAGCTCAAGAGAGGTCTAGACGGGCTAATTTTGGGAAGCCTCCAGTGAGGTATGGTTTTGAAGAAATAGTGTCTTATGCACTTCAGATTGCTGAGGAGGTGGAGCCCGATTCTTCAGAGCCAACTACTTTCAAGGAAGTAGTTACATGTTCAGAGTCTGCCCAGTGGCATGCAGCTATAGGGGATGAGATGGAGTCACTTCACAAGAATTTGACATGGGAGCTAACCAAGAGGCCAGAGGGTAGAAAGATTGTGACCTGCAAGTGGGTCTTCAAGAATAAGGAAGGTATGTCACCACAGAGGGGGGTCAAGTATAAAGCTGGTGTAGTTGCAAGGGGTTTCATACAACAGGAGGGCGTTGACTAAAATGAGATCTTCTCACCAGTGGTTTGACACACTTTTATCATAGTGCTATTAGCAATGGTGACAAATCAGGATTTGGAGCTCGAGCATCTAGATGTGAAAATAACTTTTCTACATGGAGATAGACGTGTCCAAAATCTAATCGGAACCGGCTAATTGACGGTTTTTAACCGGTCAAACCGTTAACCGGATTAACCATAATCGGATTAACCGAAACCGGCGGTTAACCGGTTCGGTTAAGGTTATTGATTTTTCAAACCGGCTAACCGGCGGTTATAACCGTCTGTTATTTAACCCGTTACAACCATTTAAATAACCGGCGATTATAACCGTATTAACCGGCCAAATTCAAAATACTCCCAACGGTTACTGAGTAGCCAACGGCTACTTTGACCCCAACGGCTACTTTGACCACCCCATTCAATTCAAACTAGCCGTTAGTTTTTTAACCAGATTTGAATTTAGTTAAAAAAAAATCTTTTTCTTGAAAAAAATCAATCCTATAAATATCACCTCCCTCCCACCATTTCAATTTCACCTTACTTCTCTACTCTCTCTCTCTCTCTCTCTACTCTCAAATATCCTAAGCCTCTCTGATACTCTCATATTCGATTTTCAGTTAGTTTCCTTACAATTCCCAATTAGTTTTTTAACGAAATTAATATTTTTGTTCTATTTCGAGAATTCCAGTCATTACTTTAACAATTCCAGTTAGTTTTTAAAAATTTCAGTTAGTTTTCTAAAATTCCAGTCAATTTTTTAACGTTTTCAGTTAGTTTTTTGGAATTCCAGTTAGTTTTTTAGAATTTCAGTCAGTTTTTTAACGTTTTCAGTTAGTTTTTCAGAATTTCAGTTAGTTTTTTGAAATTCCAGTCAGTTTTTTAACGTTTCCAATTAGTTTTTCAGAATTTCAGTTAGTTTTTTAGAATTTCAGTCAGTTTTTTAACGTTTTCAGTTAGTTTTTCAGAATTTCAGTTAGTTTTTTGAAATTCCAGTCAGTTTTTTAAAGATTTTCAGTTAGTTTTTTAACAAAGTTAGAATTTTTTTTTGAATTCCAGTCAGTTTTCTAACGAAAATGTCTTCTTCTCGAAGAGGCAAGGAACATGTTGATTCTTCCTCCCATCATAACGAAGAAGATTCCGAATTTATTGAGGAACCATTTTCACAAAATGAGCAAGATGTGGATGAAAATGTTGTTGAAAGTGGTAGAAGGGGTAGGGGCGGCCGAGGCCGAGCTCGAGGTGGTTGTGCTCGGGAACAAGAACAAGAACAAGAACAACCGCCAGCGGTGCCACGTTCACGTGCCCCTAGAGAGTCTACGTCCGACACTTTTACAATTCATTTTCGAAAAGTGCAAATTGATCCCGATGACGATCGCTATTATCGAGCGCATTGCAACTATTGTTCAAAAAACTACCCATTTACGATGGGTGGAGGGCATGGGTCACTTAACGCCCACACACGCACACAACAACCCGATAAACTTGGCATTTCGAGTTGTCATACTCAATTAGCTCCAACCACCACCCAAAGTTCGTCTTTCGTCCTATTTAAATTTAATAAGGTCATTTATTGGCAAGAATTGACCAAATTTGTTTGTGTTAAAGGACTTGCTTTTAACTTTGCGGATGATGATTTTATGAAAGATTTATACGACTTTCTTTAAATCCCATCGCCTCAAGAGTACCACATTCGACTCTCGTACGTGATATTCATAAGGTGGTGTTGACATATCAAAAAACTTTAATTGAGGTTTTATCAAATTTACCAAACAAAGTTTCAATTTGTGCCGATGGTTGGAGTGATCATTGGCAAAGAAATAGTTACTTGGGTGTTACTTGCCATTGGATAGATTATTCTTGGACTATCCAAAAAAGATTAATTGCATATGAAATTTTTTATCCCCTCCATACCGCCGAAGCAATTTGTTCAAAGTTGCGTGGAATTTTTTTAAAATATAAGATTATGAATAAAATATTTACTATTTCTATTGACAATGCTAGTGCTAATACCGCTAGTTTACCGGATTTGATTAGAGTTTGTCAACCGTCATTTGGTGGTAAGTTTTTTCATATTAGATGTTTATGTCATATTATTAATTTATGTGTTAAAGATGGTTTGCATGCATTAGAAACACATGTTTCCCCAATTAGAGGGGCTCTTAAATATATTTTTAGAAGAAATAATGTTACAAAAAAAATGGATTATGTTTTTAAGAAATCAAAATATTGGTGACAAATATTTTACTTTCGATGTTCCAACTAGATGGAATTCCACCTATAAAATGTTAAAAGATGGTTTTGAGTATAAAGAGCTTCTTATGATTTTTTTTGCTACAATGGGTAATAATCAACCTTTATTTGCTTATCAATGGAATGCATGCACTAATTTGTGTAAATTGCTAAATATTTTTAACACCGCTACTTTTGCATTATCCGTAGTTTATTATCCAATTTCCATTTTGGTTCTTGAGCAATGTATTGCAATTGTTACTAGTTTTAATAATTTAAAAGATTGCTTGGTTTTAAAAGAATGCATTTTTTTTCATGAGACAAAAGTGGATTAAATATTTTGCCACTATTCCGTCTTTATTTTTTATTGCAAAGTATTAGATCCCCGTGTTAAATTAGATGAGTTGGCGACCATTTTAGCTTTTTATTATTTGAATTTATACCCCAAAGGTGACGGTGATAATGAAACTCCGTCGAATATTGTTGCTACTACAAAAAATGATTTGATGTCTCTTTTTAACGAATATAATACAATTCATGAAAATCCTTCTCAAAATGTTGACTCAAGTACTTCTTCTCAAGATGTTGGTGGTAAATTAGTGAGGCGGATCCGTATCATTTTTTTGCTAATTTGTATAGCAAAAAATGTCCTCGAGTAGGGACTTCTTCCTCTAACATTTCCTTGGAGTTAGAAACATATTTCAACACTACTTTTGAATGGGATCAAAGTAGTTCAAATTCAAATGATTTTGATGTTTTAAAGTGGTGGTCAAGAAGGAACGAAAGTTATCCTATACTCTCTATAATTGCAAAAGAAGTCTTAGCTTCTCCCTCGTCAACGGTGGCGATCGAATCGGCATTTAGCATTAGAGAAAATATTTTGGATGAAAGTCGTTCCCAACTAATGGTTGAAAAATTGGAAAATCAACTATTACTTGGGGATTGGGTTAGAGCGGAAAAGAGAGAAGAAGATATTCCTTATGAAGAGGATACACTAGACCCAAAATATCAATACGATGTGGATGACTCTATGAAAAGTGAGGATTAGATTAGTTTTTAATTTTAATTTTTTAGATTAGGTTTATTTTTATTGAATTGTAATAGTTAGGTTGAGGTAAAGGCTCCTAAATGTCCCCCCATAATTATAAAAGGGTAAGATTGGTTGTCCCCCTCTTTGTAATTTTTTTAATTAATAAAATTTAAGGGTATCGTCCCTTTTTTATTTTATATACTTTAATTTCTTCAAAAAAAAATATTAAAAACTGTTTTTAAAAGAAATATTCTACTAACCATAATCTCAAATAGCTTTGCTTAACCAACAAAAAAAAAAAATTGTTAAAAAATCTGTTAAACACACTTTCAGTTAAAATTTCATTTCTTTAAAAATTCTTAACTTTTTTTATAGAACTTTTCCAAAAAAATTCACTAATAAATAACATCTCAAATAGTATTCTTTATTAAAAAAAAAAAAAAAAAAAAAGAAGGCATATAGAGTACAAAAGTTAACAGAAACTGTTAAAAATTTCGTTAAAAGGACTAATCTGAAAAAAAAGGGCTTCAGTTAACCGTTTTAACCGGATTAACTGTGTTAACCGGTTATAACTGTTAACCAGATAACCGTAACCGTTAGTACACGGTTAATGGTTAGGTTACGGTTAAGCTTTAACGGGTTTTTTAACCGGCGGTTATAACCGTTAACCGACGGTTATAACCGTTTGGACACGTCTACATGGAGAGTTTGAGGAGGAGATTTATATGACACAACTAGATGGGTTCCAAGTTCCGGGAAAAGAAGACTATATGTGTAGGTTGAAAAAGTCCTTGTATGGGCTCAAGCAATCGCCTAGGCAGTGGTACACGCGATTCGACAGCTATATGACAAAGATTGGTTACACGAGGAGCGCGTATGACTGTTGTGTGTATCACAATAAGTTAGTGGATGAATCGATCATCTATCTGGTTCTTTATGTTGACGATATGTTGATAGCGGCTGTCAAGAAGTCGGATATTTAGAAGTTGAAGGGTCTACTATCTGCAGAGTTCGAGATGAAGGTATAAGGTGCGGCAAAGAAAATTCTGGGTATGGAGATCTATAGGGATAGAAGGCAACGAAAACTGTTCTTATCCCAGAAAGATTACATCAAGAAAGTTTTAGAGAGGTTTGACATGTCTACATCAAAGCATTTAGATTCTCCGAGTGCAGCGAATGCACGTCTATATGTTGCTTTTGCACCTAAGTCGGATAAGGAGTAAGAGTATATGGCTCGAGTACCCTATGCTAGTGCAGTTGGTAGTTTGATGTATGCTATGGTTTGCACTAGGCCGGATCTTGCTCATGATGTTAGTGGTGTTAGTAGTTTCATAGGGAATCCTGGTAAGGAACCTTGGCAAGCAGTAAAGAGGATCTTTAGGTACCTTAGGGGTATATCAGATGTTGGACTCATTTATGGAGGTGGTACAAAATGTGCAGTTGAGGGTTATTGTGATTCAGACTACTCTGGGATGTTGACACGGGGAGATCTATGACCGGGTATGTGTTCACTCTTGGTGGATCAAATTTCAGTTGGAATGCTACTCTACAATCTACGGTGACATTGTCTACTACGGAGGCGGAGTAGATGGCATTTACAAAAGTTGCTAAAGAGGGGATATGCCTAAAGGGTTTGATCAACGACCTTGGGTTACATCATGATCAGGCTATAATATTTTGTGATAGTTTGAGTGCAATCTGTTTTACCAAGGATCAAGTTAATCACGAGAGGACCAAGCACATAGATGTGGGGTATCATTTTCTGAGGAGTGAGAAGCGGATCAAGGTGAATAAAGTGAGTACTGCGGACAATCCTGTTGACATGTTCACGAAGTCCGTTCAAACTAGCAAGTTTCAACATTACTTGGACTTGCTGAATGTTCGCAACTATTAGATAGCATCTGAGGTAGAGGGGGAGTTCTGATTATGATTTAGAGGTTAGATGACAAGGTGGAGATTTGTTGGTTTTGGTGCCATCTAAGTTGGGTACGCCTAAATTAGAGGATTAAACAAGCAAAATTCGGAATTTCTGACACAGCTGGGGGGAGCGATCGCGCGGTGAAGAGCGCTCGACCGCGCCAAGTTACTGGACAAAGCGAGCGATCGCGCCCTTATTGGGGCAATCGCGCGGGTGCCCATTTTGGAGAAGGGGAGATTGCACCCTATTCCGAAAAAGGCATGTTCAGTGGCAGACTTTGGCCCATGGTTGAAAACCCTGTAGACAAAAATTATTTGACAATAATTTGTGCAATAGATTAGAGATTGTAATCTGTTGATTTTCAGAAGATAATAATATTTTCTCCCTCTGCCCGTGGACGTAGCCAAGTTGGTGAAACACGTATATCTGTGTGTTATGTGATTGTTGCTTGTTTTCTATCTTTTATATAGACTACTCCCTCCGTCCCATAAAAGATTACCCATTTACTGTTCCGCGCGGAAAATAAGGAATAATGTTATTAAAGTAGGAGTTGTGAGTGGGTAGGAGAGAGAAAGTGGGGTAGAGAATAGTAAGTGGATAGTTGTTGTGAGTATGACAAGTGGGTCCTATGAATAAAGAAGTATTAAAAAGTTTCCTTTTTAGGAAGTGTGACTTATAAGCGAGACGCCCTAAATGGCAAATTGGGTAAGGTTCTATGGGACGGAGGGAGTATGTTCTAAGACCAAGTCCAATAATCCAACCACCAAAAAACATTCAACTACCTTCATATCACGACACCTCATATTCTCTCTCCATCCACTTAATCATTCAACTACTTTCTCAACTATACCCCCCACAATAAGCTAGTTTAGTTTAAAATTCAACCCCTCTCAACTCATCATTCTATATCTCACTACTTTGAGTGTTTTTTTTTTTTTGTGTCCAAATCAAATGAAACTTATATCAATTTGTAGGGGAAAAAAATGGTTAATTTTGGTGAAAAAAAAAATTAAAAAAAATTAATTTACTAGGTGATAATTTAACTCAAATTGAAAAATGAGTGTTTTTTTTTTTTGTGTCCAAATCAAATGAAACTTATATCAATTTGTAGGGAAAAAAAATGATGAATTTTGGTGATTTTTTTTTTTAAATCATTTATTATGAGATAATTGAGCTTAAATAATTGGGTGAAAAAATGATAAAGTACGGACCAATCAGAGCGTGACAAGTGGTGGCTTAGGAAAAAAAGAAAAAAAAAGGCAAAACCTTTCAGCTTAACTCGCCTCTTCCGCGTGTGAGTTACACTCTCCCTCTCCGGCCCAATAGGATCGAGACACGTGGCATAGATGGACCCCACTTTTTTTCCTTCAACCCGGTTGGAATTTCTCAACTACCCCCTTCAACTACCCCCCATTCAACCCCTTATTGCCCCTACTCAACCAATTGAATCCCTCTCAACTCCCTCCCTCAACCATCTATTGGACATGGCCTAACACCAGGGTTAGGAAGAACTGATTTTTCCAGCGATTTTTTTTTTTTTGCTCAAACGCGCGTTCAAGATGAGAAACACGGCAACACAATGCAACATAAGGTTTGGCCGAAAAATTAGCTTCTGCGATTGGATGTCAGAATGCATTCCGAAGAATATGCTCGACACCAGCCTTCTGATACCCATATTCACCCGTCAAACTTTAACGAAAAAAAATCTTCAGCAAATACAAAACCAGTTCTACATCGATTGAGGTAAGTTTCTTTTTCATTGATTTTGTATTTCGCAAGAATCATAAATTTGATTTTGTTAGATGTATACCGGTAGAATTTTTGTTAATGAACAATTTATGTTTGCAGTGCCCGGAGAGTAAAAGAGTATTCAATCTATATTTGTTTTGCTTTCGGATAATGTGTGTTTGTGTTTTTGCCTAACATAAATTCATGCTTTGAATCTAAGGAATTACTAATTACTATTGTTTGTTTAAGGCTCCGTTTGTTTAGCGTAAAATATTTTTCGGAAAATGATTTTCTGCAAAATATTTTTCAAAAAATGAAAATATTTTTCAAAAAATGGAAATATTTTTCGAAAAATGAGATAAACACGTTTAGCGTAAAACATTTTTTCAATTTTTCGGTGCGAAACAAACACCGAAAAATGGGAAAAATATTTTCCGAAAAATATTTTCCCCCAAACAAACGAAGCCTAAATCTTTCAAACTGTTTGCTGAGTCTTGATAAATGTACATTCTCCGTCTCAAAATGAATGACCAAAAATTTTGAGTCTTGATAAATGTACATTCTCCGTCTCAAAATGAATGACCAAAAATTTGAACGTAAAAGAGAAATTTAACCAAACTCACTTTTCATTGAGAATTTTCATTGAGAAGTATAATCCATTGGGAATTTTCATTGAGAAGTATAATCTAGCAAAGATTTAGAGTGTGCAACATCAACAAAGTAATTAACATTGAAAATGAAAATTTCATTTATTTTATGTTTTCAAAATAATCTGTTATCTTTCTTTTTAAGTTTATAAAGATTCTTATGAGTTTAAATGTTTAAAAGTGTGAGGTATTTTAGCCATTATTAATTTTATAATTACTTATATTGTGTGATAACCAAACATATTTTAAATCACTTTTGACATAAACACACTTTTCAAAATTGTACAAAATTATAAGCCAAACACAAAATTGAGTTTTGGACAATCACTTTATATATATATATATATACTAGTACATGCCCGTGTCCAAGGTCACGTGATTTTTTTTTTAAACTTTTTTTTTTGTTTTTTAATTAATTTTTTTTTTTTAAGGACAAAATGGGAAAAGAACAAAATTGTGATAACAAAATGGTAAATTTGGCAAAGGGAACTATTCATACAACTGTAGATGACTTCCCTCATTTATACTATATATATATACTCCCTCCGTCCCAGCGAAAGAGCCATTTATTTCCTTTTTGGGCGTCCCATTTAAAAAGCCACTTTCCCAAAAAGGAAACCTTAAATCACTATTCTCTCCACTCATTCTCTCTCCTACTTTACTTTTACACTCACAACATTCTCTTTCTTACATCACCTCCCACTCATTCTCTCTCCTATTTAATTTTTCATACTCACAACATTTAAACTTTTTCTCTTTCCTACATCACATTTCTTATTTTGCGTGCCGGACAAATTTTGTGGCTCTTTCGCCGGGACGGAGGGAGTATATATATAATATATAAAAAATCTTACCCTAAGGCCTAAACCATAGTTGTTAAAGCGAAAGGCGAGTGGCGGGCGATATACACCTGAAAAAGGCGAAAGGCGAGGCGATAGAAAAGCGGCAAAAAGGCGAGCAAGGCGGAAAAATAAAATAAATAATTAATAAATATTTGAAAAATATATAAATATACCTGTAACATATGAACAAAAATTCAAACATGTTAAGGACTAACATAAAACATTTAATAAATGCCATTTCACTTATAATAATATCCTAAACGTAATTTAGACCCCAAAAGAGATAATTTTAAGGCAAAAGGAACATTATTTAAAAAAATAACAAAAGTATTGATGCTGCAGAAATTGTGCTTATCAGTAATCCTCCACGTGGCAGGACCAATCACCTGGCTCCTTGACCTGAAATCAGAACCCACGACTAGCCGGATGTGTCTCCGGCGAAGACGCTCGGGCGTGAGAGTAAGATAACGGTTGTATATAGCTCAAAATGTATTGAATAATGAATTCAGATAACAAAATGGCAGTTACCTTTCACCGTTTGGTAGTGATGAAGTATTTATAGGCAATAGTGATGTATTTTTTGGGAGGCGACATGTGCTCCGAGATTGTAGCGGCGGTTATTGGTCATGGGAACGTGTCTATAACGGCCCCTGATTTGTAGGGCTGTGATTATGAGAATTGTTCAACCAAATACGCCGTCAAGTGTCAGGTCGTCACTTGTTGTTTAGGTCGAGGTCGCCATTTGAGGAATGGTCGACCTGACTGACGGGTAGAGCATGGATCATACCCGTATTAGAGCTTGGATAGTGAGGTCGGACCAAGTTAGGTCGGGACCTGGTGGGTCAGACGTTAGGCTTAGTCGACTGATATGTGAGACGGGCCGTGGGCCTTGCATTGATTGGGTCTGGCCCCCTTGATAGGCTGGGGCAATAGTTGCTTTGAGGATTGGGCTTTGCTTACTTGGCCCACTCGACACTTTTGGTATGTTCAGTGGCCCCCAACTTTCGAGTTGACTTTGTCGACTTGGAAGTTAAGAAGATCTTTGATGAGAATTACTTTACTCGCAGGTCGCTGCTAGTTTTTGAGGTAGGTCGACCATCATGACGTGGCACAATCCTGGACGTTGGCGATGAACGGTCAGATCGGAACGAGCGCCGTTTTCTGATCATCATTGCTATTCTGACGCTTGGTAGTCCTTCTCGAAAACCGCTTCGGGTTTTAATTTTGGAAAATCAATTTTGAATTTCTTTTCCCTTTCCAAATTTAGGAAAATATAAATACTCAGAATCCCCTTCAGATTCGAATTCTTACCGTCTTCAAACTCTCCTTCTCCGGCGATAATTGCGGAATTGCGGCAGGATTTAATCCAAGTTCACGACTTCAACAACGAACTCCCTTTCTGCAATCAATTAAGGTATTTCCCTTGTATATTTGCTTTAGGGTTTATGATTCTGTTTACACTTTCGCCATGGCTAGAACCTTCCGTAGTGAACCTGGTGCTTGGTATGGGTACTGCACCGTTAACCGTAGGGTGTATAAGAACGTGAACAGTGAGTGGAGAGTGATATCCTTGGATGAATGCGCCTCTATTTTGACCAGATGGGAGTTGAATTTCAGTGAGATAGGTTTGCCCATTGTAGGGGACGTTGAAAACCTAGTAGTCGATGATTCAAATATCGTCACTTTCCATCTGTTCCATGAACTACTCGACCATATCACCTTGTTTTATGTTAGGGATGTCCACAAACCCTCCTTCCTTAGGAACAGAATAGGTTTTCCAGGGGAGTCTAGGTCGCCCTTAGGTAGGTCGACTGAATGTGATCGTAGGACTGACTCCCCTGTTTTTCCTTCTTCTTGTACAGATATGACAACTCAAGAAGGAAATGCTGCCTCGACTTCTTCAGGTCCCAGAATTGTGGACGCATTTGACGATTCAGTTGTTCCTGGGAAGAATGAGAGAGGTTATGTTCCTCCCGGGTCGTCACGTGGAAAGAAAAATTTGTCCTCTAGGTATAGCATGATTCGGGAATTTTGCGAAGTCAGCAAAGAGGACTACCAAGTGACCATCTATACCCAGAAGGAATTCATGAAACAGTTTAGGTCGACCTTCACCAGGGATGCCACCAGGGTAGCTTTCTTTTATGGTCAGTTCGTGGCTGGCCTTAGGTTGCCACTTGACCCCTTTATCAACGAGTTCTTGGAATGTGCCAATGCCCTACCCCTTCAGCTTGGAGCCAATACTTGTAGGGTTCTTGTGTGCTTTGCTATGGTGTGCAGATTCCTCGGGTATGAACCTTGTATGAGGGTATTCAAGAAATTTTTCTGTATTAAGTATAGAGGGGAGGACCTGAGCATCAGCACTCCTTCTAAACCCAAGTCTCCCAAACTTTTTACTAACCTTCCCAGCAAGCATAGCGGATGGAATTCCCATGTAGTGGTGGTAGAGAGCAGATTAGGATGGGAATTCCCGTTGCCCAACGATGAAACAGAAACCATGGATGAGAGGGATTATTGGGAGCCATCCTGGCATCTTAACTTGTACAAGGTCTAATGTCGATTAGTCGCCAGGGGGCCCATCAGCTGGGAGAGTCTGCTCACTACCAAGTATAATTTTATCCAGGCTGGAATGATGTCTGGAGATGGAGTGGTGGAGCCCCTTATTCCTGTGTTGAGAGGCCAAGTATATCCTGACTGGGTTACTCATTCTCTGGGTAGATTTGGAGATAAATGTCAACGTTGTAAGAAGACAGTAAACTATTGCAAGGACAATGGGGAGCATGTTGGTGGTAAGATATCTCTGCTCAGCTTTTCCTTTCTTGCCTTTTATAGGTATACTTGTATGTATGAACAATTTGTCTTGGATGAGCTGGCAATAGGCTGGACCCGTAGTCCGTACATAGCTTGCTCGTACGTAGAGATCTGCCTGTAGAATAATTAGCTCGTCCATGATTAGCTCGTAGCTTATTAACTCGCGTATAAGATGGTCAAATCGTTCATAATTTGCTCGTGCATAGAACTTTTGCTCGTATATAGAACTTTTTGCTCGTATATAGAACTTTTGATCGTATGTCGATTTAACACTTTACTATTTTGATTTTGTTGCAGTTCTAACACCCGACCAAGAAGCTAATATGGGTCGTATCGTTGGCGTCTCTGATAAGAAGAAAGCTAAAAAAGCTCATGGAACTGCTAATGCTCGAGCTCATAGGCAGAGGGAGGCTACGGTAAGGACCAGCTTGCTGTCAAAGGATAACATTGGGATGGTGCCAATGGAGGGGGTTGAAGAAGACGACCCTCTTCGAAGTGGTACCCAGTCTGTGGATGCTACTGATGGAGGTGACGAGTCCACCAGGTCGGCCAAAGGAAGCTTAAGCTCCGACCCAATTCAGGAGGTTGATGCTGTGACCTCTGGAGCTGAGATTGCAGGGGCCAGCCCCTTGAATTTTGTGGTTGTTGAAGATGATGACATGGAGATAGATGCCGACGACCAACCTCTGAATGCGAGGAAAAGGCTGCGCTCTGAGAAAGGGAAGTCAATTTCTTCGAGCCAAATGCCTCCACCAGTTTCTCCTCCTCCCACCAAAGAGTCTTGAGGACCAGATGAGGAGGTTGAGTGATGTTCCTCCACTCGTAGGGGTCAACAGTTTAAGCCGCCGTTACCCTGATATGAGCCTGGGTCAGGTCGTGGTCAGGAGGGCCATCGATGTCGACCTCCTAGCTCATCTTGCTGATAAGGGGATTACCCCTGAAGAATTCTCTTCTCGTTCTGGGATGATTCAATGCGAGGTAATTTTTCACTTTCTCTTTCATTCTAGTCGTTTGTTCTTTTTTACTCGATCATCTTGAATTACGAGCTGACACTTCTTCGGTTTCTTTGAAATGTAGAATCTCACCATGGTCGAGCAGGTCAAAAGCTCTTGGAGAGCCTCTATTGAGAGGGAGAGACAAGCTCTTCAAGATTATGCCAAAAGGCGCAGAGCCGGGCCGATATGAAGGAAAAATACAACGATCTCGATAATTCCTTCGAAGCAGCGGATATGGTGAAGAAGAAGGCTCTTTCAGATCTTGAAGCTGCTGAGTCCAAGCTCAAGGAGGTGGAGGTAGAGAGAGATGCTGAGAAGAAGGAGTTGGAGAAAACCAAGACGGAGCTGGCAACAGTTTCCAAACTGCTGAAGGATAAGGATACTTTCCTGGTCGAGCTGCAGGAAGAGCGTCGACTTGAACGGGAAAAATGGCAAGAAGACCTTCAGGTCGCTGTTACTGCTGCTGCTAAGGATGCTGCTGAAGCTGCCATTGATCAATTCAAAGAGGGTGATGAATACTATAATACCATCGTGGCCAAGGCGCAGGATTTTCTGGAGGTAGGCAAAAGACATATGGCGCGTCGAGCACTGGTGGATTCAACAGCTACAGTTACCATTGAGCAATTAGCTCGCTGGTTCTCTGATTCCCAGTACGACATGGCAGCTCGTAGGGGTCACTCGCTCGTTTCTTATCTTGAGAACGACCTAGCCTTCATCGCTCAAGAAGACAAAGAGGATGGTTGTGAGCCGTGGGTGGCCCCCGAGATTGATGACAGAAACTTTGATGTCGTCTTGCAAGAGCTCGAAGATGCTGACCTTATGGAAGAGGAACCTGAGCAGCGAGTGTACTCTGAATCTGGTAAACCTCTGGATCCTCAGCAACAAAGAGATGATGGTGAAGGTCGAGCTGCTACTGACGACCAAACTGATGCTGGCCTGGACCCTTGAGTCATTTGTTTGAATTGTAATGAACAAGTCCTAAACAACATTTTGCTTTTTTGTTTTGAAATTTATTTGAATGCCTTGGCCCAGTTTTTGGGAGGCATAGAAACATGTAATCATATTTTTGCAAGTCTCAGCCCGCTTTTGGGAGACTTAAACATGTTTAATCTTAGCTGACTTCATATCCTTGTATGTTTCATGCCTTTAATTTCAGCATATATATGTCGAGCTAGATATAGTAGGAAGAGTCGACCTAAGCCTTGTAAGAATTCAGAAACGAGGTTGATTTAAGGTCGAACCTGTTTAGAGATGGCATAGGGTAGAGCTCATTAGAACGAAATCGACCTTGGATCGGACTTGTTATGAGACTAAAGCTGACTAAGAGTCGAGCTAATTTGTACGAAACCGACATTGAGTCGGACTTGTTAAAAGAATAAAGTTGATTAAGAATCGAGCTAATTAAAACAAAGTCGACATTGAGTCGGACTTGTTAAAAGAATAAAGCTGATTAAGAACCGAGCTCGTTAAAACAAAGTCGACATTGAGTCGGACTTGTTAAAAGAATAAAGCTGATTAAGAATCGAGCTCATAAGAACGAAGTCGACGTTGAGTCGGACTTGTTACGAGAACAAAGCTGATTAAGAATCGAGCTCATAAGAACGAAGTCGACGTTGAGTCGGACTTGTTAAAAGAACAGAGCTGATTAAGAATCGAGCTCGTTCGAACTAAGCTGACCGGGAGTCGAGCTAGTTAAAACTGGTGTTGCACAACATTGGTTGAATAAAACAGCATTCTTATTGAAGTATGAACACGCTTACATTAATCTGATAACTAGAACTAAAACAAGCTTGAACTTGGAAGCTGAAAACTAGAAGTAGTATTTGATGAGGTGAGTGGCGTGCTAAGGATGTTTCAACTCTTCTCCCCCAGGATGAGCTATCATGTAAGTTCCTTCCTTGACGACTCGAGTGACTATGTAAGGACCTTCCCAGTTGGGAGACAGTTTATTCTGTTGAGTTCTTCTTCCCGTTGCTTCGATCTTTCTCAACACATGATCTCCTACTTGGAATGATCTCGGCTTGACCCTCTTGTCGTGGTAACTTTTAGTTCGCTGCTTGTAGTTAACCATTCGAAGGTAGGCCGAGTCTCGCTTCTCGTCGATTAAATCCAGGTCGATCAATCTGTTGGTGTCATTCTGCTCTTGATCAAAGAAAGTCACTCTAGCAGTAGGGAATCTGAGCTCAGCAGGTGCCATGGCCTCTGATCCATATGTAAGAGCGAATGGGGTTTCCCCCGTAGGCCCCCGAGTGGTTGTGCGAACTGCCCAAAGAGCAAGGGGGAGTTCGTCCAACCAGTTGTTGCGTCGACCTACGACTCCTGTCTTGAGTGCAGTCAGAACCAGTTTATTCGCCGTGACTTGCCCATTTCCTTGAGGATAGGCGACGAAGATTGCCAATGCTTGATCCCTACCCGATTCATCTCTCGCCGAAGGCTCGAGAACCGCACCCGTTGTCTGATACTATGGCTCGAGGAAAACCAAACCGACACCAAATGAAATCGTGAATGAAGTTGATAGCATTCTCCTCTGTGATGCGAGCTAATGGTTTGGCCTCAACCCATTTAGTGAAGTAATCTATGGCAACGATCACATACTTGCAATTTCCCCGGGCGGGTGGGAAGGGTCCAATCAAGTCGACACCCCACATGTCAAACGGCCAAGCTGCAATTACTGGAGTTTGCTCGGTTGTAGGCACGTGAGGTAAGTTGGCAAACCTTTGGCATTGATCACATTGTTGAACAAAGTTATGAGTATCAGCTCTCATGTGTGGCCAGTAGTATCCCAAAGTAATCAACTTGTCGGCTAGAGTCCTGGCCCCCGGGTGTCCACCACAAATCCCACTGTGTACTTCATGTATCAATAGGGCGACCTCTTGAGGGTGGATGCACTTTAGCAATGGTCGAGTGTAGGACCTTCTGAATAGCTCGCCTCCTTGAATAACGTACCTCGGAGCTTTCTTTTTGATAGCTCGAGCTTTCTTCTCGTCATCAGGCAGCTCGCCACTTTCTATGTACACCTTCATTTCTTCGATCCAACACTTCTCATAAGCCCAATTTCTCGAGGGATCTTCTACGCATTGAATTTTTACCCTCTTATAAGCTGAATTTTCGAGGAAAGAGATGGGCTCATCATGTGGCTCATCTGAAGTGGCTAATTTCGAGAAGAGGTCGGCTAGCTCGTTGTCTTCCCGTCCAATCCTCTGAATCTCCCAGAATTTCAAATCCTTTATCAGCTCCTTCACCAGGTCGCAGTATTTGATCAGAGTGGAACTAAGCACTTCGTACTCGCCTCTGACCTGGTTGACTATCAGTTGGGAATCACAATAAGCCATGATTTTAGTCGCTCCAAAACACTTGGCGTATTCTATGGCTGCTATTAAAGCTTCGTATTCAGCCTGATTGTTGGAAGCATCAAACTTGAACCTTAGTGACTCCTCGTACACTGTCCCAGATTCTGGTTCAATTAGCACTATTCCTGCTCCACTGACACTCTTGGTCGCTGACCCATCTGAGTAGATCTTCCAACAATCATCGGGTAGATTAGTAGCGACTTGAGACTCCGGCTCTTTCCCTTTAGTTTTCTCTTTCGGAGCTCGCTGTTCGCTGTCTTCCTTGGTGAACGTAAGCTCGACCAAGAAATCTGCTAGAGCTTGAGCCTTCAGCGCCTTTCGAGGTCTATACTCAATGTCAAATTCAGTAAGGGCAATTGACCAATTGAGCGAGCCGACCCGAACTCTCCGGCTTGTGTAATATTTTTCTCAAGGGTGCATTAGTCGATTACTACGATTGGGTGAGCCAAGAAATAAGCTCGCAGGCTTCCTTGAAGCTACGACTAGGGCATAGGCGACCTTCTCAGCATTGTAATACCTGCTCTCCACATCTGATAAGGCTTTGCTGATGTAGTATACTGGCTTTTGAAGCCCTTCCTCTTCTCTAATCAAGACCGCTGCAACTGACTTGTCTCCCACGGACAGATATACGAACAAGGTTTCACCAGTGGTCGGGCTACTCAGGAGGGGTGGAGTAGCGAGATAATCTTTCAGCTGTTGGAACGACGAATGACATTCGTTCGTCCATTCAAAATTTTTCGTCCCCCTCAACGCTTTGAAGAAGGGGAGAGACCTCTCTGCTGACTTAGATATGAAACGACCAAGAGCTGCTACTCTTCCGTTAAGTCGTTGCATTTCTTTGATACTGGTGGGAGCCTTCATGTCGACTAAAGCCTTTATTTTTTCTGGGTTAGCTTCTATGCCCCGTTGAGACACCATAAACCCCAGGAACTTACCAGCTGCTACTCCAAAGACACACTTGCTGGGATTGAGCTTCATGTCGTTTGCTCTCAAGTTGGCGAATGTTTCTTTTAGGTCGACCACGTGACGTCCGGTCTTAGTTTTGATGACCATATCGTCAACGTAGGCCTCCATGTTTCGGCCAATTTGAGAGGCAAAGACCTTGTTCACCATGCGCTGATAGGTCGCCCCGGCATTCTTCAATCCAAACGGCATCATGTTATAGCAGTAGATGCCTCCAGCCGCCTGAAATGCCGTCTTTACTATGTCGTCCTCATGCACCTTAATCTGGTGGTACCCTGAGTAAGCGTCGAGGAAACTGAGGGTGGAGTGACCAAAGAATAGAATCAACTAGTTTGTCGATTCTTGGAAGAGGATAGCTGTCCTTCGGGCAGGCGAGATTTAGAGTGGTGAAGTCGACACACATCCGCCATTTGCCATTTGATTTCTTCACCATGACCACATTGGCCAACCACGTTGTGTGAGTGGCCTCCTTGATTATCCCTGCACTTAAAAGTTTTTGTACCTCAGTTTTTATGGCTTCCTCCTTATCACGAGCAAAACTTCTCAATTTTTGGGGTCTAGGCTTTATGGTCGGGTTGACTTCAAGTCGGTGAACGGCGACCTCTTCCTTGATTCCCCTCATGTCTTCTACTCTCCATGCGAAGACGTCATTACTCTCCTTGAGTAGCTCAATGATTTCTGCTCGCTCCTCAACAGATAGCTGCTTTCCAATTTGAATTTTTTGATCGGGGTAGGAAGGGTTAGTGATTATTGACTCTAGCTCATCCACAGCTTCTAACTCTGGTCCATCTCTGAACTGCAGAGTTTCAATGATGATTTCTCTGACCCTTTGTCTCTCCTCGGCCCCCAGGTGTGGAGCTTCTTCTGCTATCATATCATCCAGCTTATTTGCAACCTCGCTGGTGGTGGTGGTGGTGGCCCCCGAGTTATTGTCGATCTGGAGGCATAGGTTGCCTATGAGGACTTGGTCGACCATAACTACATCTGGATCGACCCCTGTGGTTTCAGAGTGACGTGTCGACTCAATCATGACCTCGTCATTTGAGCGATAGGTCGACTCCTCCACATTGGTGATTGTTGACAGTCGAGTAGTTTTGGTGACCGACTGGGACAGCTTCAAGTAACCATCTGCAGTCTCAATTTCTAACTCCCTTTTCTTTCTTTCTCTGAGAACATGATCCAGGTAGACTCGAGCTGTGCCTTGTACACATCCTACTCCTGCAGGTGTGGGGAACTTGACTCGCTGGTGAGGAATTGATGCTACCATTCCAAGCGCGACCTGTCCTGGAATACCAAGTATAGCAGCGTAATCACTGTTCACATCTATTACAATAAATTGTACCTTCGAAACTACCCTGTGGGGGTGCTGGCCAAGGTCGACGTCAAGCTCAATCTGTCCTTTGGCGTCAACTCGATGGTTGGTGAAGCCCTCCAACCTACCATCATACCTTTCGAGCTGCTCATCATTAAGACCCATTTCTTTGAAAGTCTTGTAGAACAAAATATCCTTGCAGGCCCCCGTGTCGACTAGGAGTCTGCTCGTCGTACATCCGTCTATGAGACCTGGGATGACGAGAACTTGCTCCCTAGCCGCCATATTAGTTGCCAGTTCATGGGGGTAGAAGCTGATGGCTTCATCTCTGACATCTCTTCTGGGAGGCACATGTGGAGCTTTACTAAGTTGAAAGATCTTGTGCTTGATGGCAGTGCTACTTGCTTGCTCTGTAATGACCCCCAAGTTCAATCTGGGTTGCCTCGGTCCTTGTTGTCCACCTGCTGGCTGCTCGCCTCCACCAACTTGAGGCCTTTTCACATATGCGTCGAGTCTTCCCTGTTCGACCATTCTTTGGATTATGCGCTTCAAGCCTAAACAATCCTCCGTGAGATGACCCGTGTCCTTGTGGTAATCACAGTATTTGCTGTTGTCCCTTCTGAACTTGTTGCCTGGGTTCATTGGGAGCGTGGAGCCAACTCGACCGCATCTCAGATTTCGCCCGACTCACCGTTGTGGGAGTGAAAGTCTCGGGCACCTTCTCTGTCGCCCTTGTCCCGTTCTTGCCATTTTTATTGTTTCCTCCATTCTTGTTGGAGTCCTTCTTATCATCGCAACCTCCACCTCGGGGCTTTTCCCATTTATCTTTTCCTTCCTTTCCTGCCGGTGCGACATTGTAAACCTTTTCGAACAACTCTTGTCGAGTTGTGGACTGCACGAACCGTGAGTTCATAATCCATGTCTGCCGAGGAAATACCACTTCGGAAGCAATTGATCACCTCTCTGTCAGTGAGATCCTCTTCAATCTTGTCAACCATTTCTTTAAACTTGGTGAAGTAGCTCATGGAGCTCTCATTTTTCGCTTGTACCAAGTTGTTCAGATCGGTGACAGTCACTTTCCGAGCTCCAAATTGCCGAGAAGCGATCTAGGAATTTTGTCCTTAAACATGTCCAGGTGGTTATGCTACCAGCTGCCAAACCGTTGAACCACGTCAAAGCTGCTCCTGTGAGGGTACTTATGAGGGCTTTGCACATATTGTCGTCTTCATTGGCGACAAAGCACATCGTGGCTTCAAGGTGCGCTATGTGACTCTTGGCATTGGTTGCCCCTGAGTACTTTTCCAATAGGGGCAATCTGAAACTAGGAGGAGGTCGACTATCTCTCATCTCCTTGGATAGAGGTCGAAGAGCAAAATCAACTCGTTCAACCTTTCCGTATCCTTATTCCTTTCATTCTCCCACCGCTCGAACTTTCTCTTCCACCGGAGCCACTCCCTAGCATCGGCCCGTCCTCTCCAACAGGGGGAACAGCATTCGACCTTTCGCCCTCACTTCGGGTGGAGTCATTTGTCCGCTTCTCCTGTCTCTCGCGGGAAGGAGCTCTTTCCGATCGAACAGAGATCTTTGCTGTCATTCCTTTGTGGCGACTGCGCCTATCATCTCTGGTAGGCGACCCGCGCCTATTACCCCGAGCGGCGACTGCGCCTCTCGTCTCTTATAGGCGACTGCGCCCATTCCTGTCCCTATGGGATTTCGATCTTTGTGTCCGGCAGGGAACCACGTCGGCTTCTATTGGCCTCTAAATGCGTCCTCAAATCGACCGAGCCTCCCGCTTCCCTATTTCTCAAAGTGAGGTTAGCCCTTAAGTCATTACTCGGCACATGGATAGGTGACCGAGGTCGGACTACCATCCTTTGACGCATTTTGTCCCACATCCTCATTAGGCCTAGCACTCCCGGCTCCGCCGCCCGTCGGAGACTTGAGAGGGAGCCACTCTTTCGAACGTATGTCGGCTGTTCGCTTCCTCCATAGCTATCAAATCAGCCAGAATCTGGGCTCGTTCCAACATCATTTCCTTCTTGCTCATGGGATTGGTTGAGGGACCTGCCCTGTTTCCAATGTTAACCTGTCCAGCTGGACGTTTTGGAGGAGGTGGAACTCCTTGTCCCTCCACATGGCGTTTTCCTCTTCTTGTGTCCGGCAACCCTCTGCCATCAACAACACTGGTAGAGCGCGTTGCTCTACCGTGAGGACGATTTGGTGGGGGAGGAGGCAGATTTACGTTTTCAGTATTGGCATTGAGATCCACGTTGGTGTTGACATTCACCTCATTAAGTTCATCAGAAGCTTCTGTCACATGCCCATCTGGGGTTACCATTGTTGTAGGTTGATGAGATCTTCGAGGTCAAGCGAAAGCACAGTTCCCGACAATGGAACCAAACTGATGCTGCAGGAATTGTGCTTATCAGTAATCCTCCACGTGGCAGGACCAATCACCTGGCTCCTTAACCTGAAATCAGAACCCACGACTAGCCGGATGTGTCTCCGGCGAAGACGCTAGGGCGTGAGAGTAAGATAACGGTTGTATATAGCTCAAAATGTATTGAATAATGAATTCAGATAACATAATGGCTGTTACCTTTCACCGTTTGGTAGTGATGAAGTATTTATAGGCAATAGTGGTGTATTTTTGGGGAGGCGACATGTGCTCCGAGATTGTAGCGGCGGTTATTGGTTATGGGAACGTGTCTATAACGGCCCCTGATTTGTAGGGCTGTGATTATGAGAATTGTTCAACCAAATACGCCGTCAAGTGTCAGGTCGTCACTTGTTGTTTAGGTCAAGGTCGCCATTTGAGGAATGGTCGACCTGACTGACGGGTAGAGCATGGATCATACCCGTATTAGAGCTTGGATAGTGAGGTCGGACTAAGTTAGGTCGGGACCTGGTGGGTCGGACATTGGGCTTAGTCGACTGATATGTGAGACGGGCCGTGGGCCTTGCATTGATTGGGCCTGGCCCCCTTGATAGGCTGGGGCAATAGTTTGCTTTGAGGATTGGGCTTTGCTTACTTGGCCCACTCGACACTTTTGGTATGTTCAAGTATTTTCTTGTTTTATGAAAAAAAAAAAATTAAAACATTGACTTAAAACTAGAAAAAAACAATAATTAAACAAAGAAAAAATAAAAAATGACTTAAAAACCATGAAAAGAAGACACATGCTATTAAATATTAAAAAAAAAAAAGGAGGAAGACACCACGTTGTTGAAAAAAAGAAAAGAAAACAAAAGTAATAAATAGAAAATAACGACAGACAGACGCAAACAAAGCAGCAGCGAGAGAAAAAAAAAAAAAAAGAGACGCACGCAGAGTACTAAACGACAACGCGAACCTGAAGAATTGCGTGATTTGTGAAGGGCCTTCGTTCTTCGTCGTCGTCGTCAATGGTGAGTCGATCGTCAATTGCTTGGTTTACGTCTTTGAAATTGATTTCATAATCGATTTTATCATCGATTTCATAATCGATTTCGAAATTCCTAATCAATTTCATAATCGAACTCGAAATTCCTAAAATTGACGATGTTTCCATAAAATTGAAAACCCTAGAATCCCAATTTGACAGCTTCTCGATTCCTACTTTGAATCGGAATTTTCTTAGCGTTGTCGCTTTTACAAAACGACCGCCACTATCCGCAGAGGCGGTGAAACCTCCCAGGCGCGATTATGGCGAGAGGCGGGCGAGAGGCGGGCGAGAGGCGAGCGCCTTTCGCAACTATGGCCTAAACACAATTCATCCTCTATAAGGCTCTATTTCATTGTCATCAGTCAAATCTACCAAAGCTTCCTCTCATTATAAATTCTCCAAGTTCAGATCCATAGCAGAGAACTGTCCTTTATTGATCCAATTCACCACAAATCTGTCTAATTCTTTGGTAATGCGGATCATCCTTCAACAGCCACCCTAAATTTTGACCAGCATGCACTTTCCAATCGTCAGTCAACTCAAAAAAGTTTTCTACCTTAACTATTCCCGGGATTCAACTCAATTTATCTCTCGAGTATAGAGAATCGTTCTTCAAAGGAGACTTCAGTGATTTTGACGAAGAAATTCTCTCAGCTGGCCATAAGTTTCACTTTTGACAACAACACGCATCTTCTTTGAATCCTCCCATAGCAAACCACCATACTCTCGTGCAAAGTCACAAGCAGCTTCAAAAACATCCTACAGAGGGGGAAGTGTAGGCTCAAACATAATAAGTTAACATACAAGATTACACGAAAATCAATGCAAAATATGGTCTGCCGCCTTGATTTCTTACCCTAGAAGGAAACTCATCGCAAAGATGTGCAGGTGTCATGTCGACTCTGTTTAAATCTGATTCCCATAGCCTAATCTGTCATCATAAGAAAATTTGATTCTGTTAAATTTCTTTCTTGTGCAAAGGGATCCACTAAGAGCAAAAAAAAAATGCAATGGAAGAAGCCTGCAGTCTGTTCTATTGGGAATTTCTTAGTTAACAAAGAAGTTTTAGGAAGACTACGTGGTTTACTGGGTAATTTAATAAGAAGGGCACCTGATCCGTGACATTTTCAGGTACAGACGGTACTCGCTCTGCTACACGAGGATGTGCATTTTGCTGAAGAAACAAAACTATCTGCATTTCCAAAGATTCAAAATTCAAATGGAGAAAGATGAATAGCAAGGAAACAATTACTCCCAAAAAATACTCCCTCTGTCCCAGAATAAATGTCGCACTTTCCATTTTGGTTCGTTCCAAAATAAATGTTGCATTTCCAAACAAGGAAAGTGACAGTGCAATTTAATCATTATACAAGTAAAGTACAAACTATTAAAGCACCTTCCTTTAAAACGTTGACAAGTCAACTGCGACATTTATTCTGGAACGGAGGGAGTAAGTTATAACTCTAAACATCAGAATTCATATATACTTCTTAACCCAATCGTGTTCAATTGGGTGGTGGTATTGATTCTATATTGGCTCTTTGGGGGGGGGGGGTTGGTTGGCCAATCCCAGGTTATGCTGCTTGGTTTGTAGAGCAGATCGGTGCATGGGCAAGGGTATTGGTATAGCAGGGATTGTAAGCTATTTATTGAATAGTAGTCCCCCCATCCCAAATGAAAAGGGTAAGTGCGACCCTTTTCTTAGGATAGATGAAAAAGGCAAGTGTGACTCTTTTGGGGGGAGGCAGGGAGTAATAAACTAACTATTCGTCAATCAAATGAAAAACTCTCTCCCTGTCCCTAAAATGAGCGGCTGTTGTTCATGATCGTGAACATTATGAAAAGCTCATTTGGAACTGAAGAGTAATATTGTAGTATCACTACCAAATTTCATACAGATCGTATTAAGTGTACAAATATTCCTACAATTTATCACCTTTTATGGCAACCAATTTTCGACTGAGAATCTAACTGCTGACGAGGTGTTGTTGTTATTGTTGTTGTTGTTGTTTTTCGACTGAGAATCTAACTGCTGACGAGGTGTTGTTATTATTATTATTATTATTATTATTATAATTCACTAGCCATAATTCGTCAATAAGGGTCTGGACTACATATATATACTTGAGTAATTATAAAAAGGCTATGCCAGTATTACAGAACTTTTGCGGTTGAAAGGGTGCTTGGCGATCATTGGCTTTGCTATGTGCTGCTGAATGTGATCTATAAAGAAGTCCGGAGAAATAACTAGCAACGAGCTAACAAGCTATGCCATGCAATAGTCCATTTAAATCTAAACCATATAGAAGTATTGAATTATGTCTAGATTGTGCATTGGAAAAAGGAAAATGCAACTTCACTCGACCAAAATTTAGAACTTCTATTAAGCATCAAGCACTGCCAGCACAGATTAAGGTTTGTAGATTCCGCCCCTTTAGATCATCATTACAAAATATAAATTACTAGACAATGAACTGAAAAGGTGAGGCCCCCAAACAAGTTTGGAATGCAAGATAATATGGATGAAAATAAATTTAAAAAATAAAAACAAAAAAACTTTATAATGGAGTCAAACCGTAGTTACCAGGAACGCTCCTCACCCCCTCGTCCCACGTCCTGGGACGCGAGTACCGGATCGTGGTACGTTTACGTCCCAGTTCGCCGGGGTACGCGACCCAGGTAGCTAAAAACGTCGTACCAATTGTTTTTTAAAAAATAAGTTAGAATCTGACCTTTTAATCGCGGTTGGTTGTTTCCGACTTCGCTGAAGTTGAAAACCCCTTTAATCTTCGATCTTTGTCGATCCAATGTCGACTTGAAGTTGGAAATCTTCCAATCTTTGTCGGAATTGAAGTCTCCGTTGGAATTAGAAGAGAGATCTGAGAGATTCGGAATTGATAATGGGTGGAGACCGTGAGTTGGATCTGGACTCTGCTGGAGGCAGAGTCATGGATGAAAAAGGGTTTTTTGATAGTTCTGGTGGAAGAACGACGAAAGACGCCGAGGATGACCTCAATATTAGAGTGCAACTATTTTCACTCTTAAAATCTTTACACGCCCATTAACTGTACAACATTTTAAAGATTACAAGGGTGTAAATAACATAATTCTTAAAAGTTATGAGCAGCGTGTTTTTTAATAGTTGATTTCGTATTCCTCTTTTAAACATGTTTCCTAATCCTTTTTTAATATATATATACTAAATGTAGTGGCGATCCAAATTAATTTCAAAAGCGTACCACGTTCCCAACTAGCATACCAACTAATCCTACCCCTAACGTGTCCAAATTTTTAAAAGTCACGTTCCTCGTTCCCGTTCCCATCCTGCGTCCCTAAACGTCCCATGTTCCTGGTAACTATGAGTCAAACGCTCAAATGTCTGATGGGAAAGACAATCTCTTGCCACTATTTCCCAATAATGATAGCCTGGCAAGTCAACTATAAACCATAGGCTGCTAGTGACATTCTTTGCATTGATCTAAAGGATTAAAGATAACAAAACTATTGCTGATACTTGCCTGATCTGATGAAATGCCATTTTCAAAAGCCTTGTACAGGTTTTCTTTTGTAATTGATCCAACAACGAGGTTTGGAAGCTGGTATTCTATCCTGCATTTCAGTACCAAATCAATTCTCTCAGACATGAGTTATCAAACTGCAAGCACCAACTACCTTTTGAGAAAACAAACATGTCATGGCCATCAGCAGTTCCATATAAACTAACAATGAACATATGTTCAGTAACCAATCTCAATTTAGAAGCATTCAGTAAAACATAAACATTTTCATGGAACTTTGATTTAATTTTACTTTTGTAATATGCTCAGTACTAAAGCCAAATCTGAAGATATATTTTTAAGTGTGGGAATATCTAACCACAGAGCTGAACATACTCGTAAATCAACCAATTGACCTAAAGCCTAAGCTAACTACTTCAAGTTGGCTACATATTCTGATTTTTCTAGGTATGATAAATGTTGCTAAACATTGGGCCACAGAAGAATATGAATAGCTGTCCTCAAGCTGATGACATACCTTGCAAAGAGTCCTAAGATTTCGCAGTGTAATTTAGATGTTGAGTATGCGTATATCCTAAAATTTGTTTCCACCACAACATATCCCTGAAGAAAAGCACAATGTCAGCAATCTTTGCCCATATAAGATCCTCATTCTGGTACAAAAATTCAGATTGCATAAGAAACATGTGCTTTCAAGATCAACAACACAGGATGCACAATGCAGTTTAAGGAGAGTCATTTGACTCTCTTCATTACCACTTTTACCATCGAAATATGGTTTGTAGTGATATGAGAAGTGGGTTCCAATATGGTTAAGTATTTGAATTAGAGAAAGGACAAAATAGTTAATGCACCATACGAGATGGTTCGTGTTTAGAAAGTTGAGTACTTTTTTGGGAACATCCCAAAAATAAAGAGTAAACTTTTTTACAAGAATAGAGGGAATACAAGTATGTAACCCATCAACTTGCAATTCCAGGACTGGCGAAAGTGCAAAAAGGATACCTGTTTCCTTGATGATGTATCTGATAGGCTGATTGAGAGATTAGTAGCCAATTTAGTAGGAATGAACCAGCTTTCCTTCCTACCCTAAACAAACACAAAGAATAAACTGAATAAATTATAGTGAGGAATATACATTGTGTCACAAGTATGTTAGCGAATGTCATTCACCTGTTGGAGCTTGACCAATCCCAAGTCTTCAAGGTCTTTTATCGTGATCCTTTGTATATCAGTCAATGAGTTCATATTATAAGCCTATATACACAAGACAAAAAATTATTAACATATTTAAAGGTGGAATGATTATCCGGACTTGCCTACCAAAATATTTCTGATGGTTCAAGAGGAATTCCAGAATATGAATAGAGATTAATGTGTTAAATATGTAGCTTCAGATTAAGGACTATCGATGTAGAATAGAGAAACTACAAACCGATAACGTTAGCAATTACACTAGTTGAATAATAGATGTATTACTTTCAAAAGAAAAGTAAAAAAGCACAAAGAGAAGTAATCTAGCTACTCAGTTGAGGCACAGGAATGAACTAATACCTCGCCAGTGACATGAAAACTGAGTTCCAGGAGAAATGAAATGAGCTCTGCTGAATCCACACCTCTTTCCTGAAGCAAAATGGTAAACAAAGCATTAAAAGTAAGGCTAACATATGAAGTTTGGTACCAAAGCAGCAACTATGGTCCAGCAAGCTGTTACATCATATATAGCGGGTGCTCAGTTAGATAAATATGTGAAGCTTTTCTTCATATAATATCATAATTGAAAGTGAAAAACATATGTTAAGCATAAGTCTTGCTTGAATATTTTTACGAATGCGATAAAGGTATATTCTGAATTGAGTGTCTAATCTAGTGAAGACATGAGAATGAAACCTTAAATGTGGAAAAGTGATGGACTGAACCACCAATCAAAAGATATATGGCATCGGATATCTGATTTATTTGAAAATTGGATCCCATCGTGTTTTTGATAATCTCCGAAACTGAGACTTCCTCAACGAATTAAGAATTTCTGACGTATGTAATTAATCAAGATGAGAGCTCCTAATACAAACATGTAAAACAGAAACAGAAGCAAAAGTAGGTCTCAGGATTGCATACCTCAGAATTACTAATATATTCCCTGATGATATACCATAACTGTGCATTTGTATCCATTAACTGATACAGAAACATATCACTGTATGCTCAAAGAGTACTACAGATGTGAATATATAATCAATCAACTATGACTTCCATACCAGGAACTGGAAACCACTTTCTGTAAGCCGTGGAGCTTCTCTGTCTCTGTCGAAAAGGCAAATATTACAAGATAATAAGTATAAGGCACTATTTTCTATTTGTCCAAGTACCCACAGAATGATGCTTAGAAATATGTAAAAGATCTTATGAAAAATGAAAATAAGAAAAAGTACAAGAACTACCTTTGACTCAAAAGGCCTCTTTGAAAAACTTTCATCATAGAAGAGCTAATACTTTTTGCAGTTTCAGCCTCGCTGGAGCTTATAAGTTGCAGCAAGAAACACTGAAATAACACAGCAAACCATAAATGAGCTGTCAAATCATACAAGAGCAGCAACAGTGGTTGAACCGAGTATACTGTTCATTAACCAATTGCCACAGTAGCTAGAAACTAATTTAAATTTAAAACATCAATATGCACACAGTAACTGCCGCACCTCCCACCGTTTAGAAGCATAGGTGTCTAGTTCCTCCAAGCTTGGAAGCCTCACAGCAATATTTGCAGCTACTGGTTCTCTTGGTAACTCTCCACTATTATAAGCAGGTCAAACATCATAAATGAATTATAAAGGATTACAACCCTACACGATAACAATATAAATATTTAACAAAAGCATGCTATAAACCAAAGGAATTTACAGAGTAGCCGGAACGGTGGAGCAATGATTTGACATACAAAGAGTAATAAACAACCTAACCACATCTAGGCGAGTACAAGTCAAAATGAAAATACCAGTATATTGACAAGCTATACACACTTAATAAGGAGATAAAGTAATGTATCAGAAGACTCAGCTAAATACACATACAATAACAAAATAGATTTTTATTTTTGTAGTGAATGACATTTATATATATATATATATATATGTCATTTACAACAATGAAACACTGAAATAAACTACTGTGTGTGTGAAAGAAGGAAAACAAGAAAGCAAAATGCAGCCAAAATATGCAACAATGAAACACTGAAGTGATTTACAACCTTACCCATAAACGATATGCTTCTGGAGATTACTCTGAAACATTGGATTCAACTGGTAAGTGGTTTCTCTTTTCCTGCCGATATGAACAACACTGTAAGAAATAAGCAAGAAAGCACGGGAACGAAAACGCACTCACACACACACAAAAGGTAACCTTGTCCAAAAGCAACAGGAATATGCTGAGTTGAAATCAATTTCAATTGATAACAAGAACAGTATACCTTTCAACAGTTTCAGTAAATATTCTCAACTGAACTAATCTATCAATGGCCATCCTGTGCTTTGAAAATCCATCAGCAAGCACCCAGTCTTCCATTGATTTGGCAGTTACCGGAACATCAATATACAACATTTGCAACACATACTTTTTGGCCAAAGGTGGTAAAGACCTGAGTTCATATATGATACAACAGAAATTAGTAAAGTTCTTGTCAAACCATAAAGAACTAGTTAGCTGTTCGCTTAAAGCGGAAAGTCTGATAGTTGACTAAAATCTAAGTTATAAATAACAAAAAGCACTGAACATTATTTGCACAACTATTAGATTGTGAATAAGGGAGTCATAACTTCACTCTCCCCGTTTATTTATTTAGAGCGAACCAAGAAAGTTTAATCCTCTCCAAATCTTTGACTGTCATTCCACCTCCTCTTTCCGATTTGGAGGTCTCACTATGTTTTTGGGGAACGCAACTAGCAATCGCCCTCACGAAGTTCTGATATTTTTGGCCTTTCTAATACAATACTCACTTATAAAGAGGCATTTGAGCCGTCAATGTTCAAATCAGCATCTTCAAAGAAAAATAAATTGATTTGAAATGGCCTGACCTGAGAATGACATTTCCCCCACCAAATATCTCCTACGTCTACAAGTTATACATGCTAAGGGTTACTATTTTCCCATTTCATTCTATTCATTGGTTCTTGCCCAAATTTAGGCGAGCAGAATTAACATTAACCTAACCTATATTAACCCCAAATTAGCATTCTATATTTATAATCAACATCTAATCACTTAGTTGTACATATAAAATATAAACTTTCATATACAGCAGCCAAACAAACACCCTCCCCACCCCTTCTCTCTACCCACCAAAAAAGGGGAAAGGAGAAGGAAAATTAATAAATAGAAATTCCAAACTCTAAAATTAAGAATAAATACATCATATTTTTTCACTTCAAAAATTGGTCAAACACTCAAAGTTGACATTATAAGTACCTGTTTTTCACCCGTTTTCTCATCAAAGGTGGTTGTAAGCTTCATTTGATTTTAGATATAGACTAGGTTTTATTCAATTTACAATCGTGTAATTGAGTTTATTTTCAGGCTGCAACCTAGTTCATTGGCATTGAATTGAAAGATGAAACCTTAAGGGGAAAGGATTACCTGAGAATGGCTTCACAGATGAAGGCGTTCTGGTAGAGCTTGTCGAGCTTCAAGGAAGGCAAAGAGGCGACCATGTCCATGAAGTTCTTGGCAATGATCTTCACTTGCGGCATCTTTATTCAACTTTTTTTTTAGGGTTTTGATCAATCAAAAGTATCAAACTTTCTAGTATGAATGAAATTGATTCTGATTTGTGTGTTTGGGATTGTTTCAATCGGTAACCTAATTGAGATTATATGAGTTGATGAGATTGGAATTGAGCAGAGAGAGCTGTAATGTAAACTCAAGATTCCTCTTTAAATTAAATTAAATTAAATTAAATTAAACTAAATATCTCACGCCAAAAACTCATAAAAAACGCGTTTTTTATGAGCTTACAAAAAAACGTGTTTTAGGCTCTCTCATATCTCATACAGACACACAAAGGCCAAACTCAACGCACACAGAGGCCAAACTCAACGCACGCAGGAGCTTCTCTCCTCTCTCTAGACGAAAACTCTCTCTCTCTACTCGCAAACTCTTCCTCTCCGGCCAAACTCAACACCGATCGTCTTCTCTCCCAGCCACGGCAGCGATCCAATTCCCCTCAACCTCCATCACCGATCTCTCTCTCCACCCAAACAATCGCCCTCCTAACCAGCTCCGTCTAATTGGCCGGATTTTCAATCAGAAGCTCCGTCTGGTGCGGATTTTCAATCAGAAGCTCCGTCTCTGCTCTCCCCAATACAACGCCGATGACGATTTGCTTCTCAAGAACTTATTCGCCGAAGCCAGATATGGCAAGCACGGTCGACATATTGCTCCAGTTCTTCTACAAAAATCAATTTACATACTGGTTGGCGCAATTGGTGAAGCTCTATTCATCGTCTCGCGTGGTGATTGATTTTGGGGTGATTGATTTTTGGCTTTGTTTAGATGCCAGTTACAGTGTAAACTAATGCCATTGTTTGTTTTTTTGAGTGCCAGTTTATTTATTTAGGAGTGCCAGGACGAAAGGGTTGATAGGAGATTTGATGTGCCCGTTCTAGTGTATACTAATGCCAGTGTTTGTTTTTTTAAGTGCCAGTACATGTTTTTTGGAATGCCAGTCCATGTTTTTTTGAATGTCAGCAAAAATGATTATCAGTGGTTTTTGAGTGCCAGTGTATGTGTATTTGAGTGCCAGTTTACGTGATTTTGAATGCCAGTCCATGTTTTTTTGAATGCCAGTGTTTGTATTTTTGAGAGCCAGCAAAAATATTAGTGTAACAGAGTGCCAGTGTTAGTGTAACAGAGTGCCAGTGTGAAGAGTGCCAGTTCATGTATATAAAAGTGCCCGTATAAAAGTGTCAGTGCCAGTTTAACAAAGTGCCAGTGCCAGTTTACACTGGCAGTTTGTTAAACAGGCACTGGCATAAACGGGGAAACCAGTAATTACAAAAATGCCACCGTTTATTTTGAACATGGTTGCCAGTAATTACAAAAGTGCCACCGTTTATTTTGAAAACACGTTTTTCCTTATCTTAAGAAAAAACTAGTTTTTTATAAGACCAACTCATATCTCACAAGTTATTATTCATTATACTAGTAGTACACCCGTGCGATGCACGAAAATAGCATAATTTTCCTTAAACCAAAATTAGTACAACAATATATATAATTAAATACCAATTAAAATTAAAAAATATAATATGAAATAGTGATATTTAACGTAAATATATAAAAGTAAATAACAAAGAAAACAACAACACATACGATTATGTAAACAATTTCCCTAACCAAAATTAGTACAACAATATATCTAATTAAATACCGATTAAAGTTAAATAATGTAATATGAGATAGTGACATTTAACGTAAATAGAGGAGAAATAACACGGAGAACAACAAAGAATACGATTATGTAAACAATTTTCCTTAACCAAATAACATCTTTAACATTGTAAGATGAGATTATACAACTGAATGTCACTAACGTACTACGTAACATACACACTTCCTACAACTAACTAGTTCCATTTAACAAATGACGAATCATTTACATAAAACGATTTATCAGATATTTCGTTACTACATGATGTCAAACATTATATGCAACCAATGACATACATATTTATCCGCACTTGAATCGAAAATACTTAAAGACATTAAATACATATATATTAAACCAATCTGTATTAGTTTAGAAATAATAAACGGAAAAGAGAACCCAATTTTTTAAGACAATCGAAAACCCCAATTTTCCCATCCCCAGTAAACACCAATTTTTATTTCGTAAATTAAAAGTTTTAATTTCTTTGTAACATATTCAAAATATTACAACTTTATCCCTATGTTGAAAAAAAAATATGGATAAATCTAATAATAACTTAAATAATTAGATAAATAAAGTTTTCTTTTAAATGATTGCAACTCTATATATGGAGAGATGTTAATAAAAAGAAGGTGAAAATATTAAATTGTTAACTTCACATCTCTCCCCCTTCCATACCTCCACCCCCATCCACCTATCACAAATTCATCTATCTCCCTAAAATTTGCAAATGCGTCTCTCATCTCACATATATTACTGAAAAATTATATCCACTTTTTGTTAACAATTTTTTTATACAAACAACAAATCAACTGCATTCACAATAACATAATAGACAATACTACACAAACGTCCAAAGTTCAACTCAAACATCAATAGTAGTTCTATCTTTTAACTTACAACAAAGATTATTACAATCAATTAAAGAAAAAAAAATATCACATAATAGACTTCATCTTCTTAATATAGGTACAGAGTAATCTCATTTCACCCTAAAATATTTCATATCTCTTCCCCACTTACTTAATTATACATACATAATTATCTTAATCATTTGAAAAGAAAAATATATTATGTATAAATTTAATAGTGACTTAAATAAATAAATAAGTAAATATTTTTTTATTTCGAATGATTGAAACTCTATATATGTAGAGATATTTAATTTCAAAAAAAAATATATATATATATATATATATATATATATATATATATATATTCCCTCCGTCCAAGTTAATACTTCACAGTTACTGTTCACGCGTGGATTAAGGAAAAAAATAATGATATAATGTTGTGAGTGTAAAAGTAAAATAGGAGAGAGAATGAGTGGAGGGAATAGTAAATTATAATGGTGTTGTGAGTATTAAAATAATGTAGGAGACAAAGTGTGAAGTATGTAATTGGACGCCCAATATATATATATATATATATATATATATATATATATATATATATCGTAATTCAGAAAAATATTCTTCCATCAATGTAACAATCAAATAATTAATTTTGTAAACAAAAAAATGAATATCATTTATTAGTATACGGACAATAGTAATAATAAATAAATATCATATTTATTTATATTAACTCATCATGAACATAATTACGATATTCATTTTCAATTTAACTTATTTAATTTTGAGAAGAAAAATCAAAATTAAAAAAAAATAACAATTGTGTTAAATGGAAAAATTTTCCCCGAACACTCCACTTCCTCATCAAACCCAACCCACTTCTTCCTCTCCCTCTTTCGAAATACCAATTCATACTATCTTTATTTTTTAGAATATTGACATGCACTTCAGTCAAAATTTTTAAAAATGATGCCCACCTTTCTCAATATTGGTCTTTATAAATACTAAATTTTTTCAGACGGATAGTAGAATAATTTTATTTTATATTAATCACCCTTGACCCCACCACTTGTATTTTATTTTATATTCTTTATTTTTATGATTAGTATAATTATTATTATTACTATCAATATCATTTATAATTAAAACATACTTATTATTACTATCAATATCATTTATAATTAAAAAAAAATACTTCACACTTAATTAATTTATCTTAAAGTATATTAAAAATTTAAAAAGGAAAATTTACAAAGTTAATTAGGAAATTTATATTTAAAAAATAGGGTTTTTATTCCTGTGTCCAAATCAAATGAAAAAAATCTCTATTTGTAGAGAATTTTTTTTTTATGAATTTTGGTGTAATTTTTTTTTTAAATTACTTTATTATAAAATAATTGAGGTCAAAGAATGTGGGAGGAAAAAAAATTCGTAAATCAAGGCATCCAATCAAAAGAAGCCAAGAATATAAATGTCTAATATCTACATTTATGTAACGAATGTAAATGACTAAAATACCCTTGACAAATTTCCAAATTTAACCACTTGATGTTGACGTTTTTTAGCGCCAAATTTCCATTTTGACCACTTTCTTGCTTTTAATATAGTATAGATTACATACAATATATAATAATTAAAAATTATAATATAGCATCATCAATATTGACTCATGCCATCGATACCGCTGATCGTCAGCCGCCCGTCATAAACTGGTAGCGGTAGCCGAAATCCAAAAATCGGTCGCTGTCTGCCACCATGCATACAATATTATATTCAGATATTCAATATTATACACGGTTATATAATGCAGTATGGTAAAGAATAATACAATATGAGAATAAATTTATAAGACATTATGATACTTTTTATAACTTATGAGGCATTCTCCCTAATTTCCTTGTGATAATGCCCCATAAATTCTAAAAAAATATCATAGTGCCTAATAAGTTCCTTGCTATGTTGTATTATTTTGTGACATACTGCATCACATGACATTATGTAATACTGAATAACTGAATATAATACTGCATGAATGGTGGCAGCGGCGACCGGTTTTCGGCGGACGACGGTGGTGGTGGCAGGCGGTAATATTGATGATGTTGTATCATAATTTTTAATTACTACATATTGCATAAGAACATGTGGGACATTTAATTTAATTAATAACTTGAGGGAAAGTGATTTGTCCACAAAGAAACTTATGGGTCAAATTCCTTAAAGATTATTATTCCTCTATCCTAATAAAATAAATATATAAAAAATATTAAATTTGTTTTTATCAAAAGTAAATTTAAACAATTTCGGATATTCATTTGAGACGAAAAAATGATATTTTATCCTCAAATCTATAAATTACATGTTTCATTTTTATATAAAGGAAAAAATTACAAATAAAATTAGTGTACTATTCAGTTTTTGTTTGTTTCACCTAAACAAGATTTTTTTTTGTTGCCTACAACACATTATAATAATTTATTTTTGTATACAACACATTAATTACTTTATTTTTGCATCCACGATCACTTTTACTAATGGGGTAGGTTTTTCGTTAAATGACCATGTTAGAATATGTGATCAAATTATAAGGAGTATTTTTGATAGTTCACTTTCCATTAACTTTTTGTGAGTTTAACTTGTTCTAAATATGTCTATGGCTATTAATCGTTTCACATATTAGCAATCATCTTTTATATTTTACTTTAGCTATTAATATTTACTTTTATTTTCAATTACGCCATCTTTCCCGTTATTAAATGTAACTACCACCACCACCGTCAAAGTTAAACATCATCTAACCATATAACCATACCACTATGGCAACCAGGGCCGCCATCACCACCACTACCAATAATAATGATCACAACACCATCGGACAATTAAAAGAAACAAATGATAAAATCAAACAACAATTTATTTGGAAGAAATGTAGATTAAAAATCTTTTGGATCAAAAACGAATTTAAAAAAAAAAACACTGCAATTGGGTATGATTTTAATCCCTTAATCTTAGTGTCTCCTCACCTAAGGGAAGCAATCGAAGCAATTCGGTGACGTCGGCATTGCTTATCGGCTTGGAGGCGAAAGGGGGAGGGAAGGGATCGACGGATGAATGGAAAATGAGGGAGATGAAAAGGCAGCCATAAAAGAAACGGTGGAGATTTCACCCTTCTTACCTCCCGAATCACAAGAAGACCCCAGATTTGGAGTGGGAGGGGAGGCGACGACCCTCGGAGGGAAAAAGTACTTAGAGAAGGATGAATGAGAGACGGCGGCGGTGTCGCAAGACGAGGCTGTTGGAACATAAACGATCCATTAACCATAAACCGACTCACATCTAGATTAAGAAGAGAAGGAGATGAAGAAGAAGAAGACGGAAGCGTGTACCTTGTGATTCCATGATTGTTCTTAGTTTTGTTCTTGAGTAGAAGAAGGAAGTAGGGAGATAGTACTTCGAAGTAGGGAAGAGTAGATCTTCTAAATGATAGTGCCCACACTTGATCTTCTTAGTGAATAAAGAGAAGATTTGTGACTGAATTTAGTGAATGAATAAGTGTCTCTAAATGGCTGATGGATAGCCTTTATATAGATAGAGAAGGGGCACTTCATTTAGGGACTACACCCTTTCGTAAAGAAGGCGGTGATAAGTTACCATTATGCCCATCATTTAATGGTACTTACACCTAATGGAATTCTACATATTTGGTCTATACTTTAACATTATTAAATGATTATAACATATGGAATTAAATAACACATATTATTAATCCATGTTCTAACAATCTCCCACTTGGATTAATATTAATATGTATCTTTTACTAAATAAATTCCTTAATCATTTATAACATGAATGACAACCCTTATGTGCACGTTTATTGTCATCCAACACAATCCCGTCCATTAGTCTTATAAGTATAGGGACTAAAGGGGCAGTCGTTGTAATTGATTCGCAACTAAACCCACATTAATCACATATATATATCCAACTAAATGACATAGATTAAGTATAGATATGTAGCATGGAACATTAATGAATATATATGAAGAATGCATATATATATTCTCCAACTAGTCCTACTTAACCAAATGAGATCAATATAAAAAAGAAATAGAAAACAACACAAACTCCCACTGATTTAAGCATTATCAAAATTGTTTCACCCATATGAGCAGTATGCTCGTGAAACATCAAAAGAGATTACGCTTTACAAAATGGATCCAATAACATGGAGTTTGATCCTATAAGTTGTATATCTATTTGTTCATTTTATACTTATTTCTCTTCAACAAGAGATATAACCATATGATATCTTTCGACATCTTTGCATCCACTAAAACATAATCGGAATACTTAATGATCTCAAAATGATCCGATTTTATAAACATAAGCATGTAGTTTAATGTTTTATAGGTACTTCATCATTCTTTTGGATGCGACTTAATGTTCTTCTTTCCGAATTACTTTGGTATTAACCAAGCATCCCAATAATAAATACAAGATCTGTATGAGTACAGACTTGCGCATACATTAAGCTTCCTACTGCCGGTGCATAAGGGATATTTTCCATATACTTGGATTAAAAATTAATTTTAGGACATTACTTTAAACTGAATTTATCTCCCTTAGAGACAGGGGTGTCATGTGGTTTACAATTTTTCATGCTAAACCTTTGTAATACCTTCTCTATATAGCTCTTTTGTGATAATCCCAAAATACCTCGTGAATGATCACGATGAATTTGGATTCCCAATACAAAAGATGCCTTACCAAGATCTTTCATCTCAAATTTGTTTGAGAAATTTCTTAGTTTCTTTTAGAAGGTCCTTATCATTACTAGCATGAAAAATATTATCCAAATATCATCCACATATAAGACCAGAATTATAAATCTACTCCCACTGAACTTATGGTACACACAATCTTCACCAAGATTCATTTCAAAGCCAAATGAAAGAATAATTTGGTTAAATTTTAAGTACCATTGACGAGATGCTTGCTTAAGCCCATAAATGGATTTCTCAAGTTTACAAACCAGTTGACTAGTTTGATCCAAATTAGTCACCATTTCTGGTTTCTTCATATAGATAGTTTCCTCAATGTCGCCATTGAAAAAAGCTGTTTTAACATCCATTTGATGAAGCTCAAGATCATAATGTGCCACTAATGTCATAATGATCATAACAGAGGTTTTAGAAGATATCGGAAAAAATGTTTCTTTATAATCAATGCCTTCTTTTTGAGTAAATCCATTAGCAACAAGACGTGCCTTATATCTTTCCATATTACCTTGCTAATCCCTTTTGGTTTTAAATATCAATTTATAACCAATAGATTTTACACCTTCAGGTAATGGGACAAGATCCCAAATGTCATTGTCTTTCATTGATTTTTAACTCCTCATTAATGACATTGATTCACTTATGAGAATTAGGACTATTAATGGCTTCATGGAAGGTGATTAGATCATCTCCCACTAAACTTAAGGTGTCCTTATTCTCCGCAAGATACATATCATAAATATCTGAAATATTACTTTTTCTTTCTCTAGTAGATCTCCTCAAGAGCACTGGTTCATCCTCATTTTGAGGTTGTTGAATTTCCTCATGTCCAACATTTCCATGTTGTCCGTTATTTACGGGAGTCTCTATATTAATTTGAATTGTATGTTCTTTGTTGAATTTCAGGTACAATTACTTGATTTTCAACAGGAACTAAAGTTTGAGGAACATAAAGTGGTTCCTCTAACTCTTCAAATTCAAAAACATTACTATTTCTCCCACTAAATTCAACATCCTCAAGGAACCTAACATTGCCAGTCTCGAAAAATGTTCTAGTTTTCGGGTCATAAAATTTATATCCCCTAGATCTCTCGGCATACCCTATAAAATAGCTACTAACAGTATTAAGGTCCAGTTTGCCCTCATTAGGCCTATAAGGTCTAGCTTTTGCTGGACACCCCCATACATGAAGATGATTTAAGGACGATTTCTTATTCGTCCATAACTCATAAGGGGTTTTGTCGATAGCTTTTGAAGGTGCTCTATTGAGAATATAAGCTGCGGTTTTTAATGCTTCGCCCATAATGAGTGAGGTAAAGAAGTACAAGAAAACATACTTCTTACCATATCCTTAAGGATTTATGTCTCTCCAATATACTATGCTAGATATACCCGGCATGGTGTAGTGAGGGACAATCCTACACTCTTCAAAATAGCGAATATAAAGGACCCGGACGTTATTCACCCAATACGTTATACCGTCCGTAGTTTTCACTACCATGATCGGATTTAACGTTCTTAATAGTCTTTCTTATGCCTTAAAAGACTTGAAAAAGGTCCAATGATTGAAACTTTACATGAAGAAAATAATGTATCCATAACGAGAGTAATCATCCATGAACGTAATGAAATATTGTTGACCATTCCATGAAGGGTTAATGAATGGTCCACAAATGTCCATATGAATTAGTTCCAAGACGTTTGATACTCTCAAAATTCTATTTCCTTTAATGTTTGTAAATTTATTCTTTAAAACACTTTAATGCAAAAGTTTTATCCGGAGTATCAAGTTGTTTTAGGATTCTCTCCGACATAAGCTTTATCAATTCTCCCTTTGAAGATATGACCCAAACGCCTATGCCATAGAATACAATAATTTTCACTTGATAACTTTTGCTTAGTGCCTTTAGTTTTGGTTTCATTATTATGGGACTCATTAATAGTATTTACTGTTTGAAGTAAATAAAATTGTCATTGTTAAGATAAAGTACTAATACCGACAACCTTGAAATTGAAAATAAGATCACATTTATTATTACCAAATGAACAGGAATAACCTTCCCGATCTAATACTGTGACTGATATCAAATTCCGCCTAAATGACGGTACAATAAATGTATTATTTAATACAAAATAATAGCCAGTACTTAACAAAAATCCCTATGCCTATAACTTCAACCGGATTTCCAGCTTCCATATAGATGTATTTCTCATCTTCACTGGGGATTCGGTAATTCAGGCAACCCTGCATACATGAACTAATGTGAGTTGTTGCACCAAATACAACCACTATGTATATTAAGGAATTGAAACCAAATTTTCCTTAGTACAAACAAGACCAAATGACATACCATCCTGAATTCGCCATTTGCGATACTTATGGTAGTCGTTCTTCATGCGAGTAAGGTCCTTGCAAAAGAAGCATTTCTTGACTTTATGATCCTTAAATGATCCCTTATGCTTCTTACTTGCAACCGCAATTTCCTTCCCTCTTCTCTTAATCCCACGAGAAGAAGTAAATGCTGAGTGAGTACTTTCTAATTTAAGATATTTCATCCTATCTTCCTCTAATGTCATATGTGAAAGTAATCCATTAATATTTCACTTTTTCTTTTGACATTTATAGGTCACTTCAAAAGGACCAAATTGAGGAGGAAGATAGATCAAAACTAAGTGCACGAGCAAATCTTCCGAAATCTCTAACTTAAGTGCCTTTAGTTTGATCGAAAGATGAAATAATTTAATAATGTACTCCCTAAGATTTTCTTCACCCTTGTATCGAATGGAAACAAGTTTCCACAAGAATTCAAGAAAAATCTCAGCATTTTCGATCTCAGAGACATTGTCCAAAAATGTCTCTGAAACTGCATTTTCCATGATCATTAGACTCACGCGGTTGGACCGTTCCCATTGCTCAACATTTTTCCGTTCTATAATGGTATTTCCTTTAGTGAGAGCAACGAGACTTGATTCCCCTAATGCGTGATCGATGTCCATATTGCCTAAGATCATCGTTATATTATTTTTCTAAGTTTTAAGTTTAGTCCCAGTAAGCAAAGGTGCATCATTTATAGCAGTAGTTACGGATGAAGCATTAATCAAATCTGAAGGAGAAGAACAAGAATGAAACAAAACATATATAAGAAACTACATAATGATTAATTATATCAAATGAATTCCATCAAAATAAAAGATAATCAACATGACATGAAGACTAATCTTTGGATTGCGAATTGATTCACAATTTGATTTATCTTAAGGTAAACAAATAGCTTAAACAACACACTTTAAATACTTGCCTTCCTTTGGGCCGGATCAAGTACAAAAGTGTCCTAAAGTTTAAGGTACTTGTTCCCCGGCAATAAAGAATATAAACAATTCACTTTAAACACCCGCCTTCCTTTGGGATGGTTCACAGCATTTAAAATGACCAAAAGTTTAGTTCAATTATTACCCCATGAATGTAAATACTTAGTCAACAACAAGGTCTCCTTTGGGAAACAAGCATGTTATCACATATCAATATTTACATTCATCTTTTAACAAGTTTGAATTTAATCAACAAGGTCTCCTTTGGGAAACAAACATGTTAATTTTATCCAAAATGTTAAGGATATAATTAATCAGAAACAAAAGGGCCTTAAGGTAATTAATGAAATTTATTAATAAAAGATAGTAATCCTTTTATTCTACCCGTCCATTCCTAAAGTTTGATAACTCTAAGAACCACCGAAGCGCGACTGGTGTCCAGATACTATAATTTATTAACAAATTTTCACAAATTCTGGGTAAAATAACCCCAAAATCTCTCTTCCCAGCCAGAGCACGACTCGTGCCCACGAGCACGAATGGGGCACGAGTGGAAATGAAGTGCTTGATTTTAATCAGAACGACTTGGAAGCTTTAGAAACGAGTCGTGGGCACGAATGACCAAAAGGGCACGACTCGTGCCAAAAGGCACGACTCGTGCTCAATGCCCAGAAACATGAAAAGTCACCATTTAAACGACAGGAATCAAAGGGCACGACTCGTGCCCACTGTCCAGATTGGTGAAAAGTCATCATTTTATGAACAGGTTTGAATCAATTAGAGAGGCATACCATACCGCGGGGGACTACGCCCCCCGCACCCCCCTTTCATGCTCGATACCAGTCTACATGACGGCTAGGCCCGCGCCCTCGGAGGGCGCCGGGCCCTTTGCCAGAACAACGAGCCATAACACCCAATTAGACTATCAATTCTTAACTTAATGGTGAATCAATATTCAACCAAAGCAAGTAGATCCGCATACTCACATCACATTTTTAAATGCGTGGCTATGCATTTGAACAAACTCACAACGCATCCAATGATGGTGGCTATGTTCAAAATGGGATAATCTTACATTAAGAATTGAAAGCCTTTTGAGTAAATTTATAATTTAGAAGTAACATAATACTCTAGAATCTTAATTAGAGTATGAAAATAATTCAAGAACACATGATGAACATGAAATCTTTTCAAGAAATAAAAGCATAAGGATTTACAAGAAACTCAAACTCAATCTAGTATATGACCAGGCTTTGATACCAATTGTTGGAACATAAACGATCCATTAACCATAAACCGACTCACATCTAGATTAAGAAGAGAAGGAGATGAAGAAGAAGAAGACGGAAGCGTGTACCTTGTGATTCCATGATTGTTCTTAGTTTTGTTCTTGAGTAGAAGAAGGAAGTAGGGAGATAGTACTTCGAAGTAGGGAAGAGTAGATCTTCTAAATGATAGTGCCCACACTTGATCTTCTTAGTGAATAAAGAGAAGATTTGTGACTGAATTTAGTGAATGAATAAGTGTCTCTAAATGGCTGATGGATAGCCTTTATATAGATAGAGAAGGGGCACTTCATTTAGGGACTACACCCTTTCGTAAAGAAGGCGGTGAGAAGTTACCATTATGCCCATCATTTAATGGTACTTACACCTAATGGAATTCTACATATTTGGTCTATACTTTAACATTATTAAATGATTATAACATATGGAATTAAATAACACATATTATTAATCCATGTTCTAACAGAGGCTAGGTGAGGCGGCGGCGACGGTGGTGATCTGGAGTGTGAGAGAGGATTTTAGGTTTAAGGGGTAAATTGTAATTGTGATTGTGATAAAGGGTATCTTAGGCGTAAGATTTTTTTTATTTACCCCAACAACTACAATTTTTATTTTTTTTTGGGTTTAGACCAACCAACCGAAAACCCCTTATAATTTGATCACATGCTCTGCACATGACCATTTAACGGGAAAAAACTAACTTTATTAGTAAAATAGCCTATGAATGCAAAAATAAATTAGTTTAATGTGTTGTATGCAAAAAGAAATTAGTTTAATGTGTTGTTTGAAAAGAAATTAGTTTAATGATAAGACGTGCAAAAACTGAATAGTACAGTGATTTTATTTACAATTTTTCCTTATATAAATTAATGAAAAGGAAAAAGTGAATTGAAATCAAACTTGAGGAGGGCCCGATACTCGTTCATACCCAGGTTTTTTTAACCATACCATACTCCGGTGTTTGGTTATTTTTCGAAAAATGGAGAAAACGTTTTCCGAAAAATATTTTACGCCATTCCTAAGTAAAACGACTTACGGATTTTTCCTAAGTAAAACATTTTTCAGAAAACATCTTCATTTTCAGAAAAAACATCTTCATTTTCCGGAAAACATCTTCATTTTCCGAAAAACATTTTACAGGAAAACATTTTTCGGAAAACGTTTTACGTCGAAACAAACGGAGCCTAAGATGTGTGAGTTTGAGTATTAAAAATTGCTAGTTTGAGTGTTCAAACATGTCATTTATAATGGCACGATGAAAATTTTATAAAAAAACAAGCACAAAACAAATAGTTTGTAAGATTAAAGAGTTGGTCTTATAAAAAACTAGTTTTTCCTGTTACTTAGGAAAAACGTGTTTTGTTTTTCCCGTTTGTTCCAGTGTCAGTTTAACAAAATGCCAGTATGACAAAATGCCAGTGCATGTGTAAAAAAATGACAATGTAAAAAAGTGCCAGTGCATGTGTAACAAAGTGCCAGCGTAAACAAAGTGCTAGTGCATGTGTAACAAAGTGTCAGTGTAAAAAGTGCCAGTGCCAGTTTAACAAAGTGCTAGTGTAAAAAAGTGCCAGTGCATGTATATTTAGTGTCTGTTTATAAATTAACACTTGCACTTTGTTACACTAACACTGGCACTTTGTTAAACTAACACTAACACTGACACTTGTTTTACACTAACACCGGCACTTTGATACACTAACACTGGTACTTTATTACACTAACACTGACACTTTTTTACACTGGCACTGGCACTGGCACGTTGTTACACATGCACTGGCACTGATTTTCTGGAAAAAGAGAGCTTTTAACTTGCACTTTTTTAGATGTGTACTAGTACATTTTTACCATAATCTTGACAATTATTTAGACAACACACTTCAATAATTATCGATAATGCCTTGGCTGCAACTTCTCTTTCCTCCGTTGCCTTCCCATCTAGCATCCTTATCAATGGTGGAATGCACCCACATTCCCCCAATTCTTTCCTTGTTTTTGTACTGAACCCTAAATCATTAACAACTTTAGCTGCTGCAATTCTGACTCCTAATACTCCACAATTCAAAACCACAACAATTCGATTCAAAAAACAATCATCAATTAACACTTCAGCAATCTGTTGGGATGAAATTAAACTTCTTAAGAACTCAACAACAACCTCTAGGCTCTGAATCGCTGGAGCTGAATCCCAAAAGTTCTTTAAACTTTCAATTCCCCCTTCCCTTGCTACCATTATCTTCAAATTTTCAGAGTGGGACGTGGATTCGAAGAATTTGGGGCGGCGGAATGGGAAAAAGAAGTTGGGCGCCGCAAGCGAGGAGAAGAGTTGACGTCTTCTAAAAACACGTTTTTTTCTAAGCTTTAAAAAAACGCGTTTTTTGTGAGATTTTGGCAAGATTAAAAGCCCAAAACCAAGTAAAAAGAATATTGTAGAAAATTATTTACAAAATACTCCCTCCGTCCCGTCCGAAAAGACACAATTTTCCTTTTTGGGTGTCCCATTTAAAAAGACACTTTCCCAAAAAGGAAAGTTTTTATTACTATTCCACCCACTTATTCTCTCTCCTACTTTACTTTTACACTCACAACATTCTCTCTCCTAACTATTCCTCCCACTCATTCTCTCTCCTATTTAATTTTTCATACTCACAACATTTAAACTTTTTCTCTTTCCTACATCATTTTCTTTAATTTACGTGCAAGGTTGGTTTTGTGCCTCTTCGGACGGGACGGAGGGAGTACTCCGTATAAATCAAATTTACCATCACAAGGAGGAAGAAAAAGACTAAAATAACCCCACAAGAAAATTTTCCATCCGACATGGCTGCAACAGCCGTCCCCCCATTCCCCCTCCAACAAACACATATTAGACCAGAGAATTGTATGTGTGTCGGGAGAAAGAAGAAGAAGAACACAAGAATGATTCCCCAGCAATGGACGCCGCCATGCGGCAATGAATGTACCCACAAATACGCTTCCCTCATGCAGATTCCCTGTAATCTCCCTTCTCCCCCACCCTCTTTAAAGTTTCTGTCTTTCCCTAAAATTCATTCCATTAATCTTGATTTCGTTTATGTCTCACAATTTCTTCTTAGTTCTTGAAAGAATTTATGTGGGTATAGATTCTCATTTTTTAATTTTTTTTTTTAATTTTAGTCAGCAGAGAGATGATCCATTCCACATACTTTCTGTAATTTTTTTATAGCCAGTTATCAGAATTTTGATTTTTATGATTAATTTCATTATTTTAATGTGAAATTTGACTTGTTTGACCAGATAAATGTGGGTATTTTAATGTAGAATTTGAATGTCAATTTAAGAGTGAAAGGAATTTTTGATCCGGGACTTGTTATGATATCATATGTTATCTCTCAGAAAATTGTATACGGAGTGGTACATAGGCCATTGACTGCTGGCCCTTCAGGCGTGTACCCCTATGCTTTTGACCTCTTCGGAGCATACAAAGAAATATCCCAATCTTCTATTATCCGAGTTAATATGCCTTTAATTTTTACGTCACATGGATTAAATTTCATTACCCTATCCATCCCAAATGAATGTCCATTTAAGAAAAAAATGTCCTAAAATGAGTATCCGTTTTCTTATGGATTTAGGAAATTCACCTTTATCAACTATCAAGTCCTAATGTTCACTTGATGTAATGTGATTATGACGAATATTTATGTATGAGTTACTACTAAATGTGCTTAAAAGTCAACTTTCTTACTCTCTTGAAAAACTAGAAATGGACCCTCATTTTTGAACGGACGAATTAGTTCCTTGCAGATTTTTGATTTTGTATGTATTTGTCTAGCATTCTTTATGCTTAGGTTTTTAGGAATAAGGCCTATCAGCCTATACTTATCAATATACATATCTGATTAGGCTATTAAGTTGATTGCTGTTGTGAGTATAAAAGTAAAGTATGAGTGGAAGGAATAGTGTAAAAACTTTGCCATTTTGGGCAGTCTCCACTCACGTGGGATGGAGGGAGTATATAACTGTATGTGCACTATTTGTTTTGGTTGCCGTGTAAAAGTTTCATCTTTGGTCCTTGATTTCATTGGAAACAATGTAAGTCCTACCAAACTGTAGTGCCAAAACTGTTTATTGAATAAGCTTGGGCATTAGATATGTTATTATTTCGGTTCTCAAATTGTTTGGGACAATCGTGACTCATTTTTTGGATAAAGAAAGAAGATTTCCTTACATTGTTTATGATTAATTTCATTAAGTTGTATACCTAAGTTGGTGACATTTGAAATGTGAAATTTGACTTGTTTAACCAGTTAACTGTGGGTATTTTGATGTAGAATTAGAATGTCATTTAGAGTGGAAGGAATTTTGCTTCGGGACGTGTTGCGATATCAATTGTTCTGTCTAAGAAAACTGTAGAATACATTACACCTATGCTTTTGATATCTTCGGAGCATACAAAAGAGATATCCCAAGTTTCTATTACGTGTGTTTTTATGTTTTTACTTTTTATGTCAGTCAGATTAAATTTCATTTTTTCTTGTGTCAGTAATAATGATTGGGATCAAGTGATTTTCTTCGGTTCTATGTATTGCTCCATCCATCATAAACAATGTCCATTTAAGAAAGAAGTTGTCCTAAAATGAATGTATATTTTCTACTGGAGTTAGTAAATTCACCTTTATCAACCTACCACGTCCTAGTTTCCACTCTATGTAATGTGATCATTGCGAGTATTTGTGTGTATATGTGCCACTAAATGTGCTCAAAAGTCAACTTCCTTATTTTCTTGAAAAAACTAGAAATGGACACTTATTTTTAACGGACGGAATAGTTCCTTACATATTTTTGAGTTTTTCGGTGCATTTCGAGCATTCTCTATACTTGGGTTTTTAGGAATAAGGCCTATCAGCCCATGCTTATTACTTTACATTTAAGTTGACTTGGCATTAACAGTTTTGCTATATATTCTTGTCAAAGGTGACTCAGCCAGCCTGACTTTTTGTTCTGGTCAGTTGTCAAAATTTAACCTTTTAACTTGAATTCCCATCCGCCAAACTTGATAACTGAACTGATATTTTTCATTTAAACTGGGTTATTCTTGGAGTGAAAATGAAATTTGTTTCATTCATCAAAATGGTATACAAGTTCTCCCCTGTTTGCTATACTAGTTCATTCTATTCTCCGTTAAGGGTTTCTCACTATCTATAGACAACTATATGTCCGTTATTTATTTTGGTTATGTTGTCGATTAAGTTTCATCTTTTGGTCCTTGATTTCATTGGACTTATGTCTTCTGCATTCTTGGAACAAACGTTTATACAGTGCTGATGATCAATAATTCATTACTATTGGTCCTGAGATTCTATGATTTCTTGTTTGCCTTTTCTACAATATCTATCAAAAATATGCTGTAATGTTCTCCCTATTTTAACTTTCTTTTGTTGCACTCTGGCTGCAATTGTTTTGTGACTCACCCTTTGTGAACCTATGCCACAAATGAAGATTTCACCGTAGTTTTGGGAAATTTCTCTAATATAATGTCTGCTTATATGTTGCAGGGAGAGTATTTTGTAAGAAAGGATGTGCTGCAGATGGTGATACATGGGAAGAATGTAAGTACCAACCTGCTGTAGTTAAAAAATACTGAAGCTTTTGATGAATAATTTGTCCCCATATCTACTTCTTGGGGAGGAGATCAATTTTTACTGATTGTAAATCTATGCAGGGTCATGATGTTTCTAATTCTGTACTGCTGTTGAACTAGGTTCCTCATTACCTTATCTTATTAACTGTCCACCGATGTTTCCTATTTTGCATATGATGTAGATATATTAGCATCTGATGTATCAGTAGATCTATAGAATGTTGGAGACCAGCCGTCTAAACTTTGCCAGCTCATCAACTTTGTTAGCATTGAAAATCTTCTCTCACTTGTGATCTTACAGTGTGAATAATAAAGGAAATATACTAGCAGATCATGCTCTCTTCTGTAATACAGTACGAAGTCACGAGTTGGCAATAGCCAAATGTTCTGATAGGCACAATTTTAGTTTGAATGCTTATCTCGTGTCTCTTACAGTGCTCCCCATGTCCCGGAAAGATAGTCCTATTGTACCGTTTACATATTTTAAGGAAGTGCTTCACTTGCTTGTACATAGGAAACTTGCACTAAAATTATTGCCTTCGTTTACAAAAAGAGACTATCTTTCCGGGACAAGCTAAAACGACAAATGGGACTATCTTTATGGGACGGAGGGAGTATTTCTTTTTATATTTCAGTAGATAATTAATCTGTATGACACTGTTAGCACATACTCTGTAATAACTCTCAATGTTTAAGTACTTTGTATTAAGTTCCATTCACGAAACCTCTAAGAAACTTGTCTTTGAAATGCATGGCTATCTTGTCATCAATGGGCTTATTTATAAAATGATTTACAGGCTTGGAAGAGTGCCAAGAGATATGCTACAAGGACCCAGAAAATGATTGTTCAAGAAAATGCCTAAATAGACTAAGAAGTTGCTTTTGCTCTTCTTGAATGGAACACAAAACAATTACTAGGTTCCTTCTTTATCCGTTACCAACTCCTTGAAAATAAACCCTTATTCTCCATACTTGTTGTCGTTATTGCTAAACCTCGTGTCTCTACCACCACCACAGCCGAGAGCCAACCCCAGAAATCAATGGATTCCATGTGGCGCATTACCACTTTTACCTCCTTGAAATCAATTCATTAGATAATAACTCATCAAAAAAGTATTCATATATGCTCATATAGTCGCAAATCTGGTGAATATGAAATCCAACAATGAGCTTAAAATGAACTATCTCCGTCCCAAAATGAATGACCAATTTTTTTTCAAATTTTCTCTTGATTGATCAAGAGCAACATTGAAAATTTCTGGTCATTATTTTGGGGCGGAGGGAGTACTATAATATCTGTGTTGCGGAAGAATTGGTCGGTCTAACATAACTGATGTTCAACAGTTGCTATAGAAGGTATGACTGAATCACCGTTGCTCGTGTTGTGCCTGCAGGAATGTTTTCATGCTTGTGTATCTGGCTGTGGCTACAAGGTTAATACCATATTCCTTTCCTCAAATTTCTGGGCTTTTTTCTTTGTCTTCTAATTTCAGTACCTTTGTGTTGACTACTTAAACAAGTTTTTAATTTTTTTATTATTGCAGTTTGAGATTCCAAGAGAAGAAGTTGATAAAGTTCATCCAAACAGGCCATGCAAGCCACCAGCTCCACCAGAGAAACCTGCCCCGCCCCCTCGTACTGTTAAAGCCAGTCTGCCGCCTCCTGAATCCAGTTCAGTTACTGAAGATGTGCCCTTTTCCTCTGCATAACGGAGGCGTTGTAGTAATTATCAAACTACAGAGAACACATAAAAAAAATGCCCCCTTAATTGATTGCAATGCAAGGATGGAAAGCAACTTGCAAGGCTAATTGAACCCACCTAATGCTGTTCTTGTTCTTATAAGCTTAAACCTCCCCCCCCCTCCCCCGCGCGTTCCCTCCGTCGACAATGACTATTCACTAACTATTTTCTACCTCACTTTTCATAATCATAACAATTATCTCGTACATGCCAATTTTGTGCCTTTTCAATTGAAATGGTGGGAGTATGCATTATTAATTTAAAAATCCAGCAAGTATTTTTAATGGTGTCAAATCAATTAAATTCATTGTCTCAAAAGTAATAAGTTACTCGATATGTTTGATACTCCATCCATCTGCATTCCAATTTAATATTTTTAGTTTGACTTGATCCAAAAATTACAAAAAAAAAAGTAATGTTGTGAGTATGAAAAGTAAGTAGGAGAGAGAAAATGGGTAGAGAGTTTTTGTTTTGAGGATGACAAGTAGGTCCATTTATATATTTTAAATAATAAAGCAACTAACTAAAAATATTAAAATGAGACAGACTAAAAAAGAAAGTAAGAACGGACGGGGGATTGATGTAGTATAACTTCTTTTGTTTTTCAAAACAAGTGCCTACTCCCTCCGTCCCACAATAATCTGCAAAAAGACACCTTTTGGACGTCTCACAATAATCTGCATTTTCCTAAAATGGAAATGGGATCCACTTGTCTCTAACCATTACCCACTTTGAAAGTTTCGTGTAGCTAGGAAACTTGGATCACGCAATAGGCAAAGGATGTGAGTACAGATGTGTCTCACAACTGTCCACACATCCACAGATAATGCAGCGGAATAAAGTAAATAAAAGTAAATTAAATGCAATAACTCAAGAGTTATATACGCTTACTGATCTGTGTGATCAGCAAACTAGGCTTACGCCCAAAAACTTTTCACTATAAAAACTTATGTTTCTTACAAAAACAAATAAGTGAAAAACTAAAATATGAAAATACTAAACAAGTTCTAATCACCTTCTATGATATGAACAACTCCCCTTTCCCAAGTAGGACTTATTCAATCAGAAGTAAAACAAGAGAACTTTATGAAAACCTAGATGTGAGTTACGGATGTAAGCTCACAACCTAAACATAACTCAATCGAATGCTATGAAGTATGTATGTTTTTCTCTCTAAAACCGTAGCTTCTCTTTGTGCTGAATGTCTTGTATTTATAGTGCACCATTGAGAAGATCTTCATGCAATCGACCTCTTCCTTTGTGAGATTCCTTTTTCTATATGAAAACATATAACACACTCACAAGGAAATCAAATATTAGTAGGTTAGTCCTAATATAAAACTATGTACATAAATAAAAGATATTTACATAATTACAATCTCTTAATAAAAGTAAGATACTTATAAATCTCCATGAAAGTCTCAAAATCTTCTTACCATAATAGAAGACAAATTAAATAAGGAAACATAAATATGTTCCCAAAAACTCACGTTTTCAATCTCCCCCTATTTTGGACTTTCTGGTCAAAACCAAAGATTTATAACAAACATAATATTATGACCACAGAATATAGAAAGAGCATGACTCCCCCTGAATGGATGTGTGTCCAGATGTGTATACACATCCACACATAAAAACTGCAAAACAGAATTAGAACAGAATACTAGCAGTTCATTAAGCAAAAGCAAAAACCATTCAGCCATGTCCTACTTAAAGCTATTACAAACCATTGTTTTAAAAACTAACAAACTAAAACAGAAAATTAAAATTGTCTTTAAAAACCATCAATTCAAAAAACTTTTCTCCCCCTAAGTTAAAGTTCCCAGCCCCTCCAACTAGTAGCAGACACAGCAGTGTTCCAAACTTTATCTCCTCCAAAAGCAGCAGCAGCAGCATCTCCCCCTTTTTGAGCAGAAAGTGAAGCATGCCATTTGAGAAGATTATCCTTAAGTGCTTTAAGGTTGTTGGCATGGGCAGTGGAGGCTTGAGCTTGAGCTTCAGCACTGGCAATCTCAGCATCTAAATCCTTCATCTGAACATCAAATGGAGCTACAGCTGTGGGTTCAGATGTATCCACATCTGGCATAGTAATTTCAGGAGAGGTACCCACAGGGAGATCAACATGCCTTTGCTTAGGGTCTAACAGAGTTTTGGATTCCTTAAATAAGGCAAAATTATCAACTCTTTCTTCTCCTTTTTCAGCCTTTACCCCATTGGCAATGAGAATTTGGGATATCAAGGAAGGGTAAGGTAATGACCATTTCTTGGATGGAGACTCACCATAATCACAAATTTTCCTAAAGATAAATTCCCCAAAATTAATGTGCCTCTTAATTCCCAATCTATACAGAAGATCAGCTTGCACCCTAGTGACAGAGGTTTTGTTATTTGAGGGGCAAAGATTGGCAACTAAGATAGTGTGGAGAAAACAGTAAAGGGAGGATAAAGAGCCACTCCCTAAATCTTTAGGCTTTACTGGCCAAGAGGTTACCTTGCCATGGGTAATTGCAGACACAAGATCATCATCCTCAATAGAAACCACATCATCCAAATGATCATACAACCCAAGAAAATCATTGATGATAGAAGGAGTAAAAGGAACAAATACTCCTCTAACATAAACACCAGGAGAATGAGGATAAGTTTTATCTAATCCCTTAGGCAGATTTGCATAGAACTCATAAACCAATTTGGGGTAAAAGGGAAGGGGATGGTCCACAAATCAAGAATAATCCTCTTTCCTCAAAAACTTGTCCATACCAAGTTTAGTAAAAGTCTCCCTATCCCTTTTCATCTCAACAACAAAGGCTTTAGAGGAAATTAAAGTAAACCTATCGTGACCTTTTGGATAAAAACTTTTTGGAAAAGGGTTTCGGGGTAGAGACCAGCGAAACAGAAGATGACATACCCTGTTCAGCTTTCTTTCGAGTAGATGTGCGTCTAGATGTGGGCACATCCTTAGACACATCCTTCACAGGGAATGGAACAATAATGGGTTCAACCTCAGTGTCATCAGCATCAGTGGAATCAATTTCTTGGTCTTCTTTTTCCTGATCAAGTTCTTCTCTTCCTAGCTTGTAGTTCTCATACGAGGCGGTATCATCATCATCGAACTTGAGTCGGTTTCATCATCAAAAGGCTCTAAGTCGGTTGCGGTCATCTTTTTCTTACCCTTTAAATCCATTAAAATTTTAGCTAAGGGCTCTTCATCACTAAAGGATATAAAGTCCTCAACAGACTAGACACCAAGGGAACAGAGGGCTCAACAACGGGAGCGGACAAAATATCCTCGGAAGGAGAAACAATAGGGGGATAATGGGATCGAGATGAGATTATGGGAGGAATAGGAGCAATTGGCTCAATGAGACTCTGCATGGGGAACAGTCTCAACAGGATCAAAGGTTCAACATGGGGAGTATCAACAGGATAAGCGATTCAACAAGGGGAACAACCACGAAGGGGTAACGGCGGGACTACTAACGAGAGGAAGGGAATAGATGATTTAGCCCTAGTCCCGACAAGGGGAATTATTACCTCATCTTCTTCTTCTTCTTCAAGAACAATAGCGAGTTGAAGATTTCCCGCCGAGCTTCTTTAGGTTCTTGGCTTTGTCGGACTCGACGGCTTGCGAACCCTACCAGATCGACGAAGAGCACGCTGGGGGACCGGAGTTGTAGCAGACTTTGGGGGTTTTACTTGGGACAACTTCCTCTTCTTAGTTGAAGAAGGTTCCTCAGCAATGGCGACATCCGATGGTGGGATCACCGGAGAGGATGGAGCTTTAGGGTTTTCATCGGTTGAAACAACCACTGGTTCCAATGACGGAGATTTGGGAGAAGAAGCTTCCATTGTTGGATCAGACGAGGGTGATGGAGAGGAGAAATCCGCAAGGAACTTTGAGATTACAGGGTTTAGGAGTATGGAATCCTCTCTCTTGGCTATTGAAATCGGAACAATGTCAAGAACATCTTCTTCTCTAATGTTCGAATGCTCGGCCATTTAACAGAGTGATTTGGGTTGGTTGAACAGTGCAAAGAGAAATTAATGCACAGTGTGTGAGATTGTGTGCAAAGAGGAGGAAGAACAAAGGGTTTTGTCAAGGTTTATGGGGGATGGGACGGATGTGAGGTATATTAAATATTCACAGCTCCCCCTTTCCTACTAAAATTAGGAATCCTTTTTCAAAGAGGTTTAACATACCTCAAAATCCTTAAGAGTCCTCCAACGGATAGAAAACCTTTGAGGTTACAACACACAAGCACCTTCCAAGAAAATAAGGGATCAAAAATAAATCAAGATTTTGTAAGATTTTTATGGGAACAAAAAATACTTCGGCCATATCTTTAATCAAAACAGAATCCCAAAAGAATTTTTCAACCTTTTCAAACAAGGATTGATACACACCTTTTTCTTTCATAAAAGATATTGGAGATCAAAAACCTATATAATCAAAGAGTGAATTAAGAGAGAAAATTAATTAACTAACATATTTACAAAGCTCCTATATGTCCTAAAATGCAATATGCTTAGCATGATGCAAACACACAAGTGAAGGAAATATTCTCAGCTTATGGATGTGGCATAGGATGTGAGTCACATATTGGGACACATTTAGATCACAAAAAGTCAATGAGCAGTAATCCAATCTGCACAGCCTCTAGGATGCATCCACCAATTTTTTGTTGTGGATTTTTGCAATGTGAGTAGTTTTCACTTTACTTGATCCCAAAGATAGCCCTTTTTCCCAATGATCTTATCAAGTTTGACTTCAAGTTTTCTTATGAAAATCACTTGATCACAATGGTATGACTTCATACTAAGGGTGAAGCAGCTGTTTCTCACACATATTTATATTTTTTTTTCTTTTAGCACCCACTGTGAGATACCTAGGAAGGTTATACCAAGTAATCAAAAGATTACATGGACAGGAAATACTCACAATTAAGTGATCAAAAATAATGTCAAAGATGAAGACTCACAAGTGACCACACTGAGAAATTTCGTGCTAATGCATGATATTTTTGGATTTTTCTTTTTATGATTTTTTTATTTATTTTTTTTTTTTTTTCAGTTAAACTAATCTACAGATGTGTTAGAGGATGTGAGACACATCTGGTCTCACAACCTTAGATATCACACAAGCCAAGAGACTTCCTCAAGGAGGAAAATCTCTCCAAATCTAATGCCTTTGTAAATATATCAGCCAATTGATTTTCAGTCCCAACAAATTCCAGACACACGGTTTTTGCTCTACAAGATCTCTAATGAAATGATGTCTAATATCAATGTGCTTTGTTCTAGAATGTTGAACAGATTTTTAGATATGTCCAAGGCACTTTTGTTATCACAAAAGCGATCAAAACTTTGCTATTTAATCCATAATCTTTTAGCATTTGATTCATCCAAAGTAATTGTGTGCGGCAACTCCCAAGGGCAACATATTCACCTCGGCGGTGGACAAGGACACACAATTTTGCTTCCTACTATACCAAGACACAAGATTATTACCTAGGTAGAAACATCCACCAGTGGTACTCTTTCTATCATCACTATTTCCAAATTTCAATCGTAATCAAAGTACCCAACCAAATTTGTGTTTGTTTCTTTAGAGTAATGCAGACCTAGGTTCACAGTCCCACTCACATACCTAATGACCCTTTTCAATGCTTTAAGATGGGACATTTTAGGGTTGGCTTGGTATCTAGCACGAGACATACACCGAACATAATGTCGTCTACTTGCGGTGAGGTAAAGCAAACTTCCTATCATGCTTCTATAAAGGGTTTGATCAACACTCTCACCATCAGAATCATGACTTAGTTTTTGGGAAGATCCCATTGGGGTTCTTTGATGTGAAGAGTGTTCAAGCTCAAACTTTTTCACAAGATTCTTGGCATACTTAGACTGTGAAATGAACATACCATCTTTGAATTGCTTAATCTGTAAGCCTAAGAAAAAGTTCAACTCACCTACCATACTCATCTCAAATGTGGAAGTCATGCTATCCACAAATTCAGCTAGCATTGGATCAGAATTTGATCCAAACACAATATCATCTACATAGATTTGTGCCACAAGAATCTCTTTCTTGTTTCTCCTCACAAACAAGGTTTTGTCAACCTCACCTCTCTTGAATCCTAGTTGAAGCAAATGGTCAGTCAACCTACCATACCAAGCTCTAGGGGCTTGCTTTAGCCCATACAGAGCTTTCTTCAGTTTATACACATGATTAGGATATTTAGAGTCCACAAAGCCTTTAGGTTGTTCAACATAGGCTTCCTTATTTAATATCCCATTTAAAAAGGCACTCTTGACATCCATTTGATGAAGAGTAATCTTGAGGTAACAAGCAATGGCTAACAAAAGCCTAATGGACTCAATTCTTGCAACAGGAGCAAATGTCTCCTCAAAGTCAATTCCCTCAATTTGAGTATAACCTTGAGCAACTAACCTAGCTTTATTTCTAGTTATCACACCTTGCTCATCGGTTTGTTCTTAAAAATCCATTTGGTTCCTATGACATTACCATGTGAGGGTCTAGGAACAAGAGTCCATACCTCATTCTTTTCAAATTGAATTAATTCATCTTGCATAGCCATAATCCAGTCAAGATCTTTCAATGCTTCAAGAACATTCTTAGGTTCAATTTTAGAAACAAAACAACAGAAGCTTACCGGGAGTATCTTGAGGAGCAACTCCATAAACCAGCCATCTTTCTATAATCAACTTTGTCCTTTTGTCTAGTTCTCACTTGAGCATGCACATCTCCCACAATTTGTGAAGTGGGGTGGTTTTTCTGGATTTTAGAAGGGATATCCTTTGACCTATCCACACACCCATTCACATTACCTTCGAGCATCATCCCGATCGTAATCGGAGGAACTGTCCTCGCCACAGGAGTTTGAGTGGATGTGGGTGCAGATGTGGGTTCGAATGTGGAGGCGGATGTGTCCACATCCTTGGTTACATCCTTGTCGGGTTCATTATTTTTAACAAAGACTTTGGAAGTTTCTTTTGCTTTTTCAAAGACTTTGTTTCTTCATCCTTCCACCGGCAAGCAACCCGAAACATCATCCTCAGCTCTTGAGGTTAAGATCAAGTGAGTCATCAAATTTAACATTAGCGAGATTCCATAATGGTCTTAGTTTTGAGATTGAAAACTCTGTAAGCTCTACTGTTGGTGGAATAGCCCATGAAAATTGCTTTGTCACTTTTTGAATCAAACTTGGACAGGTATTCTCTATCATTGAGAATATAACAAACACAACCAAACACATGAAAATATTTTACGGTTGGTTTCTTTCCAAGGAGAATTTGATATGGGGTGACAGTGCTACCAATCCTTAAGAACACCCTATTGCTAATGTGACAAGCAGTGTTTAAAGCTTCTGCCCAAAAATTTTTGGACAAGTTCTTTGAACTTAGCATGACCCTAGCCATTTCTTGCAAGGTTCTATTCTTTCTTTCAAGAATTCCATTTTGTGTGGGGTGATTGGTGCGTAAAACTCATGAGTGATACCCTTAGAATTGCAAAAATTGGTGAACATTTGATTCTCATATTCAAGCCATGGTCGACCTAATCCTCACAAAGTCTTAAGACCATAAAGATTTCTAACTCTTTTGTACCAATTCTTGAATTCTCCAATTGTTTCGACTTTTCTCTTAAGAACATTACCCAAGTGTACCTAGAATAATCATCAACACACACAAAGGCATACTTTTTCCTACCAAAGCTTTCTACTTCAATAGGTCCCATTAAATCAGTGTGAATCATCTCCAAACATCTAGTTGTGGAGCATTGTTGGACCTTTTATGTGATGCTTTTGTTTGTTTTCCTTTTGACATAAACCACGTACATCGTGGTTCTTGAAGTTCATTTTAGGGAGGTCTTTAATGGCTTCAAACCTTTGAAGTTCTTCCAGTTCTACACTAGCATGCCCTAATTTTTGGTGCCACAGATTGACATCATTAGCTTTTGAGCTTAGGCAAGAAAGATTGTCACCAAATTGGTAACAATTATCAGCAGATCTAGGACCAATAAACACACATTTATTATCCTTATCAAACACTTCACACAAGTGCTTATCAAACTTCATAAATAGGTCATCATCACACGGTTGATCGATGCTTATTAGGTTGGCTTTCAAGCCTTCCACATGGTACACATTGTGCAATTTTGGGAGACCCTTGACATCTAGGGTTCCTTTCCCAACAATCTTTCCTTGAGCACCTCCACCAAAATTTACTTTCCCTCCATTTATTATTTCATAGTCAAGCAGATCGCTTGGTTCCCGATCATGTGCCTAGAGCACCCACTATCAAAATACCAAGAGCCGAGACAAGACTCTTGAGGGAAGAGTAGACAACATTGCAGGTGGTAATTGGTTTGGCTACCCACCGTTTAATGCTTTCTTTTTGGGTTGCGAGGTCTCGAGATTGATTTGGATGTGTGTTAGGATGTGCATACATCTTCTCACACATCCGAGGCCGTTTGAAGTTACGTATTTTTTATCACCTTAAGTTTGTAAATGTATGGGCCTAATGTGACTAGGAGCTAGGCAAGAATGACAGATGTAATGCCTCTTTCTTGGTCTCTTTTCACTCGTAATGACTTTTTCTTTAAAAGCTTGTTTTTTCACACTCTTAGAGGTAGAAGCCTCACATCCCTCCTTTACAAAATTATTTTCAAAACCTATACCAATTTTGTCACGTTGACCCATGGAAAAAGCTTCTTCCATTTTCATTTTACTTTTGTTTAGCTTAGTAAAAGTATTATCGCCTTTTTCACATTCATTCTTGAATTTTTCAAGGTCAACTTCTCTTTTGGTCACAAGGACTTCTAGTCTTGCAATGGTATCCTTTTGAGCATCATTTTCTTTTGAAAGTACAAACTTTTTCATCTTCACAAGCACCAATTTATCGACAGAGATTTGTTTACCTTAACAAGTACCTCAATTTTGTCCAATCTTTTCATCCAATCAGTATGCAGCTCCTTGTATGTGGCAAAGAGTTCCTCATAGGGAATGTCTCTTTCTTCATCTTCATCATCTCGAATCTCCTTTTATAGAGAAACAGCTTCGGCACTGGTTCAGATGTGACACCGTATGTGTACACAACCGAGCCCACATCCAAGGGATTTTCAGGAGTATTTTCTTCTATATCTGCAGAAAGGCATTAAACACGTAATGGCAATTTAAGACAGACATATTAGCCACTTCTTCTTCCTCATCCTCACCGTCACTAAGGGTAGCAGTTAAGCTCATTCCCTTCTTTTTAAGTGTGTTAGCACACTCATTGGCATAATGACCAAAGCCACGACATGCCCTACATTGGACGTATTCGTATGATTTATTTTCAAAACTTGGTTTCTTGAATCCAAAGGTCGGTGCTAGGTTTTGGCTTTTCAAAGAAGATCGAAGTAGGTCTATTGGGGAATTTGCTTATCCTTCTATTTTTCAAGATAGAACTGAATTTCTTTGAAATAAAAGCTACATCCTCATCTTCAAGATTAGACTTGTCAATTTCAGTAGGATAATTCCACAAGCTCTTTTGGTAGAGCAACAAAGACTTTTAAGGGCAAGACTGTGTGTTTTGTTTTTCTTCCGAGCCTCAAGGTTAAGCTCAAACACACCAAGATTCCTATGATGGTGTCAAGACCTACGAGATTGTGTCCTTTGTTTCTTCAATCACAGCCTACTTTAATGTTAAACCTCTCGTGCAAGGTCCTTAGAATCTTACTAACAAGTCTTGCATTGGAGATAGATTCTCCTAGACTTGTGCATTCATTTGAAATCTCATGAATCTTAGCAGATATGACACAATATCCTCGCTTTCTTCCATTCGAAGTAACTCAAACCTATCCATTAAAATTCTAAGCCTGGTAGCCTTCACACTTGGTGCTCCCTCACATTGAGTTTGCAAAATATCCCAAGCAGTTTTGGCTATACTTTCATTTGTTATAAGCTTGTACATATTCCGGAAACATGGTCGGAAATAGCACCCACGGCTTTTGAATTGTAATTTGCAGGCTTGTATTTCATCAAGAGTCCATTGTTCTTCGGTTTTCTTTCAAAGAAGGACTCACCAACACCGTAAGATGGCTTTTTCTCCACGGTAGGAGGTTGCCATGCAACAAGAATGCACATCCAAGCTCTTTCATCAATACTTTTGATGTAATTTCGCATCTTAGACTTCCAAAGAGAATAATTTGTGCCATCCAAGACGGAGGCCTATTTTGGTGATTTTGGCATTCCATAATGACTACACTTTCTGGATCAACACTCGGTAATATTTCGAGAGTTGGCTCGATACCAATTGAAAGTTTCGTGTAGCTAGGAAACTTGGATCACGCAATAGGCAAAGGATGTGAGTACGGATGTGTCTCACAACCGTCCACACATCCACGAGATAATGCGGCGGAATAAAGTAAATAAAAGTAAATTAAATGCAATAACTCAAGAGTTATATACGCTTCGATCTGTGTGATCAGCAAACTAGGCTTACGCCCAAAAACTTTTCACTATAAAAACTTATGTTTCTTACAAAAACAAATAAGTGAAAAACTAAAATATGAAAATACTAAACAAGTTCTAATCACCTTCTATGATATGAACAACTCCCCTTTCCCAAGTAGGACTTATTCAATCAGAAGTAAAACAAGAGAACTTTATGAAAACCTAGATGTGAGTTACGGATGTAAGCTCACAACCTAAACATAACTCAATCGAATGCTATGAAGTATGTATGTTTTTCTCTCTAAAACCGTAGCTTCTCTTTGTGCTGAATGTCTTGTATTTATAGTGCACCATTGAGAAGATCTTCATGCAATCGACCTCTTCCTTTGTGAGATTCCTTTTTCTATATGAAAACATATAACACACTCACAAGGAAATCAAATATTAGTAGGTTAGTCCTAATATAAAACTATGTACATAAATAAAAGATATTTACATAATTACAATCTCTTAATAAAAGTAAGATACTTATAAATCTCCATGAAAGTCTCAAAATCTTCTTACCATAATAGAAGACAAATTAAATAAGGAAACATAAATATGTTCCCAAAAACTCACGTTTTCACACTTACTCCACTTTCTCTCTCCTACCCAACCATCTATGCTCATAACACATCACCTTTTTCACTTTTCTCCTTAATTCCCGTGCCACACAAAAATGTGCACATTTCTCCGGGATATGGAGGGAGTATTTGTTTTAGAATTTTCCAAATAATGTAAAAACAAGTACTACTCTAGAACAAAAAGAAAGATTAACAAATGATAGAAATAAAAATAAATTAGTGGAACTTGAATAGTGATTCACATAGATGAAGGGCTAAAACAAAAATTCAAATTAGCTCGAGGTCAGGTCAGGTCAGGTCAGGTCAGCTACACCACCTTTATATAAAGAACCCTCGGTGGCGCGACTGGCGAGCTAATTTCAGCGGTTCTCAGGATTCATTTCGACAAGTCAAGATGCAGGTAATTAAGATTCGGATTCGTAGATTGCTCATTTATCAATTTTTCTGTTGAATTTAATTCGAGATTGTTGTGTATTTTGTTGTTTAAACAATCAATTATTGAAACCCTAGTTTTCCCCTTTTATTCTCCCCTAAAACCCTAACACAATGATGAAACCTAAACTCTGAGTATCAGTTATGTACTGAATTTTTTCAGCCAATATCTTTGAATTTGAAAGAAACACGATGAGGTCGATTCTGTTTCTTACTTTGTGTTTTTCTAGGATTTAAGATTCTTCTCAATAAATTATTTGAATTCTTGAATTTTATTGCAATGCGATTTTGAGATAATTTGAACATGGTGTTTATTGCAATTTTGCAGGCTAGTGACAGGTTTAACATCAACTCTCAACTTGAGCATCTGCAAGCTAAGTATGTTGGAACGGGGCATGCCGACATGAATAGATTGTGAGTACTGTCTTATTTGAGTAAATAATTATAGGGCAACGTTGTTGGTTGTCTTATTAATAATTGTTCCCGTGATTGATGATTCTTGTTCTTGTGTGTTTGTGTCTGTTTGAAGTGAATGGGCTGTAAATATTCAGCGTGACAGCTATGCATCATATGTTGGTCACTACCCTATGCTGGCGTACTTTGCTGTTGCTGAGAATGAATCAATTGGAAGAGAACGTTACAATTTTATGCAGGTATGCTCCATTCTAGTTATTATTCATAATGCTTCTCACACTTGATATTATACTTTTGAAACGACCCCTTTTTGTATCCCCCTACTATTAGTTACTGAGGTTCTTAAAGGATTAGCTTGGTGTCTTTTGACTTTATCGGGTCTTGTGAGAGTTGTCACTGCATTTCTAAGCTTGATATGGGATCCCTATGACAGAAGCTAGTTTTTTTTTTTCTTGATTGGTTTTTCACTTGGAACTTTTTTACATGAGTGGGATGGGTAAATTCTTTCTTACCAGCGACTGGCGTAGGTTGCTTTCTTACTCAGGTAGTTTTTCTCACATTGAACTTGCCTGCACTCGTTTCTTGGTACTTTGTTTGACTTAAAACTTGCATAAAGGAATACCGTGTGTATCACTGCTTATGGTATTTGTATAAGACGAGTTATTTTCAAGTAAACGTTTTCATACTCATGATGATTTGTAATACTTAAATCTCTCATGCTCAACCATATACAAAAGCAATTACCTGTAACTGAAATGTGCCTTGGAAAAAAAAAGTAAAGAAAAAAAGCATCACAAGGTCCACAATTGCCTCGTCTATTGATGAAACCCTCTACTCTCCTAGGTGCTTGTCTCAAGTACGATGCCTGTATGATGAAAGACTGAAGATTTACTTGAGCAGCTGCTAGGAACCTTCCAACCCTACACAGAGATTCCCAAACTCAACAACCACACCCATCTAGCTGTTAACCGTTACTGAAAAAGAGAATCATCTTTGCCATGAACCAAATGACCAACTGCTAAACCACTTATCTGATAAACATGTTCTCTTCATCTTTGGTGAAATAAAGGCAAACAAAAATGCGGAAATTTAAGTGAATACTATAGAGTCTCCAGTAATCATGCTCATATAAATAAAAGAGGCTTTAACCAATAAGCCCCTCAGATAAATGAGAATGACCAATAAAATCAGACATTTTAAACTCGCCAATAAATTCCTGTATTTTCGCTGGACCAAAATGCCCCTATGCCACTCACATGTGCCCACCCACTCAGCAGTCTCCTCCCATGCGCCCAGTCAGCACTTTTCTCTCTCTCTCTCTCCCTCCCCTCTCTCTCTCTCTCTCCTTTTTTTTACGCTTTTCTTATCTACTTTCTTTCTCTCTCTTCCTTTTTTTTGCTCTTAAATTTTTAAAATGCAATATCTTAAAATCTAAAAATCGAAAAAATAATCCGAAACCACTGTTTTAATCGCATCGCCAAGATGAATCAAACAAGTTTACTCATCATATATTTCAAAATTTATAAATAAAATAAAATTATTTTTCACTTGTAAAAATCTGAGAAAATCATTTATCATTTGTTCACACATGAGTATAACTGTATAATGGTTTTCACGTTTATAAACTGAGAAGTCTATTTCACAGTTTTGATGTAAATAACTGTATAATGATTTTCACATTTATAAACTGAGAAGTCTATTTCACAGTTTTGATGTAAATAACTGAATAATGGTTCACATTTATAAACTGAGAAGTCTATTTCACAGTTTTGATGTAAATAACTATATAATGGTTTTCACATTTATAAACTGAGAATTCTATTTCACAGTTATATAAAAATGTGAAATGGTTTTGACATGTATATGAGCTTAATAACTGTGTATTGGAATGACCGTGATGTGTATTTCACAGTTATTTTGGTTAGAGTTTGAAGTCTATTTCACAGTTTTAAAGTTTATTTCACAGTTTTGATGTAAATAACTTTATAATGGTTTTCACATTTATAAACTGAAAAGTCTATTTCACAGTTTTGATGTAAATAACTGTATAGATTCTCTAACTGTATAGATTCTCTAACTAAATCAGATAATCTTGATTTATACAATTTAAAATCAGAGTAATTGACGCATTTACGGAGTAATTGATGAAGACGAACAACATTTAATGGGAACAAATCATTACTGTATAGAATACTAGATTACCATATTATGTTCATTAGTTAGCCATTAACAGTGAGTTCTATACTTCTACCCATTCACTTCTATACTTCTACCCATTCACTAACATAATAGACGCATTTACAGAGTAATTGATGAAGATGAACAACATTTAATGGGAAAACAGATCATCACTGTATAGAATACTAGATTATCATTATCAATTTTGTGGTTCTTGAAACTAGAAAGCTAACTTCTTTATTACCTGGAATTGTGTTGAATAGACTCAATCCCGTAAACCGAGTTCCAACTCAAGCTCATCATCTTCTTGAAACAGCTTTAACAAAGCGGAAGTGGGTTTAAAATCCAAAAATAAGGCATCATCGATAGCAACTTGAGATCCAACAGACATGCTTATACAAACCCTAGATTTGCCCAAATTCCTAGTGCCGAAGCTTCGAATTCCGTACTTGAAACCCCCAAAAGAAATCGAATTAGAGATCTCCAAAGACGACTCTGGAGCATTGAAGGAGTCGTGGTTCAGAGAAATTGAAGGGAAGACGAGAGAGGAAGCAACAACAGCCATTAACGGGTATGGAGAATGACAAAGGAATTGAGACGGAGCTCGTCGTTTCGATCGAACATCTGGAACACCCGCCGGAGCTCGTCAGAGTCCATTCTAGCCGTTAACCGCCAATTGCGCATAGAGAGAGATAAGAGGAGATTGCGCATAGAGAGAAAAGAGAATGAGTAGAGGCAGTTTGGCCATTTAAATTGTTATAAATATGGTCAGGGCCTCTGCGGTCGTTTTGATTTCAACTCTTGGATCCTAAGGTAGAATTCGAAATGTACTGTTTTTATTGGTAAAATCCACACTATCTCAAGGTTTTATTGGTAAAAATTCCTAAATAAAAATGAACCGTAGAAGCCAAAAGAAATCCACGAAGCCAAAAGAAATCCACAAGGGAAAAGGGAAAAGATAACATAAAAAACAAGTTGAGATTGGAAAATTGAAACACAATTTTTATGCGCCGAAATATGAGATTTTACAAACTCACAATAAGCATCACTGTCACCTTGCCAAAAGCTTGAAGTCGACTTGACTAGCTGTACTCGACTTCAAGGTTTGAACGAAACTTTGAAAATCGATGTGCTCAAACATGTCTTGAGACATTGCTGGGAGAACAAAATCTACTAAAGGTTGTATATGGTCATATAACACCTCCCATTCTTGTTCCAAAATCGGTTTTGTAGTAGATTTCCATTTGTCCCTACCAACTCTTATTTTTGAATATACTCTTGGCCGTATTTTAATGCAGAAAGTTTCTCAATGTTCTTATGTTTGACCCTCCCCATTTAAGAAAGCTTCATCACTTCTACTCGCTGATATTAATATTGCAGTTTGGTCAATCTAGTCTCAGAAATTGTAGATTGGTTATTGGATTCTTCAGATTTCTGCACAGTAGTCCTTAAGCTTCACAACATTGATCCATTAAGTTCCTTTTGGCTTTTCTTCCCTCTTTCTTATAGATTGAGCACATAACCACCCTAGACAACAAAAACATAAAAATAACCAAATCAAATAACAAAAGCTTGAGAACTAAGCAATAATTAAGCCTAAAAGTATCCAATAAAATGAGAAAAATCCATTCATTACTGTGCTTAAAAATCTATCAAAACCTGCAACAGTTCATAGTTCTAGGATATTAACAATGTTCTGTCTAATAATTGTGATTTCTATTCGTGCCCTTTATATAAAGGTACTGGTAATAAAAAGTATCAAGTAAATACTTAACTTATTTAAGGGTATAATGAGAAACTATGTGATTAATATATATGTCATGGAATCATAAACGGCCGAAAAAATTGATACAATAAAATAAGGAAAGTTGGCCAATATAAAGGAGACTGCGTTGATGAGGTGGCACTCAGTGGCGGACCTGGGAAGAAATGTAAGTGGGTGCACAAATTGGAGTACAATACATTAGATAAAAAGTTAAAGCAGAATATGAATTTTACAAGGTTTGAACCCAGTCCAATTTCTGAAATGCATGAATCCTAATCAATAGACCATACAAGCACTTGTGTTTAAATGGGTACACTTTGTATATACAAACAGACATTCGGGGTAAAATCTTATTTTTGCATTATATGTTGGAAAGTGAGTGGGTGCACATCCACCCATTTGAAGAAGCTTGTGTTCGCCTCTGGTGGTAGTGAGGATTGAGGGATAGAAGAACTAGGGTGTCTTTTACCCGGTGTTGGGACTAATGCTGGAAAAGCTAGTGTGTTTTGTGGGAGAAGGCAGCGAGGAAGTTTGCTAGTTATAGGTTCCTTTTAGATTAATGCAATCCTTTTGTGTTGTGAGCTTGTAAATTGGAGATTTTGCGGCCTTATAGGCCTTGGCGTGAATGCCAATCTTGTCGAGTATGATATCTTATATGTATATTTGTGTGTGTGTGTGTGCGCGCGTGTATATATATTCTTTAACTTTATAAGATACTCCACATTAGTATCTGTTTTGAATAATGTTTAATTTGTGTGTGTGTGTGTGCAGAAAATGCTGTTGCCTTGTGGGCTTCCACCAGAAAGAGAAGATGATTAAGATTCACAGTTGTGCCCATCCAGAGTTGGGTTACTTTATAACCTCGTTATGTGAGGACATTAGTGAAAAAAAGATTGTATGATTTATAAATTGGATATATTAAGTGCTAAAACTGTAAGAATTTATAATTCAAAGGTGGTGGATTGTAACATGTAAAACACAAAGGGGGAAATGACCCCTAGCCTAGCCATCATCAACATGCTTCTCCAATGAAGGCTCCCCAATTTTATTTTTATGCTGCCCCATGGGTTCAGATTTGGTCCAATCAGGATAATACTAAATCCAAAGAATTAATACTATCATTTAAGTGAACAATTTTTAATTCTGGATGAAGCGTCAAAAGACAATCATATCATGTTAAGTGATGTTATGCATCTACTGTCACCCACCGATTATCATAATAAAGCGTTAAAAAGACAATTGTGTTATCTTACATCTATCTAATGTCACCGATCGATCTTGCCCATAACTCCATAGCCTTTTAATCAATAGATTTTTAACTAAAAATAAAAATAAAAATAATAATAGGGAATCCTTGGAAAAAGAAGATTGTAAACAAAAGGAGATCCATATGGAGGGTAGGGGGTGGGGACATTAAAGAAAAGTCATTAGAGGTGATATAAAAGTCAGATGACATTATTTTACCATGAGGATAAGTAAAGGACAAAATGGCTTTTGTTAGTCAAGTGCGGCTCACGAGTCACCAACCTTTCGTGACGGCATAAGATTCCATGAATGATTATTCATCTCTCCATAAAAAGATTTTTTTAAAAAAAATATTTTTTTAAATTAATGAATAGATTAATTTATTACAAAAATTGCACTTCAAAACACTAAAAATTGCATTTGGTGAAATTTAAATCCTTAATTTCTTCCATTGAAAAGGATATCGAATATCGATCGAGTGAAAGTGACTACTCTCAATAAAAATTAAAGAATACGCTCTTTCACAAAAAATAGTAATAATAATAATAATAATAATAATAATAATAATAATAATAATAATAATAATAATAATAATAAAATAAAGAATACACTCACCGGAATAACAATCCTAACACTTTTATACCCCTTTCAGTCTGAAATATATGTCGTTTTAGCATTAAGATTTGGTCAAAAATACATGTCGTTTTTGGATAAAAATCCAAATTTACTCTCATTGGGACTTGTTGCATGTCATTAATTATACTTTTTGAGTAATCCTTACGAGATACGAGAGATACATACAATTAATGAGGGAATATTTGGTACTTTATTAATAAAGTCATAGCAATAATTATCTTTCTTGATATTTGTGAAAAACTCCAAAATGACCATGTATTTTGAACCGAATAGTTATTTATTGAATCTTGACAAAATATTTTAAAACACATATTTTGATATTTTTTAATTGATAGTTTAAACTTTAAAGTTGTATATCAATAACATATCTTTTTTTAAGAGAATCTCAACCATTTTTTTTAGATTAGAGATTGAAGATTCTAATTTTTCATTTTTCTTTTTTTGAAACATGAAGATCCTAATTTTAAATGCTTCATATATTATACTAGTACATGACTGTGTTCAAGGACACGTGTTTTTTTTTTTAATTAATTTTTTTTTTAATTTTAATTTTTTTTTAAGGACAAAATAGAAAAGAGACAAATGTATAATAGCAAAATAAAAAATTCGACACATGATACTGTTCATAGTACCGCAGATAACGAAGGACTTATTTATACTATAGATACCCTTGATTTATAAATCAAGATTTTATTAGTGGGATGATGTTATGGCCTTATGGGAAAGTGGGTTATAAATAAACAATTTTAGATCCCACCCACAGTTTGGCCCATATTGTTCCACACAAGATGGAGTAGCCTCTCATTGGTGTATCCCCTCTCTCTCTCTCTCTCTCTCTCTGTTGAAGAAAAGCACAGAAAGATTATATCTTTGCAATAGAATCTGACTGAAAGCCGTCACACACACACACTGGGAGAGATATGGAAGGAGGGAGATGGAGGATTATGTCTCTGCTGCTTCCGCTCATTGCCTCTTTGCTTATCTACTTCATCAAATTTCCACCCAAGGTTCAATCCCCCCCCCCCCCTTTTTTTGTCCATTTTCCTTGAAATTTCTTGTTAATATATTCATATTTGGGGCTTTTAATGGTGTTCATCGATTTTCTTTACTTAACCACCCACATACATAATACACTGGCGAAGCTAGATTTTTTTAATGGGTCGATTCTTTTTATATAGAAATTTGTCAAAAGGGGATCAAAATGGTATCATAGTGCAAAATTTGCCACAAATAAAGATGATCGAAATGAACAAATTAGGTTTTTAGCGTATATTTTTATATTTTAAAGATACTAAATGACATTTTCTAAAACTTAATGGGGTCGAGTGACCCCCCTCAGCTTCATGTAGCTTTGCCACTACATACATACATGTACTATCATCATACATGTGTTCATACCCACTAGGTTTTTGTACATATTTGCATGTAAATTTGTCTTTGTTTATTTATTTCAAGGAGAGATTCTCAAGATGTTTTATTCTGACTTATTTCTATCTGTTTTCTTTTTCCACGTTAATACTCATAGTTTAAATTTTTCGAGCAACTTGATATACCCTAGACCAAAAATTTATGAGAATTTAATTTTACGTGTGAAATTCTTAGTTATCATTGATGCACCTCAAAAAATTCTATTAATAAATTTTAGTCAAAGTTGAATAAGGTTGATCAAGAAAGTCAAACTAGGACTATTAGGTGCAACTCCGGAGTATTCATTTTGATTCCGTTGTTCAACATGTTTAAGACTGCAACACTGCATTATCGCTACAATTGATATTGAAACCTTATTTTGGTTTCATTTTTGTTTCTTGAATTTATTCGGTGGAGAAACAGAGGTCTCCATTGAATTGACCCTGTCCAAAAACTTTCGATATGATTGCTTTATGCTGTTTCCTCGTGCTTTTATATGGAAAATTCCTCGTAATATGAATTACTTAGCTATTTGACTGTAGACATTTGAATAGATTTAATCATTCTATTCTAAACACATCTAAAATGTTATGAAACAGCCTAAGGTGAATGACTGCAGCCTTCTTCCTCATGATCATTATTGGATTGCTAGCAAGCGCATCGTGACACCAGAAGGGATCATTTCAGGCGCAGGTTTGTTTGACCTTTAGATTCCAATTGATTTGCAAAGAGTTAGTAATATTATTTTGTCAAATTTCATCAAAGTTACATTATCAGGCTTTGAGATTATGTTAAATTGATTTAGTATTGTGTTTTGAGATTCAATGATGTTTTATTAACCTTTGATTGAGCAGTTGAGATCAACGGAGGAAACATCATATCGGTTGTTCGAGAAGATCATTGGCAGGGAAGTGGAAGAAGTGGCCATGTTCTTGACTATGGCGAAGCCGTTGTAATGCCTGGTTTGATTGATGTGTAAGATGACTTATCATTACCTTGTTTCTCCTTTTTTTTCATATTTTTATTTAGAATTATGATTTTTATTTTTTTTTTCCATTTCAAATTCAGTTTGACCTTAGTAGTCAAGGACTTTGCATGTGTTCATTTCAGGCATGCACATCTTGATGATCCTGGAAGAACCGAATGGGAAGGATTTCCTTCAGGAACAAAGGCTGCTGCTGCAGGTAAACTATTTTCTTCTTATTACTAGTTCTATCCGTCTAATTCTTTACTCCCTCCGTCCCGAAATGTTCTTCCTACTTTTTTGTCGTTAACGCGAATGTACTTTGAACAATAATTTTAGGTTGAGTTAATTATCCAAATGAACATCCAAAAATTGTTATTGATAGTATTTATAGTGGTATATCGATAACAAGTTTTAAATTTTCATTAGGATAATTAAATCAACCTAAAATTATTGTTCAAAGTACCTTCGTGTTAACAACAAAAAATTGGGAAGATCATTTCGGGACGGAGGGTGTATTAAACAGTGACAATCTTTTAGACTTTTGCAATGTTCGACCCTTTGCACGACATATCTAGTTTGCAGCAAAGGTATATTTGAATGAATAACCTTGGCATTTTCAGATATTCTCCGCTTATTGCAGATCGTTAATCATGTGGAGGAAAAATGAATTATCTGAAATTATCTTATCATTTCTAATTTCAACTCACTAAGAACATAATTTCTTATTTTCATTGGTTTTGTGCAGGTGGGATAACAACATTGATTGACATGCCTCTTAATAGTTTCCCATCAACAGTTTCTGAAGAAACATTGAAACTTAAGGTATGGACTGGCACCTATGATTAATTATATTATATTTAACATAAAAGGGCAATCTGGCTCTACAAGAGCTCTCACTATGTGTGGGGTCCAGAGAAGGGCTGGGCCACATGGCTTAATGTAGGCCCATGTGGGCTCACTTATATCAATTTGCCTAGCACTGTTACTTATTTAAAATATGAAGACCTTACAATCATTGTCATTATGAGGTTATGTCGGATTTATATGTTTCTAATTTCTAATATGGCCAAGCAGAGCGATGCAATTCATCTCTGATTGTCATGCATTTAATAAAGTTTTGCATTCTTTTCTAATCTTACGTATGTTTGCATGACAGCTTGATGCTGCAGAAGGAAGAATTTTTGTTAATGTTGGTATGCTCCTGATAATTATTTCTGAGAAATACTGCTATTCCATACAAATTTCTACAGTACTTGATTCTCTTACGCACAGGTTTTTGGGGCGGTCTAGTTCCTGAAAATGCATATGATGTAAGTGCTCTGGAACGTCTCCTCAATGCTGGCGTTCTCGGTTTGAAGGTAGCCAAGTCATTAAAGTTACATATTCCCATATATTGCACTCCCTCCGTTCCAAAATGAATGCCCAATTTTTATTTTTTTTCAAATTTGCTTTTGATCAAGATTAAATTCGAAATAAAGTAAAATTGGACATTTCATTTTGGGACAGAGGGAGTAATATCTTTGTGAAAATGCTATTGATCTACCCTGACACTTCGTATTATTTTCTACAGTCGTTTATGTGTCCTTCTGGGATCAATGACTTCCCGATGACAAATGCCAGCCATATTAAGGTAGTACTCAGATTATTAATCTGGTCAAACACCATTTGTTGTTTTTTTAAGAATGATGTTGAATAAATCCCTCTTTCTTTGAAGTTGATCTTTTTTGTTTCTCTTTTCAGGAGGGACTCTCTGTTCTGGCCAGGTATAAAAGACCTTTGCTGGTACATGCAGAGCTACCGCAAGAACTTGAATTGCAAGAAGGTGTTGACAGTCCTCGAGCTTATTCAACGTATCTTAAGACTAGGCCTGCTTCATGGTAAGATAATGTTTTGTAGAGTACTTCTTACAAAATTTTTGCTAATCATTACTATATGTTCTATTATCCTGCTTAGCTCCAGGATTTTAACTATTATTATCCATTCAAATTATCTTCTTATGGACAACAGAGCGATGCTAGTTTCTTTTTTCTTTTTTGAATGATCATGAAAATTTATTAAATAAATAAAATAGTAATACAGTCCACTTTTTGTTATATACAGGGAAGAGGCAGCTATTCGAGAGCTTTTAACCGTAACAAGAGACACTAGAACTGGTGGTTCTGCTGAAGGAGCTCATCTTCACATTGTTCATCTGTCTGATGCGAGCTCTTCTTTAGATCTAATTAAGGTTTTTAATTTACTTGACTTAATATGAAAAAACCAACAACCACTTAATATGAAAAAACCAACAACCATATTTCATTATCCATTAACCTTGTCCTTCATGTTTACTAGGAAGCAAAAAATAGCGGAGACAGCTTAACAGTGGAAACTTGTCCTCATTACTTGGCATTCTATGCTGAAGAAATTCCAGATGGAGATACTCGTTTTAAGTGCTCCCCACCTATCCGTGATGCATCCAACAAAGAAAAACTCTGGGTGGCATTGATGGTCAGTAACAAATTTTAGATATATCTCGTATACTCCCTCCAACCCAAAATGAATGTCCATTTTTTTTTTTTTTTTTTTTTGAAATTTGCTCTTGCTCAAGAGCAAATTTGATTTTCTTTTGGACATTCATTGTGGGACAGAGGTAGTATGAAATTTGCTTGATTTTCTTTGTTTGACTTTATTTGACTACTACGAAAAATGCAGGACGGACATATTGACATGTTAAGCTCTGATCATTCACCCTCTGTACCTGAGCTCAAACTCTTTGAAGAAGGTGATTTTTTACGGGCTTGGGGTGGTATATCTTCCTTGCAGGTCTGTGTTTGGCTCCTAAGACTGTTTCTTTACTAAGCCTTGCATGCACACACGCACACACACTCTGTTTCCTGCTCTTTCCTTTCTTTATTTTGATTCATCCTGATTGGCGTTGTTTTTGGGATGGCCCACAGTTTGTTCTTCCGGTGACATGGTCTTATGGGCGTAAATATGGGGTTACTTTGGAAACATTAGCTTCATGGTGGAGTGAGAGACCTGCCAAACTTGCTGGCCAGAATTTGAAGGTAATGTTTCTGCTACCTGAGGTGGGGGGTACTTGGTGCATCAATGTTAATTCCATTTGAATATCTTTTCGTAAAGAAACTTTGGTTTGATGTTCATAAATAATTACGATATAATGAACCTATGCAGGGAGCTATTGCGATTGGGAAGCACGCAGACATAGCTGTGTGGGAACCAGAAACGGAGTTTGATCTAGATAATAACCATCCCGTCCATCATAAGCACCCTGTATGAAATTCCTATCTCTATCTCTTTCTATATCACTTGATTATATGTTTAGGAATTACTCACATTCACTGCTGACAAGTTTGCTATAGAGAAGTTATTTTCTCGACAAAAAACAATTGGAAAATTAGAAAGAACAATAAGAAAAGAGGATCAAATTTCAGTGGCACGAGCATTATAGTCATTTTATGGCATATTTCACAACCAAAACCAAAGAAAATGGTTAACCAACATTCAGCCTCTTGTGCCTCTTGTTAACAGGAAGCTAAAACCTCTGTTTGGAACTTAGAAAAGAAAGAAGAACGAAAAAAAAAATTCTTTAGCAGATTTGTCGCAAGAAGAATCTTACGGTTTACAAAGAAAAGATGAAGATAAAACTAAAGAGCAAGCATACTAATTCATATTCTCCCGCTTAAATAATACACAATACGATAAAATAGATCATGTATACATGTATCATATTTGTGCAGAGTATATCGGCCTACATGGGATCAAGATTATCTGGAAAAGTTTTGGCGACTTTCATTGGAGGAAACCTTGTGTATGAAAAGGAACAACACGCTCCATCTGCCTGTGGAATCCCTATCCTAGCAAGAAGATAATGGAACTTGTTCATATGGTGCTTGTGAATATAATTAAATGTATATACTACCTCGCTCCGTCCCAAAATGAAAGACAAAAAAATTTAGAATTTGCTCTTGATCAAGTGCGAATTTGAAAAAAAAAAATTGGTCATTCGTTTTTGGGACTAAAGTGGACGTACGTCGGTGTGTTGTTATAGCTAAATTTACTTCAACCTTATTATTTGTATGGCTAAAGCCTAAAATCACTTCAAAATTTATGGATTTTACCAAGTTTAAACACATCTAATCCATAAAACACAAAAATTGACGAGGTGACAACATTCGAATCGTAAGACAGAACTATCGCTGGAGCAAACTCCGCCCACAAGCGGGTTCGGAGTTGGATTAAAGTTGTGACATTTGCCGAGGGAACTAATTCCAATTTGAGTATTTCAGACAGACAGAGAGATTGCAATAATCAGGTACAAGAACTTGTCCTCAATCACCCAACCCAAAATTAATGACACATAAGATTGGCTGGCCATTTTTTTGCCACACATTTAGTCGGCCTTTCTTTGGTCTCTATATCCATAATTGAGTCACAAATTTTAAGCACGAGAATTAAGAAAAAATAGAAGAAATAATTTGTCAGAAAGTACTCCCTCCGTCTCAAAATGTTTGTCCCATTTGACTTTTTTGTTGAACTTTGACCACAAATTTATGAGAGATTAATCATGTTTATGAAATTCTAAAAGTTGTTGATAATATTATTAATGATGAATCAATAGAAATTTTTAGAATTTCATGACCATAATTAAATTGTCATATATTTGTGGTCAAAGTTCAACAAAAAAGTTGAGACAAACATTTTGAGAAGGAAGGAGTATTAGTTAGTAATTGTCAAGACAAGATTTTATGTACTTTCATTGGTGTTATCAAAAATAGAGTTAAGATGTGAATATGTTTTTCCATGATATAAGCAACTGTTGGACTCTTTAAGTCTTTTAGTCCCAGTATGATACGTTCAACATGGGATAAGACTTGTAATTGGATAAGAAGTCTTGTAGTTGGATAAGATGATGAGATACAATCCATATGGGACTGTTACTCGGTACTATCATCAACTATACTCCCTCCGTCCCAGAAAATTCGTCACTTTTTATTCAAAATGGCGTCCCATTTGAAGCGTCACTTTTCCTAAAAAGAAAATATTTTATTAATATTCTATTACACCCCCTCACTATTTCCTCCACTAATTCTCTCCTATTTTCAAATTACACTCACAACATTTTTTCTTCCCTCTTTTTTCCTTAATTTGCGTGCCATCCCTAAAAGGGTGACACTTTTCCTGGGACGAAGGGAGTATATTTTAGGCTTTTGTAGACTAAAATATACTGTACACAACAACAAATCATATACTCCCTCCGTTCCATAATACTTGACACACTTTTCCATTTTGGGCGTCCCACTGATAAGTCACACTTCCTAAAATGGCAAAGAATCTTTACTATTCCCTCCACTCATTCTCTCTCCTACATTATTTTAATACTCACAACACCATTATAATTTACTATTCTCTCCACTCATTCTCTCTCCTACTTAACTATCTACACTCACAACACATCAACCTTTTTACTTTTTCCTTAATTCCCATGCGGAACAGTAACTGTGTCAAGTATTACGGGACGGAGGGAGTAGATCTCAGCCAATATACTGTCTCTAGGCTACCATCGGGAGCCTTGAAAGATGAGAGTGGAATCATAGCTAGATGCCCGATTTTGTGGTATCGGCTCGACGAGAGAAACGTGGTGATTGCAGGAACAATCGTTCATCGAGAGCCACACATTTGCATTTCATCTATTGGTTTTATGATTGTTTGGCTGAATTGGATTTGAATGCATTCAAACTGCACAGTAATACGAAAAATCTCAATGTAGGATGTAGCTCATGTTACTTTAAATGTATGAGAGTTATCTCCGATAAAATTCACCTCCCTATTCATTATAAAACATAACTCGTTCTTTCAATAAATAAATAAAAATATAAGGCTCCGTTTGTTTAGCGTAAAACTTTTTCTGAAAAATGATTTTCGGCAAAATGTTTTTCGGAAAATGAAAAAGTTTTCCGGAAAATAAGATAAAAATGAAGTTTTCCCCATTTTCTGGTGCGAAACAAACACCGAAAAATGAGAAAAATGTTTTCCGGAAAACATTTTCCCCCAAACAAACGGAGCCTAAGTTATAACTCATGTTATTAGTTAGTGGACAAATCAGAATCGGAACCGACCCAAACCGTGAACCAAACCAACTAGAACAGACATGAACTGGAATCGGAACTAGCAGTATAGCTGTTCGGTTTCGGTTGCTCTTTTTCTCAAACCTTGAACCGACAGTTCTGAATCGGACGAAAGTTCGAACCGTCATTTCTTTGTTTTGACATAAAATGTTATAGTTTAACAGTTTGGTTTTGTTTAGTATTTTAACAAATTGTTATAAATATAACGTTTCCTTCATTTTCACATAAGATAGTTGCATTTTAAACAGATTTTTAAAAAATAATTAACAAAATCTGTTAAAATATAACAGTTTCTGACATTGTGTTGGTTTGGATAAAACAACAAGAAAAGGAACTTGAAAACCGTCGAAACAGGAGGTTCGGAACCGGAACCGAAAACCAACACGGTTAGGTTTTGGTTCCTTGATCTCCCGAATCCCCATAATCATCGGAACCGAAACGAAGCGGATGACCACCACCACCATCACCACCACCACACACACACACACACAAAAAAAATCTGATTACTTCCCTCCAATTTTAACAAAAAACTGGATAAGGTGGAAGAAATAGAAGTACAACCATAAAGAGAATTGTTATTCACCCCCGCAAGTTTACTTAATACCCCCGCGTTATTATTTTTTTTAAAAAAATTCATTAATTGAAATGACTCTATTACCCTTTACTAAGTTGTTGTCCACCCGAATTTCTTCATATTACTTGTCTGTCTACTAAATACACCCGCAAACTTTATTAAATTTTCACTCCCTAAACCCTAAAAACTTACCATTCTTTACACGACCCCTTCTATTGAAATTCAACGATCGGTAAAAAAAAAAACAACAAAAATCTCTCTTTGTTCCTTTTACAAAATACTCTATTTTACTATATATTGAGTTAAAGTTCAATTATGGATGGAACGCCCGATGATCAAGACTTAAATGTAAGTATTTTGACACTACTTAAATTGTTTTTGCTTTGTTTTAAAAAAAAATTATAAAATTGTCATCTACGTTCGACAAGTAGTTGCCGAACATATTTGAATTGTTCGGTAATGGTTGACCGAACAATCGTCCATTGTCCGGTTAGTACTTGCCGAACATTGTAATGATGTTCATTCAACAATGGCCGAACATTTTAATGATGTTCAATCAACATTGGCCGAACATTTGAACAATGTTCAGACAATGTTGGCCGAACATTTTAAACTTTATTAAAAAAAATATGGCTTTTTTTAATCGAAAGGTGGAAGTTTTATTGTATTTTGTTTTTCTATCTTAAAAAATATTGGCAAGTACAAACACAACTTTTCTCCGATAGTCAATGAAATTTTATTCAAAAGTCAAAACACCCTAAACTTTTAGGCTATGTTTGGCAACTCAATATCAATTCTTGGTTTTGGAATTCGAAGAAGAAATGAAATTTGCAAAATTTAAAGTGCTATTCCGGTTCCACTGCATATATTTGAGTTGGCAAACATAGCCATACTAGAATTGGTAAATTTATGAAATGTACTGCCCATAAGAAGCATCTCACCCCAGCGGGTGCCTACGCATTGTACAGATAACCAATTAACTAAAACAACAACATGCATACAAAATGCAAATGTGGGTGGTTTTGTGCAGTTGTTCTGTATGTGAGCATGAAAGACGGGAAGCAAATTAATGAATTCATCCTAGGAGGCAACCGCATTTTGTAAAAAAAAATCCACAAAATGCCTCTCTAAGTTGGGATTTTCATTAAGTATGTAGAGTAGCCATGCTAATGATATTGCCTCTCTATGTTGGGATTTTCATTGAATATGTAGAGTAGCCATTCTAATGATATTCTTTTGCAGTAACGCTTCAAAGTTCAGTGTGTAGGATTATTTTACGGATTGAACTCAGAGTTGAGCTGTAACTAAGCATGCTTAAGTCAAGCTGCTCTCTTTGTGTGTGTTGGCGTGTGTGGAAGAGAGGTAGGACTTACGATTTAAACTTGGGAGGCAACTGCATCTTATTCAAGAACTCCACAAAGGGCCTCTCCAAATCATCATATGAAATCCTCTTTTCATCAACACCACCACCTTCTAAATGCCCTTGTACCAATTTGAAGAAGCTATTCAACTGATTCTTCTCCCTAAACCCTAACGTCTTATCCTTGAAAACCCCACTCCTAGATTCCAGAACACTCCTCAAAACCCCATTTTCCTCATCCCAAAACCAGCTTGAATCCACATTCATGAACTCAACATACTTATTCGCCCCAGATTTCAACATCAAGTCAACCGCCAAGTCAACGCAGAACAAAACCCTAGGTCCGGAAACATTCAAGCAGAACTTCCGAGAGTGTTTCAGAACTGAATCCGATTGAGTGGATATTTCGACGTCTGAGTAGAGGGGGTATGTGAGGATGGGAACGACAGTAAGGTTTGGGTCGTCGGAGTGTTGGGGGGGAGGGGAGTAGAGGTGGTGGAGTGGAGGAAGGAGGAAGGAGGTCGGGGATGGAGAGGGAGGCGAAGTGGGAGCCGTAGAAGGGGTTAGGGTCGAGATGGAGGACGGATTTGTGGGCGGTGGAGGCAGCGACGATGGTGGATTCTGGGAGGCCGGTGCCGATTACGATTAAGTCGGGATCAATTGGCGGGTAATCGTTCTCGGCCATTGCAGCCGAGAAAAGAACTATGATTTTTTCTTTGGGTATGGAAATCTTGGGATTTGGAGTTGTGTATTTGAACAATTTTTTCAGGAGAATTGTTATTCACCCCGCAAGTTTACTTAATACCCCGTATTATTATTTTCAAAAAAAATTCATTAATTGAAATGACTCTATTACCCTTTACTAAGTTGTTGCCCACCCGAATATCGTCATATTACTTGTCTGTCTACTAAATACACCCACAAACTTCATTAAATTTTCACCCCCTAAACCCTAAAAACTTATCATTCTTTACACGACCCCTTCTATTGAAATTCAACGGTCGGTAAAAAAAAAAAAAATCTCCCTTGTTCCTTTTACAAAATTCTCTATTTTAATGGATGGAACGCCGGATGATCAAAACTTAAATGTAAGTATTTTGACACTACTTAGATTGATTTTGCTTTGTTTTTAAAAGAAATTAAAAAAAATTCGTCATCTACGTTCGGCAAGTAGTTGCCGAACATATTTGAATTGTTCGGTAATGGTTGACCGGACAATCGTCCATTGTTCGGTTAATACTAGAATCGTCAATACGGGCTGGCAAAGCGGTGCGGGCACAACCCGCCAAAACCCGCCACTAAACGGGGAGGGGCGGGCCAAATATCTGGTGAACTGGAAATATGCCAACCCAACCCAACACACCTTGGATTGGTGCGCCAGGTGGGCCAAGCCGCAATCTGAGTGTGTGTGACTGTGTGTGAAACTGAAAGGGAGAGGTGGGAATTACGATTTAATCTTGGGAGGCAACTACAACTTAGTCAAGAACTCCACAAACGGCCTCTCCAAATCATCATCCGAAATTCTCTTTTCATCATCACCACCGCCACTTTCCAAATGCCCTTGCACCAATTTGAAGATGCTATTCAATTGATGCCCTTACAGTTACACTCCTCAAAACCCCATTCTCCCCATCCCAAAACAAGCTGGAATCCACATTCTTGAACTCAACATACTTATTCGCCCTAGATTTCAACATCAAGTCAACCGCCAAGTCAGTGCAGAACAAAACCCTAGGTCCGAAAACATCCAAACAGAACTTTCGAGAATGTTCGAGAACCGAATCGGAGTAGGTCGATACCTCGATGCCCGAGTAGAGAGGGCGAGTGGCGATGGGGACGGCGGTGAGGTTAGGGTCTTCGGAGTGTTGGGGGGGGAGGGAGAGTAGAGGTGGTAGAGCGGGAGTGGGAATTGAGGAAGGAGGTGAGTTCGGGGAGGGAGATGGAAGAGAAGTGGGAGCCGTAGAAAGGGTTTAAGAAACCCTAGAAAATGAAACGCCAAGGGACGACGTCGTTTGCGCTTGGGCGCTGGAAAAAAAGAAAGAAGGGAGGGTTGGCCCGCCCCGCACCCGTTTGGGCTGGCCCGAATTGGCCCACTTGTATTTGGGTTAATAGATTTAAAACCCAAACCACCCTATTCCATGGCGGGGCGGGCCAGCCCAACTTGATGGCTCTAACTATAGCACTGAAGCTTATACTCCCTCCGTCTCATAGTAATAGTAATATGCAAAAATGCCTCTTTTGATCGTCCCAAAAAGGAAATGATATCCCACTTGTCATACTCACAACAATTACCCACTCACTCCCTCTGTCCCACTAAGAGATTCACCATTTTTCCTTGGCACAAGAATTAAGAAAAATGATTAGTGAAAAAAGGGTTGTGAGAGGAAAGAAGTGAGTGAATATGACAAGTGAGACCCAGAATTACCCACTTACTCCCTCCGTCCATCTCCCTAACGTCCTTTTTTTCATCTTATGACTTTTTAACCTTTTCCAGGTTCATATACCATCGTCATGTATGCTTGATGGTGTCCACTCGCAGCATTTTTTTGGGACTGGTGTGATCATATATCATTCTGAAACAATGGGATTAGTTGCAGTTGCAAGAACACTGTCGCCATTTCTGCATCTGACGTGATGCTTTCTTTTGCTGCTTTTCCAATTGAAATTCCAGGAGAGGTATTCTAAGACTGATGGAATTGATAAATATTTGATTGATATTCGTTACCTGTTTTATAGCATTGTAATTATTCTTTTCCTTTCTTATAGGGTCTTGGAGATTGTTTAGGAAGATACACAGAATATTCGTATGAGGCTAGTTTTGTATATACTCCCTTCGTCCCATAGATTTATGGACTTTTGGGTTTTGCACGGGGATTAAGAAGGAAATATTATATTGAAAGTGTTGTGAGTGTGAAAATAAAATAGGAGAGAGAATGAGTGGAGAGAATAGTAAATTATAATGGTGATGTGAGTATTAAAATAATGTAGGAGAGAGAATGAGTGGAGGGAATAGTAAAGATTCCTTTCCATTTAGGGAAAGTTAGATATTATTGTGGGACGCCCAAAATAGAAAGTTTACATATTATTGTGGGACGGAGGGAGTATAGGACATATCATGTACCATTATCAATATGAAAATACATGAAAAATCATTTGCCATATTGCCTTGAAATCTATCATGGTATCAGAGCTGGTTTTACCCTAAAACAAGCTTCCGCAAATTTATTTTCTTTTCTACAATGACGAGTGAGGTTAACAGCGAGATGGCAGTAGGCAACACCACCGGTAGTACCGCGGTGGATGTGATGTCGCCCTATTACATCGCAGCCTCGGACAGTCCCAACATTGTATTCGTCAGCGATCTCCTTCACGACGGGAATTACTCGGATTGGGCAGATGAAATGGCCAATGCCTTATTTGCAAAAAATAAGTTTGGGTTCGTTGATGGGTCTATGCCAACTCCTAAGGAAGGTGCAACGGATTTGTCACTATGGCGACGTTGTAACGCTATGGTAAAGGGATGGTTGCACAGTGCCATGGAGAAGGAGATCCGAAACAGCATCAAACATGCAAAGACGGCGCAGGATATTTGGGAAGACTTACGAGAACGATTTGGGAACGAGAGTGCACCAAGGGCGTATGAATTGAAACGCGAAATAACTCTCACTCGACAAGAGAAACTTTCGGTTTCATCATACTACACAAAACTGAAGGCATTATGGGATGAAATACAGTCAATTTCACCCACTCCAAGATGCAAGTGTGGGGGATGTTCTTGTGAAGTTCCAAAGCAACTAGCAGAGATGAGGGAGAAGGAGCGACTGTACGAATTTCTCATGTGTCTCGATGAAAGTTTTGGCACCATCAAAACACAGATCTTGGGCACAAAACCTACTGTTTCCTTGGGCACAGCGTATCACCTTGTTTTCGAAGACGAACGACAAAAGCAAATCACATCAATGGGAAGAATTAACATTGAAGCATCGGCGTTTCAAGCAAGCAGCGGGCAACGACAATACTACAGGGAAGAAAATAAAAATGGTCAGCGAGAAAAGTCTAAGTGCAGTCATTGTGGAAAGTTATACCACACAGCAGAAAAATGCTACGAACTCATAGGGTACCCAGAGGGCTGGAAGAAGAACAGCGGGGATGGGACAAAAGGGGGAGATGGACGTGGCAAGATAAAAGGCGCTGCAAAATCTGCACATCTCGCAGATAATGTTGATAGCCCTATACCTGGCCTATCTGCACAGAATTATACAAAACTTGTTCAGTATTTGAACATGAATCAACCAACAACCAACAATGACCAAGGAGGCAACACACCCATGGCGAACATGGCGGGTAAGGTTTCTGTGATGCCTTGGATTATTGACTCGGGGGCTAGTGAGCACATCACGTGCGATGGGAGAATTCTCAACAATCAAAGAAAATCTGGGAATGAGTTACCAGTAAAAATTCCAAATGGGGACTCTATCCCTGTTCGAAGCGTTGGTGGAACAAGTCTACCTAATGGCCTTGAAATTAATCATGTTTTGAATATTCCTGATTTCAAATGCAACCTACTTTCTGTGAGCATACTTACAAGAGATTTCAATTGTGCCCTAATATTCTTTCCGAATTTTTGTGTCATGTAGGACTTAGCTTCGAGGACTCTGATTGGGATGGGTAAGCGCATCAATGGTCTATACTATATGGAACAAGTTGCTCAAGAAGGTATGGCTTTGACGGCTACCGTAGATTCCAGTGTATGGCACAAAAGATTAGGGCCCACATCCATGTTGAATTCTTCTTATTTTGACAATATTGTGGTAATAAAATAAAAGATGAGGAACATTGTGATTTATGTTTTCGAGTCAAGATGACACGGCTTCCTTTCCCAAGTAGTACTATGCAGTCTAGTTCTTGTTTTGATCGCATTCATTGTGACATTTGGGGAAGATATAAGACACCTTCTTTTTCTGGAGCTCATTATTTTCTTTCTATAGTTGATGATTTTAGTAGGGGTGTATGGGTTTTTCTTATGAAATACAAATCTGAGGTTTACCGCTATCTCACCATGTTTTGCAATATGATTGATACTCAATTTGGAAAAAGAATAAAATGTGTCCGTAGTGACAATGGCCTTGAATTTCAATCTCAATAGATGGTGAATTATTATGTTGAACATGGAATGGTTCTTGAAACCTCTTGCACCGACACTCCGTAACAAAATGGAGTTGTCGAGCGTAAGCATAGGCACATTCTAGAGGTAGCACGGGCATTAAGGTTTGAGGCTGGATTACCCAAGCAATTTTGGGGGGAATGCGTGTTAACAGCCACCTATATTATTAACCGATTGCCTTCCAAACTTTTGAAAGATAAAACCCCCTACGAATTTTTATTCAATAAAAGGCCCAAATATGAACACCTTCTGACTTTCGGTTGTTTAGTTTATGCAAAAGACAACAGGAAAGGCAGAGATAAATTTGAAGTTCGGGGTAGGCCTTGTGTTTTTGTTGGATATCCACATTCTCAAAAGGGATATCGCGTTTTTGATCTTGAAATACGACTTATCTATACTTCGCGGGATGTTAAATTTGTTGAGAATATTTTTCCTTTTAAAGAAAAGATACAAAAGTCGAATATAGAGACCTTATCCCATCATCAAAGGGATGCTGATTGGGAGGATGAAGTTAGTCATATTCCAAGTGTTACTGTAGAGCCAGTCATGGAAGAACAAGAGCAGCCTCTAGTCACTCCAGCCGATATTGTTCAAGATGCTACTGCCTCAATTGTGCCAAATTCCAGTCAAGATCAGCCACGACGCAGTGAACGAGTACGAAGGCAGCCTAAACATCTTGAGCAATACGTTCTAGAGTTGCCAAATTCTATAGACCATGCGCCATCTGTCCCAACTCCAGAAAACTCAGAGGTATATCCCCTGTCCAACTTTGTTTCATACAATAGATTTTCTTCCTCACATAAAGCTTTTTTAGCGGCCATCACTTCCAATGATGAGCCAAAATTCTATCACCGGGCTGTCAAGGATGAACGATGGCGTGAAACAATGAAGAAAGAAATAAAAGCTTTGGAAGAAAATGGTACATGGACACTTGAAAATCTACCACCGGGCAAGAAAGCAATTAGCTCCAAATGGGTTTATAAGATCAAGTATAAACCTAACGGAGAAATCGAGAGGTATAAAGCACGGTTGGTTGCCAAGGGTTTCACCCAAGTCGAAGGCATTGATTACCATGACACATTTGCTCCCGTTGCTAAATTGGTGACCATGCGAAGTCTACTTACCGTGGCTGCCAAGAAGAATTGGGACATCCATCAGTTATCAGTTAGACGTAAATAACGCTTTTCTTCATGGGGATTTGGAGGAAGATGTCTATATGAAGCTCCCTCAAGGATTTGTAAAAGATGGTGATACACGAGTTTGCAAGTTACAGAAGTCACTTTATGGTCTTCGTCAAGCATCTCGTAATTGGTATCACAAATTCACTCGGGCTCTACTTGATATTGGTTTTCGCCAGTCGAAGGCGGATCATTATCTCTTCATCTTCAAACATGGTACTACATATGTGGTAGCTCTCATTTACGTCGACGATGTCATATTGGTTGGGAACGATATTCACAAAATAACTTATGTGAAGTCATACCTAAACCAGAAATTTAGCATCAAGGACCTTGGTCCTCTTAAGTATTTCTTGGGAATAGAAGTTGCAAGATCCTCCGAGGGAATTGTTCTTAGTCAACGAAAATATACCCTTGATATCTTGGAAGAATGTGGTCTACAAGGAGGGCGGCCGAGTGCCTTTCCTATGGATCAAAATTTACGCCTTCTTGCCAAAGATGAGACTCCACTCGTTGATGCTTTGCAATATCGAAGACTAGTGGAACGTTTACTCTACTTGACTGTAACTAGACCGGATATTCAATTTGCAGTTAACATGTTGAGCCAATTTGTTTCTGCACCTCGCCGAAGTCACATGGATGCAGCCATGCGAATCTTACGGTTTCTAAAGGGCACAACAAGCCAAGGTATTTTTCTTCCGTCTCGAGGAAACTTGACACTTGAGGCTTATTGTGATGCCGATTGGGGTGGGTGTCAACTGACACGACGTTCATGCACGGGCTACTTCATGTCATTAGGTGGTGCCCCTATATCTTGGCGCACAAAGACGCAATCTGTTGTTTCCCGTTCTTCGGCTGAGGCAGAATATAGAGCTATGGCTGCCATCGTAAGTGAGCTTTTGTGGCTCCGTTGGCTTCTCGTTGATTTAGAAGCACCACAGTCCCACGCCACTGCTCTTTATTGTGATAACCAAGCCGCCAGACATATTGCCAACAATCCCGTGTTCCATGAACGTACTAAACATGTGGAAATGGATTGTTATTTTGTTCGCGAGCGAGTCGAGTCCAAAGATGTATAACAAAGACGACCCAAACCCAAATGCTAGGCATATCCACTTATTTAATTCAACACATAACTCCTAGCTAAACCAATGCAAAACGCAAGGAAAACAAAAGATTATTAAAATGCTAAAGCCCAACTAAACATCAAGGAACACATACTTCTACACGTTGCACACTCGTCTGATAAGATACCCAGCAAGTCCTCTGTTTCAAGTAAGGCATTAGGATTCCTTGCACACATTCCATGACTATCATGAACTCTTACTGACTGGATGTTCAATATGTTGAGTCGTGGTTATAGGCCGCTAATTAAATGGTTTGGAACTTCATAATATCTCCTATACTATGACAAACTTGGGCCTAGCATGTCCACGAAACTGAGTTTCACAAACTGTTTAAAGTTCCTGTTTTATGTGCAACATTTTCAGGCCCTGGAATTTGAATGACAATATGCTCTTATTCAGTCAGAATATGTACCGAGACTAAAAAATGGTTCGCGTTGTATAGTTCAGGAACTAACTCTTTCTAGACCGTACCATGGGGAATGAATTAATGTGCTACACGCCAGTCATTGGGATAATATGCATGTTGTTTTTGATTGTTCACTCAAATGTGTTCTAAGACTGTCAATATGCTTCCATTTGTCCATCTCTCAAGTGTTTTATGATTATTTTTTTTTAAATTAATTGATCTATAAATTAAAGATAAGTCTCGTTCTCTGAGAACTACAATCATGGTACTTGCATGGCAGAACCTGCTTTGCGTCGTGGAGACTCTGTCCGTCTTGTGGTGTTAAGCAGGAACTTGCAGGCAACATCGAGGAAATCTGTTGTGACCAATCCTTGTGCTGCTTTAAATATAAGTTCAGCAGATTCCCCACGGTATAGAGCAACCAACATGGAAGTCATCGAGCTTGACACTGGTAACTATTTGTACCCGTGGATCTTTATTTTTCAATGTCAATTAATTTGAAGCTTGAAATTCCGTGCTGCCAAGTAGTTAAATATTACCCTGATGCAGATTTTGGTAGTACATTTTCGGGGGTTCTTACTGATGAGAGTGGAAGGGTTCAGGCACTATGGGGAAGCTTTTCAACTCAGGTTTGTACTATTTCTTGCATCTTCGAGCTGCTTCATAATAGTGACAGGCCTCTGATGTCTAAATCTCACTTGCAGCTGCGGTATGGCTGCAATTCATCTGAAGATCATCAATTCGTCAGGGGTATTCCTATTTACACTATCAGCAAAGTCCTCTACAAAATTATTTCTGGGGCAAAAGGGCCACCTCTTCTCATAAATGGCATCAGAAGGCCCATGCCCCTTGTTAGAATCTTAGAATCCTACTTTGCTTTCAAAGGCTAGAAGTTTTGGGCTTAGCAACAACTGGATCCAAGTATGTCTTCCCGCTAAAAGATAACCATATTACTTCCTCCATCCATAATTAATGCCGCATTTGACTTGTCAACATTTTTAAGGATTGTGTTTTATTTGTTTGTTCGTCAATGGTACCATGTAAAATTGCATTAGAAATTATTTAGAAATGCGACATTTATTTTGGGATGTACTAAAAAAGAATTTGTGACATACGGAGGAAGTATTCTAAAAGAAAGATTCATGCTTTTCTTTTTTTTTTTTCTCTTGTTCTACCTTCATAAGCTTGAAATATGTCCACCTATACGTAATTGGTTTCGGCCGTCTCGTGTGCAGGCTCTTGTGAAGAAGGATCCTGTTAGACGTCAAGTTTTGCGTGTTAAAGGTTGTTTGGTAGGATCTAAAGCTGAGAACTTATTAGAACAAGGTGACATGGTATTGGCTATTAATAAAGAACCAATCACATGTTTCCGTGACATTGAAGATGCATGCCAAGCCTTGGACCTGCGTGACGACATGGAAGGGAGGCTTGGCTTGACGATTTTTCGTCAGGTTGAGTATTTCTATCTACACTCAGGTAAAGCTCGTTTGTGAAGTAATAAGGTGGAGCTTGAACGTAGGTTCCATGGGTTAAGTTGGGTTAAAAGTAAAAATATGAACCTGACATTTTAAGTCCCGGCTTGTTTACAACCCTAAGGAAGTCTCTGTGTAATTTTTCAGGGACGCGAAATTGAAGTTGTTGTGGGAACTGATGTAAGAGATGGGAATGGCACCACACGTGTGATAAACTGGTGTGGATGGTTTGTTCAAGATCCTCATCCAGCAGTGCGTGCTCTTGGATTTCTTCCTGAACAAGGCCATGGTGTATATGTGACAAGGTCAGGGCTCTCCTGTTTCTAATAAAAATGGTTAAAGGCTCTTGATAAGCACATTAACCTTATATATACTCCCTCCGTCCCAGTCGAAAGTTCAAAAATTTTCCAAAAGGTTGTCCCAGCTGAAATTTCAAAATCCTAAAATGGAAAGTTTTTATTACTTCTTTATTTGTGGGTCACATATGTCATACTCACAACAATTATCCACTAACTATTCCCTACCCCACTTTCTCCCTCCTACCCAACTATCCGCACTCACAACACATCACCTTTTCCTTAATTCTTGAACCCACAGACAAAAATCAAATAATGCAACGTACTAATTTTTTTACTTACAGCTTAAAAAAGCTAACGAAACTACCCGCATGGGAGTGCCACGTTAGCACCATGTGAGCACTGACTTTAACTTCTTTTGTGCTCTGGTGTGATCATGCTGGCAATTCTGATAGTTTTTTTTGACGTCATAAGTAAATAAACAAATACGTGGCGTTATTTGATATTTTTGTCGAAAGTATGTAACATAATTCCAGAACTGACAAGTATGCTGCATTAATTGATAATTAGAGTTGTCCTAACTTGTTTGAGTGGGCGACGGCTGATGTCAAACCTGAACTCCAGAGGGTCCCACTTTATTCTTGTAATGTTAATGTCTGGTTAAAGACTTTGATGAGTGAGTGAATGTTTCAGGTGGTCTCATGGGAGTCCTGTGTGCATAGATATGGTCTCTATTAGGCATGGGCATCCGGTTTTCGGTTCCGGTTTTGGTTTCGAACCGCCGGTTCCGGTTCCGGGGAAGGGGGGAACCGAGACGGAACCGTCTAAATCGGGTTCTCGGTTCCGGTTCCTTGATGCCGGTTCCTTTTTTGGCTTTTTTTTTTTTTTTGAAAACTGTCCAGGTGGGCGACCGCCCAAGAGAGGTGGGCGACCGCCCATATCCAAATTCAAATTTTTTTACACAATATATTGATCCACATATTTCTCATAAGCAAAGCATGAATCAGATATTGAAGCATCCTCTTTAGCCCTAGCCATGGAGGTCATGTGGACAGAACCTAGTTATATTAATTTCTTACAAAATGATCCCATAATGATAAAGCAAATCTCATTGCCTTAGACTAGATCACTCGAAAGAAACAAGAAAGCTAGACAACATTCTCATACTATATGCAAGCAGCCCTGAAGAAATTATTTTTACGTCATATCATCTACTGCCTCTGTCATAAAATAAATGTCCAAAAAATTTACAAATTTGCACTTGATCTACTATATGCAAGCAGTCCTGAAGAAACAAATTTTACATCAAATTATCTACTCCGTCCGTCCCAAAGTGAATGTCCAAAAATTATTCAAATTCGCTTTTGATCACGAGACGAAGGACGTAGAATATTAGAATAAAATTTAGAGTAACCAAACACCTACAGGAGCACTACCATGAGTATAAGTACTTTTGAGTACAGACTGAAATGAACTTTATCAGATTTACCATGAACAATGACATTAAGGTGTGCCAGAGAAAACTAATGATCAATGCACATGGATGTGTGTGTGTGTGTGATTGATTACTGAAAAAAGGTGTAAAAAGTAAAAAAAAAGGGGCAAATTTGAATGAAAAAGCTGAAAAAAAGGGGCAAAATTCGAATTATTTTGAATTTTCTGCAAGAACCGCCGGTTCTCCGGTTCCGAACCGCCGGTTCCCCGGTTCCGGTTCCGGTTTCAAAACCGCCGGTTCACGGTTTTTTAAAATGAGGAACCGGGATTGAACCGTGAACCGGCCGGTTTCGGTTCTCACCGGTTCCGATTCTCGCCGGTTCCGGTTCTTCCGGTTCCGGTTCCGGTTCGGTTCTCCGGTTCCGCCCGATTCCGATTCCGGTTTGCCCATGTCTAGTCTCTATGCTCTTCAATGGATTGTTGAAGTAAATGGGAAACCAACTCCTAATCTAGATGCTTTTGTTAACGTTACTAAGGTATGTCTTACCCTCTCCAATTCAAGATGCAGAAAGCTGTTCCGTTATTTTCATCTTTTTTTCTTCTTGATCATCTGGACAAAGGTTCTAAATCATCCTCGGTAGATTAATGTGCCAAGGTGCACTAATTGTTAACAAAACAATGTTCCCGGAAATTTGCATCCAGGCAACATAGGCCGCTGATCCTTAATTATATTGTTTCATGCAAGGAACTGGTGATTGATAGTGGTTACTGTTGGACACTGTTTCGGACCTAAAGCAAGGTATATGGGTGCAAGTGCACCCATTTAATCAAAAAGTGTGTTTATGTAGTGGATGATTAACCTTGAGGATGTGTGTTCAAGTCCTACAATAAGCATTTCTTTTTCACAAAATTTACATTTTGAAGCTTTGTTGTAAGTTTGATGCATTATAGTGTAACTAGTATAACACCCGTGCGTTAAACGCGCGACCAACAAACTGTGAGAAATAACGAAAACTAAATAAAAAAAGTTGCTAAAAATGTCATTAAAAATATTCATAATGAAATTAACAATAACAACTACAAATTTTGAAAATTTTCTTTGTAAACAACATTTGTTGTTTCTATCGTCAGTCTTTCCAATAAAAGTGAAAAATCAATTTAAGTAAAGTTATTCTAAAACGATTTTCTTCGGATAGTTTTTCCTCGTTGTTTCATCATCAGCCAAATGATCCACACCAAGAACTTTGTGGGACGGAGGGTGTAATAAAAGTGAAAAATCAATTTGAATGTTGATATTGTTTAGAAGAGAATAGAGTTCAGACTGTCAAGAGAAATTTGTATGAAGCATAAAAAGGTAGAATTCACAAAAATAAAGAATGTAGTAGCTGATGATGACATCAAGGAAATAACAAAGCAGCAAAGATGTGGCTGAAGAACTCAGATGGAGATAAAACTTCAGTATCACGTGTATATAGCTGCCTTAACACAATCTTAAAATAGCCCCTTATTTGGATGATTACCGGACATTTCATGGTTTAGGATTTAATGTCAAGTTCCACAGCTTTGACAAAAACCAGTAACTCATTATTTTGAAGGGAGAATGAATTATGCACAAAAAGAGGTTTAGACATTTTCTGGATAAAACAGCTAGAATAAATAAAACAAAGATAGCATTTTGTTTGATGGTGGGAGATTTTATCTGCAGTAATAGGAAGAAAACTACCGAACTGGATAAAGAATAAACATCTCCAATTTTGTTTATTTCCTGGATTTTATCTGCAGATTATATAGGTTTGATATCGTGACCAGTTTCTATTCATCCAATCTTTGAACATAGAAATGCAATGCAAGGAAAAAAAACTGAAATTTCACTAAGCACTTTGTGAATTTACAAACAATATTTACTGTTTTACTGACTGATCAGCCAGGAAGAAGGAACACGTGAAAGGCAAACAAAAGCATGAGAAAAGGGAAAACGTTAAGAGACAGTGAAGGAGCGTCTGCTGCATAGAAGTAGTAATAAGGCCGTTCTCCTGTACTGCTGTACACCATAAGACCCTTCTGCCTTTACACTGTCAAGACACATGTGATTCCATCGGCAGTCACCTGGAACATTGAATGGCAGATACATTTTCTATTTTCCAACAAAGAGACCATATTAGAGTTGACCTGTCATTTAGCAACCAATCACTTCAAATTACTAAAACACTATATGAACTGCAAGAACTATATTAGAAGTTCCTGAATCCTAATGAAAATAAAGATAAGTGTTTTCTAGCTAGAAGGTTAGTACTCCATAGTTCTCAACCTTCTAAAAGACATTATTAGAGATTGGGCACACTGATCCTAGAAATACAAAGAAATGCAGAAAAAAGGAAAACTACAGCATTGAGCATAGTTTCAAGCATTTCAGCTGAACACGGGGCTAAAAGTAATCAGTCAGCCCAAGCTTCCCCAAAACAATTGTACCAACCAAATTTTTTCGAATATTATGATGTTCGGAAAATGATTCATTTATGCATACCAGAGATGAATGGACAGCCGAAAAAACAACAATATCAGCTTCAGAAGGTTTCAGCCCACCACCCAAAAGAACAGACTTCAGAGTCAAGTCTTCATTTAATTGGTGGAGAACCTTAAAGCATGCCTCAGAATCTGAAGGGAACTTCTCAACAAATGTGATCCAATACATATGCAGCTGAAAGCAGGAACTATCTAATTCTTACATCCAAGTCATTCAATGAGGGAGATGTGCATTACATAAAATGCAACAAACCCGTGTAATTAAGCACAACATTTCTTTTTTAATTATTAGTGGACAGACTCTAGCTCAAAGTCATCAGGCTTGAGATATCTCTGTTGTATACAAAAAATAAACTTACCTCAACAATGTTCTCGAGAGCAGCCTTTAAAATGTTAATGCTCAAGGTCTTCACATCATTTCCCACATCACCCAAGAATTGTTCCTATGTACACAATATATTCAAGACTTCAAAATCAAAATGGTACAATACAAACAAAAAAGATGACAAGGAAAAGCTCAGATAGCATCATGATCTGTAAGTGCAGACATTTCGGTGATATATAAATATTTTTTCTACAAATTGCTGCTAATAGAAAAGCCAAAACATGATGAATGGTACTTAAGGATTCCCCACAGATTAACATGCAGTTATACTCTAAAAAGTGAGGCTAAAAGAGAGTGTTCAGAGATGTCGTGTCTCACTGAACCAACCTCAGCATAGCTGGTAATGGTGACCTGTGATGGTGGGAGATATTAGAAATTAAAAAGTAATACAAAATGGAAGTCATCTTTTGTGGGTAAACTAACCTCTTCTTTCAGAGGGGCCTCTATCTTGTTTGCAGTGCCATTGCTAGGCCGATAAAAGTAACATCCTGAATGAACTTCAATATACCTGACCAAATCCACACTACAACTCATTTGAATAAATCAGAGATATTAGAAATTAAAAAGTAATACAAAATGGAAGTCATCTCAGTTAACTTTCCCAGAGCCTCCATTGACCCGCCCACAGTCCTATATAATTGCCACCCATCGTTAAAGACAATCGTGAGATACAAGACAGGAAAGATCCTATTTGAGATTAAGACACATTTAAAATTTTCAAATTAGGTAAAAATTGCAAGATAATTCAAGAATGTTGTGAAATGGTTGTATGAAAATAGCTAAAGAGCAACAACAAATCACATACCAGAGCATCTATCTTTGTGCTTGTTTGGAAATCATCAAGACAAATTCTGTCGGCAAGGGTTTCTGTGTTACGCCCAAGTTAACTTCCTGTTTTATGTCCTGTGAATCGGAAACATTATGAGCCCATGCATGGTAAAAGGAAAAGAAAATACTCATGAAGGTCTATACTCAGAGCATAACAAATATGAACATACGGCGGTCAGCTGAGGACGCACTTGCATTTGCTGCAGAGCTGCAGACATGTTCCCAGAATTACCTTGTACCAACTGGCTGAATCAACAAAAAAAAAAAACAAGAAAGTGAAAACCCAACCAAACATATACCTCGAAGGGAAACTTGATAACACAGGTAAGGTTCAATCCTTACCTAATGCACTTTCAACTATCAATCAAAATGGAAATCCCAGGTAGATGTAAACACAAACACTAAACAATCATTTCAACATAAACATCATCAATTAAACAAATTAAATAGGTCGTCAGCATAGCCTGAAATTGAAGCCGAGATCGATGTGAATTTCTTCAGATGACAGCTATCTGTGGCCAATTTCTTCATGAGAAATGGAATAGAATAACGATCATCACAAGCCCTAAAATTGTAGAATCATCAAAAACCATAATGTTCATGCATAGGAAACAAATCAAAGAGAAATCAATTGTTCTAAATGATAACTTAAGATCCGAGAAACAGGGCAAAACTACGAAAAACAAACTGACCTCAACATCAGTAGGCAGGAAGTAGATGAACAGGTAATACCCAATCACAGTCCAAATGTGATTCCAATTCCAAACCCAAATAACCCCATAATTGTACTAACTATACCCATCTTCAATTTTCTTTCGGATCACCCCTCTAAATTCTCTTAAACGTCGGACGAAAATTTATCAAAGAAAAAGCAAACCCAGAAAATTCCCCACTCTAAAACATCAAAATCATCATCTGGGTAGTCACCAAAATCAGGATTTTGTATGGAAAGTTATTGAGTTGCAGCGGAGGACGTATGAGCCATGGTTCTTCAAAGCAATCTCTTCATTGGCTGCTTGCAGAAGAGAGAAGAGAGAAGAGAGAAGAGAGAAGAGAGAAGAGAGACCGGCAATGGTGAGTAGAGGGAGAGACGCCCAGAGAGTGTGTAGAGAGAGATCAAGAAGATGGAATACGAGAGGATGGCTTATTTTGTAAGCTATTAAGGTTATTTTCCAATTTATGAATATTCAAAAGGGGTGTATCAAATAGGGGTGTATTCAGCAATTGACATTAAGGGGAATGAATTTAGTATTTATTAAGTCCAAGTGCTTGTTTTGGAGGGAAAATGGTGGGTGTGCTGAAGTGCTTTGCACTTCAGCCTTTATATAGTTATAGATAGATTAGTGCACCCATTAAAAAAGGTCCTAGATCAGCCACTGGTTGGACCCCAGATCATCAAGTTTAGGGTCTTGGACTGTCAATGCAACCCTACTCAATAGGAAATAGGAGACGGAGAGTTTGTTCGAGTTAAGACGGTGCACTTAACAGGAAATAGGAGACGGAGAGTTTGTTCGAGTAAAGACGGTGCACTTAAATGGAAAGCCTCGAGTTCTGACACTTAAGCAGGATTTGCACTACTGGCATACATGGGAGCTGAGCTGAGATTTGATCCTGCAACTTGTGTTTGGCGTCGTAGGATAATTAAATCATTAGATACCGAAAATTCCAATTGAGTTATATATTTCTGTTTTGGTAGATTGGAAGAATAATATTCATACCCTTTGGTCAGTCAGGAATGTCTTTGTGTAAGAATTTGAGCCACCTCATATGACTGTAGAAAGCAAGTTATTTCGTAATCTTTTACTATTGGACATCAAAAATAAACTATCATTGATTTTTACCTCTTTTTGTACAATGGTTTTATTTATTTTGTGGTCAAACAATGAGACGGATTATATGTCCTAAGACTTTTTTTTCAACTCCTTTTAGAACCTTAAAATTATAAAATGTAAGATTTGGTTTTTGTTAACGAACTCATATCACTAAAAATAAAAATCAAGCGATTGCAATCGAATCATTATCATCCTAGATTCTCGTAATTCAGATTCTCAAACGAGTCAGAATCAAAAAAAATAAAATAAAAATAAAAGGAGTAATCTTAATACTCCCTCCGTCCCAATAAAAGCTTCACTAATTACTCAAAATGGCGTCCCGTTAGAAGCTTCACCTTTCTTTTTTTGGCAAAGAATCTTCACTATTCTCTCCACTCATTCTCTCTCCTAAAACACTATTACACTCACAACACTTTTCAAATTCACTATTCCCTCTACTAATTCTCTCTCCTATTTTCAAATTGGTGAATTTTATTTGCAAGGCATGAAACTTGCAAGGCACGTGGAAATGACGAAAATGCCCATTTATATATAATTTTTTTTTTTTTTTTTCATTCCTCATTCCCTCCAACCGTTCAAGCGTCTCTTTTCTCTCTCGTACACACGAACGACGGCGACGAAGACGAACCAACGACGCTACAACAATGGTGAAGATGAAAATTCCGGCAATTAAGCCCGGTGCTTCCGCCGCTGGTACCGCCGCTTCCATGGCCGCTGGGACATCATCTAGGACGGTGCCTGTAAAGAAGGTAATCCCTCCTTCCCTGGCCTCGATTTTATGAAGTTTAGGTCAAAAGAGAGTATCATTATATTCAAAAATTAGTTTGATGAACTGGGTTATAAAATGAGATGTTATGAACTGGGTTTGAATGCGTTGTTTCCATCGTTGAAGATGAACTGGGTTTGAAATTGTATTTGCGAAATAGGTTTCTGGAATGTGATTGTTTCGTATAATTTTACACGTTCTATTTCACAATAGTTCGTGTAAAATTATACGAACTGGTTCCAATATTTTCGTATATGGTCATACGAACCACAATGAACAATGTTTAGGTTGATTCGTTTGCCTATACACGAAAATGGTCCTTCTATTCGTATGAAAATTACACGAAATTGTTCTTAGCAATTCGTGTATAGGCATACGAAATTAACTAAACATTATTTTCCATTGTGTTTCGTATGCCTATATACGAACTGATACCATATTATTCGTATGAATATACACGAATTGATTCAGTCATCACCGAGCCCGAGAGATTTGGGGCAACCCCACTAGCCAGTCGGTGGTGAAGTTCCATACCAGACATCAGCATCTCGATAGGTAAGCTATTTGTTTACAAAAATAAACTTTGACGAAACATTTGTTTTAATGTAATCATTATTGTGAAATTCTAAAAATTGTTATTGATAAATCTTTAAACAGGTTCTCGCGTGATAGACTGGCCGAGGATGATCGAGCATGGTTGACTGCAGTCGATGCTACGGGTATCCATCACCTGCATGATACCACCATTCGCCGGACTAGCTCGGCGGCTGGCACGGCATTTGTGGAACGGTGGTCTCCTGAGACTAACACGTTTCACATGCCGTGGGGGGAGATGACGATTACGATGCATGACGTCCCTCATATTTTAGGTATATTGTTGTTATATTTTTCATTTTCAATATGTAGAGCTTTGGTTATTTGCATTTGACATATTCTTCATTTACAATTTATAGGTGTCGGTGTACGGGTTTTCTGTTAGGACGGCGGATCCAGAGCGACCTACGCCGGATACTGAGACACCTCATCGGGTGTACTGAGGGCACGTCCTACACATTACGTGAGCTCCGTCTTGCCTTTGAGGCCCGTTCGGCATTGTCGGATGACCGGCGTGCATCCACTTATCTCCTGTTCCTCTTGGGTTGCACGCTGTTTGTGGACAAGAGTCGGGATAAGATGCACTGCGGCTTATCTTTCCACTGTGCGTGGATCTTCGAGAGATTTGGGCGTCTCGCACAGGGATCACCGCTTTGGCGTACATCTATCGCGAGTTGGGGAAGGCGTCCGAGATCCGGATGCGCTCGAGATGGGAGGCTCTTCGACTCTCTGAGGTAATATTTAATATTTATTTATTACTCCTTTTTTTCTAAACAGATGTCTTTTTTGACATATTTCTAAAATACTTTTCAGGCCTGGATATACGAGTACTTCCCGGACTTCCGGCGACTTTTGAGCCCGGATTGGCAGGAGGGGCAGCCGAGAGCCCGGAGATGGTCACGCACTGATAGAGCTGGCAGGGAGATGGAGCATCTGCTCGAGTTTCGACGCACCCTAGACAGGATGCCTGTTGAGAGGGTGAGCTTTTTATATTTAAATTGTTATACTCCCTCCGTCCCATTGAAAGTATTCTGTTCATGTTTGCTAACAAAGTGAGTTATAGGTATGTTGGACGCCTTATGGTACCGGGGTGGATGCGCTTTTACCGGTTTCATACTTCAGAGGTGTTATACGCTTCTTAGACATCACCGAGGCGTATATGCCTGACCGGGTGACCAGGCAGTTCGCTATCCAGCAGAGGATCCCTAGGATGTCCCCCTTGCCTATCTCGACGTGCATTTTGATGGCTGGTCATAAGGGGTACAAGAAGGTGTATGGCGATCGTGATGATGTTTGGGACGAGTGGATGGAGTACAACATGGAGGCTTACGATCCAGTTCGTCGTTTGGGGCCATCAGTGACTACATCTCCTCCAGTGACTCCAGACTATATGGAGTGGTTTCGAGCTAGGAGTCATGTTCGGATTAGTAATCCGATACATGAGCCCGCAGCTGACATTCCCACTCATCATGGTCATCCAGAGCCACTACCCCGCGATCAGAGATAGGCTACTTCCATTGCTCACGGATGACCAGGCTCGATGACCTCGTAGCTATCGTTGTGCGGAGTGCACGAGAGTTTAGGATATCACATTTAGTGTCTATCGGTTTAGGATGAGTTTGGGATGATGTGTGGATTATGTACACTGTATTTTTGGATTATATATTTTGATGTATTTTTGGATTATATTTTTTTATGTATGGATTATGTACACTGTATGGATTATATATTTTGATGTATTTTTTGTGAATTTATTTTCACAACTGCTTTCCATATGTTGTCCAAGGAAAATTTTGGTGAATATTTTTTCAATGTATTTTTTACTCTGTTCTGTACATACAGTCTGTTCAGACTTCATTTCGTGTGGTTATACACGAAATGATTCCTAGAGTTTCGTGTATTTTCATACGAACTACTTGTAAAGATTTCGTATAAAACTACACGAAAAGTGATATACAATTTTAAGCCTGTATTTCGTGTGGTTATACACGAAAAAATGTCTATAGTTTCGTGTATGCTCATACGAAATATATGCAATCTTTTTTTAACTCAATTTCCATTTGGATTTTGAGGAAACTCATGTAGATGAAAAACATTTTAAATGTCATTTAGAATCTAGGAAAAAATTAAAAAAAAATAAACGAGGTAGGCGTATACCATTTTTGGCAAGATCGGGACACAGAAAACCCTAAACACCCTAAATAATGGCAAAATTTTGTAACTCAATCTCCATTTGGATTTTGAGGAAACTCATGTAGATGAAAAACATTTTAAATGTCATTTAGAATCTAGAAAAAAATTAAAAAAAAATAAACGAGGTAGGCTTATACCATTTTTGGCAAGATCGGGACACAGAAACCCCTAAAAACCCTAAATAATGGCAAAATTTTGTAACTCAATCTCCATTTGGATTTTGAGGAAACTCATGTAGATGAAAAACATTTTAAATGTCATTTAGAATCTAGGAAAAAATTAAAAAAAAATAAACGAGGTAGGCGTATACCATTTTTGGCAAGATCGGGACACAGAAAACCCTAAAAACCCTAAATAATGGCAAAATTTTGTAACTCAATATCCATTTGGATTTTGAGGAAACTCATGTAGATGAAAAACATTTTAAATGTCATTTAGAATCTAGAAAAAATAAAAAAATAAACGAGGTAGGCTTATACCATTTTTGGCAAGATCGGGACACGTAAAACCCTAAAAACCCTAAATAATGGCAAAATTTTGTAACTCAATCTCCATTTGGATTTTGAGGAAACTCATGTAGATGAAAAACATTTTAAATGTCATTTATAATCTAGAAAAAAATTAAAAAAAAATAAACGAGGTAGGCTTATACCATTTTTGGCAAGATCGGGACACAGAAAACCCTAAAAACCCTAAATAATGGCAAAATTTTGTAACTCAATCTCCATTTGGATTTTGAGGAAACTCATGTAGATGAAAAACATTTTAAATGTCATTTAGAATCTAGGAAAAAATTAAAAAAATAAACGAGGTAGGCGTATACCATTTTTGGCAAGATCGGGACACGTAAAACCCTAAAAACCCTAAATAATGGCAAAATTTTGTAACTCAATATCCATTTGGATTTTGAGGAAACTCATGTAGATGAAAAACATTTTAAATGTCATTTAGAATCTAGAAAAAAATTAAAAAAATAAACGAGGTAGGCTTATACCATTTTTGGCAAGATCGGGACACGTAAAACCCTAAAAACCCTAAATAATGGCAAAATTTTGTAACTCAATCTCCATTTGGATTTTGAGGAAACTCATGTAGATGAAAAACATTTTAAATGTCATTTAGAATCTAGAAAAAAATTAAAAAAAATTAAACGAGGTAGGCTTATACCATTTTTGGCAAGATCGGGACACGTAAAACCCTAAAAACCCTAAATAATGGCAAAATTTTGGAACTCAATCTCCATTTGGATTTTGAGGAAACTCATGTAGATGAAAAACATTTTAAATGTCATTTAGAATCTAGAAAAAAATTAAAAAAATAAACGAGGTAGGCTTATACCATTTTTGGCAAGATCGGGACACGTAAAACCCTAAACACCCTAAATAATGGCAAAATTTTGTAACTCAATCTCCATTCGGATTTTGAGGAAACTCATGTAGATGAAAAACATTTTAAATGTCATTTAGAATCTAGAAAAAAATTAACACCAACTCAACGAGGTAGGCTTATCCCATTTTTGGCACGATCGGGACACGAAAACCCTAAAAACCCTAAATAATGGCAAAATTTTGTAACTCAATCTCCATTTGGATTTTGAGGAAACTCATGTAGATGAAAAACATTTTAAATGTCATTTATAATCTAGAAAAAAATTAAAAAAAAATAAACGAGGTAGGCTTATACCATTTTTGGCAAGATCGGGACACAGAAAACCCTAAAAACCCTAAATAATGGCAAAATTTTGTAACTCAATCTCCATTTGGATTTTGAGGAAACTCATGTAGATGAAAAACATTTTAAATGTCATTTAGAATCTAGAAAAAAATTAAAAAAAAATAAACGAGGTAGGCTTATACCATTTTTGGCAAGATCGGGACACAGAAAACCCTAAACACCCTAAATAATGGCAAAATTTTGTAACTCAATCTCCATTTGGATTTTGAGGAAACTCATGTAGATGAAAAACATTTTAAATGTCATTTAGAATCTAGAAAAAATTAAATAAAATAAACGAGGTAGGCTTATACCATTTTTGGCAAGATCGGGACACAGAAAACCCTAAAAACCCTAAATAATGGCAAAATTTTGTAACTCAATCTCCATTTGGATTTTGAGGAAACTCATGTAGATGAAAAACATTTTAAATGTCATTTAGAATCTAGAAAAAAATTAAAAAAAAATAAACGAGGTAGGCTTATACCATTTTTGGCAAGATCGGGACACAGAAAACCCTAAAAACCCTAAATAATGGCAAAATTTTGTAACTCAATCTCCATTTGGATTTTGAGGAAACTCATGTAGATGAAAAACATTTTAAATGTCATTTATAATCTAGAAAAAAATTAAAAAAAAATAAACGAGGTAGGCTTATACCATTTTTGGCAAGATCGGGACACAGAAAACCACTAAAACCCTAAATAATGGCAAAATTTTGTAACTCAATCTCCATTTGGATTTTGAGGAAACTCATGTAGATGAAAAACATTTTAAATGTCATTTATAATCTAGAAAAAAATTAAAAAAAAAATAAATAGATGAAATATATTGCTCAAATTAATTTCGTATGAAAATACACGAATTATAGCTTCATATTTCGTGTGTTATTATACGAAAACCTCTTCATGATTTCGTTTATTATTACACGACAATGCGTAGTTTGTTTCGTGTATTTCTACACGAAACGAGTTAAACCAGGAGCTATATTAAACGCCGTCAATCATATTTTCGTCCCAGCAGCTATTACGAAACGCAACCAGCAGCGTTAAACCAGCAGCCCCATTCACCATTCAATAACACACATTATCCAAGTTCTTACAATCATATTATGGATTCCTCACATAGTTTCGATGATATTAACCTTGATGATATAGAATTTATCTTTGAAGAAGAAGACGAAAGGGCACCAAATCAAGATTCTCCACAACCTTCATCTCCTTCTCCGCATCAAAATCAAAATCCAAGCTCCAATGAAGTAAGTTCATATGCTACTATCTTATCTTTGTCATATGTGGATTCTATTGACAATGTTCCATATACACATTAGAATAAAAATGCAATCTTGAAATACACATTCGAATAAAAATCCAATCTTGAAATTTTTGCTTGATTAGTTATTTATGCAACTATAATTTGCAGGTCAATATCCTGATTTGAGTGATCAATTCACGACATCACAATTATTTGAAAATAGAGATGAACTTCTAAAACACGTATGGAGTATTGCGGCCCTTCAAAATTTAACACTTGTTATACAAGATTCGAGAAAGACTAGTGGGAATATCCAAGGCTACGCAAAGATTATATGTCATTTTGGTGGCAAGTATAGGCTGGCAAATCTAAAAATCGAGGCTAACTAGCAAAGCAAGAGGATTGGGTGCAAGTTTGAACTTCGGGCCAAAGATATGGGTCTTTGGGTTATGGGGTTATGTTGTCAAGCATGGCTCTCATAATCATGACTTTCCAACGTATCCGGAAGGTCATCCGCTCGGGAAATTGTCACAAGATGAGTATGAGGAGGTGTGTACCGCAAGTCAATCGTCCATGCGTCCGAATAACATTCTCACAATGTTAAAGAAGAAGGATAAGAAGAATGTGAGTACTCAGACACACGTCCATAATGCCATCGTGAAGTTCAAAGCAAGGGAACGAGCAGGGAGATCACCGCTGCAACAATTCATGAAATTACTCGACGATAAGCAATATATTGTATTCACGAGGAAAGCCAAGGACAGTGACATCATCGGCGACGTATTCTTCTCTCACCCACTAGCATCGCATATGCTCAACTGCTTTCCATACGTAGTCCAAGGTAAATTTTTGTGAATTTTTTTTCAATGTGTTTTTTACTCTGTTCTGTACATACGATGCATTCAGACTTCATTTCGTATGGTTATACACGAAATTTTGCCTACAAGTTCGTGTATTTTTATACGAAACATATGTTCATATTTCGTATAAAACTACACGAAAAGGATATATAATTTTAAGACTATATTTCGTGTGGTCATACACGAAATGGTATATTTATGTCGTGTAAAAATACACGATATAAAATGTACAATTTCGTATATAAGTACACGAAATGTAATTCGTGATTTGTTGTCTGACTCTGTTTCTCTTTAAAATCCTGCTAGGTGATTGCACTTACAACACCAACTGCTATGGACTGCCATTCCTACATATTTTGGGATTTACTTCCACGGGGAAGAATTTCACAATTGCATATGCGTTTCTCCAAAATGAGAAGACCGATAATTTTGCATGGGCACTCAAGAATTTGCGTACTCTTTTTCATCCTCCCAACATGCCAACAGTTTTCTTCACTGATCGAGACTTGGCTTTCATTAATGCTTTGTCAGCGAGAATTTCCCGAGACCGCACATCATTTGTGTCGAAGGCATATAGAAGTCAATGTTCGAAAGAGGGCGTTGGCTCATACTGGGAACCCGGAATTCGCAAAAGCATTCATGAATAAATTCAATGCAAAGAATATCAGCCGCTACTTCCGGAGAATGGAACACCCGTTGGCAACGGTTTTCTGAACGTTTTGCAGCTTATCCTGCTTTATTGATCTATCTCCGCGATACATGGATTACTCCATACTCTCAAAATATTCTGTCCATGCATACGGATACGTTGCTACACTTCGAACCCACACCACGAACAGATCCTGAGAGTGAGCATAGCGAGGTTGAAGCATGCGTTGGGAAGTACTTCTTCTACTTTTGACACAATTTTCAAAGTTGCTCACGAGATCATGGAAATTCAAATAGTAAAAATCAAAGCTAGCATGGAGATGGCAAAGAGCGAGAATTCCGGTTGATATGAAGACTTGTAATCTTTATCGGGACATATTGGGGCGAGTGTCAAATGTAGCCTTGGACATCATCAAAAAAGAGCGGTCTCGTATTGGGGATAATGTCATGGATCCCTCGTAATGTGGGTGTTATGTTAGGCGAACACATGGACTTCCATGCGATCACGAGATTGCACGCATACAGAGCTACGGGGACGGATTGGGTTGTCTTCGATTCATGCTTTTTGGAAGAAGTTGGACATTGAGCTGTACCTTGTCCAACTAGGTCTTCGATCAATGAAAATTCTTTTGTAGCTGTGTGGAACGAAGTACAGAAGGCACCTGAACCGATCAAGAGAAAGTTATTCCAAACGATAAATGAAGAGCTACATCCACAAACCAGAGATGCTTCTGAGCCACCTCATATTTCAAAGGCAAATAAACCCCGGACCGCCAGTTCGAGAATACTTTCAGATTGGGAGCATACAGACAGATATTTTGGAGTCCCCAGCTACACCACCCTCACCAGCAGCAGGGCTAGATCTACATTCATTGCATCAACCCAATCGGGTATGATGTCGTGGGACTCAAACTCTTTGAAGTCCACGCCCAATCCGAAAGTAGGTTCAAACACTACACCATCTAGCCCTACTACTCCTACGTCTCTTCCACCACTAGCTTCTTCAACTCGTGGGAGAGGACGAGGTCGGGGACGAGGACGGGGACGGGGTCGGAGTCCGGGTCGGGGTCGTGGAAAGGGAAATGGACAAGTCACTAGTCTACATACTTCTGGGTATACTATGTCATTTATGCCTTTCATGGTCCCATTTATTGAAGGCATCACAGATGTGAGGGGTGATGGACATTGTGGCTATAGAGCCGTAGGCTTGAGATATACGGAGATGAGGACATGTGGCCTCAAGTCCGCACAGATTGTTGCCTTGAGCTGCATAGTCGACGCGAGCTTTATCAGAGAGTTATATCTTGGACTAGTATGGACGAGCTCCACAGTCGCATTGCTTACTATTCCTCCCCGGCTCCTGAGTATTATTATATGACCCTCCCAGAGCTAGGGCACATCATTGCCACGAGGTATAATGTGGTGTTCATCTCGTACACGCTAACCAGTGGCTTCACATGCCTTCCGGTGACTGTACCACAAGGAGTAGGACCACCCAGACATACTTGTGCTTGGACACATTGGAAACCATTTTATATTGCTGCACATGTTAGATAATGATTACCCAATGCCATCGCCAGCGTTATATTGGGAGGCTCATCGTGATGCAAGCGCAAGTAACTTGGTCATGCCATACAGAGCTCGGATAGAGACATTCAACCGACTCTCAATTGCGTCGAACGAAGAAAGAGCTTCAAGGAATAGGCCATAGTATGAGTGTATCATTTGACTTTTGAGCCTTTTTTATTTGTATGTATGAATCATTAAAAACTGTTTGGAAGTTTGGATTTGTGATGTGAAATATGGCAAAGTATACCATTTTTTATGATTTTTTTTTTTCAAGAAAGCTGTATTGGTCTTTGAATTTTTCCAGTTTTTATGGTTGGAAGTATGAATTATTCGGTATCGAGATATGTTTCGTATGAAAATACACGAAATATTTGTTAATATTTCGTATGAAAATACACGAAATATTTGTTAATATTTCGTGTGAGTATACACGAAATAACTCTATACATTTCATATATTTATATACGAAACGCATTTGACAATGTCGTGTAAAATTACACGAAACGTTCGCGTACGGGAGGGCAATTTTGTCCATTTTCCGTGCCTTGCAAATAGCGTGCCTTGCAAATAACCGTCCCCGGTGGTAAATTCTATATACAAGGCACCTTACATACAAGGCACCAATAATGCCCAAACTACCCTTCGCGTGTCGTGTGCGAAAGGACGACAGGAAGCCTTTATTTTGTGTATTTTTACACGACATAAACTAATTGTGTAAAATATTAGGTCGTATGAAATTATACGAAATTTAAATTTACTCTGTCATTAATGTCGTACACAACCACACGATAAGATGTCCTAATATCGTGTATATCCATACGACATATCAAAATGAAGATGTTCTTCGATGATTTGCAACACGATGTTAATGATACGCATATGCTATGTTATATTATTGAATTGTGTTGTTAATTGAGCAAAATTTATACACTTATACATGACAAGGAACAAACGTCATATTGGATCATACAATATCATATAACCTATCACATTTAAGTGATACCACTTTATTTATAATCACCTAATAAATGATTATAAATAAAGTCATAGAGATGAAAAACCCTTTAAATGCCATTTAGAATGGAGAAAAAAATAAACGAGGTAGCCGTATACCATTTTTCACAAGATTGGGACACATAAAATCCTAAAAAAACCCTAAATAATGGCACATATTTGTAACTCATCTTTCATTTGGATTTGGAGGAAACTCATGTAGATGAAAAACACTTTAAATGTCATCTAGAATCTAGAAAAAAAATAAAAAAAATAAATGAGGTAGCCGTATACCATTTTTCACAAGATCGGGACACATAAAACCCTAAAAATCCTAAATAATGGCACATATTTGTAACTCAATTTCCATTTGGATTTTATGGAAACTCATGTAGATGAAAAACACTTTAAATGTCATCTAGAATCTAGAAAAAAATTAAAAAAAAAATAAACGAGGTAGCCGTATACCATTTTTCACAAGATCGGGACACATAAAACCCTAAAAACCCTAAATAATGGCACATATTTGTAACTCAATTTTCATTTGGATTTGGAGAAAACTCATGTAGATGAAAAACACTTTAAATGCCATCTAAAATCTAGAAAAAAATTAAAAAAAATTAAACGAGGTTAATGATAAGTAGTACATTAGAGGAATACCAACTACTCAAGATTATATATTTGAAATTATCATATTTGTTAATCAAGATTATATGTTTCTTGTTATATAATAAGTTGGAAAACAAACAATGATTACATATAAGATTGAACCAACATCATACAATATCATATAACCTACCACATTTATTTATAATTAATTTTTATTTTATTATATGATGTGTCGTGTTTAAATACACGACATTTACTAATACATTTCGTATGAACAATACACGAAATGAATCAGGGTGTATCTCGTGTATTGTTCATACGAGATAATTACCAGAAACAAAGACTATATCGTGTGTGTATACACGATATGTACCATAATATACGAAATGTGGAAAGTATCTCGTGCACTATAACACGAAATGGTCACCAACATTTCGTGTATTGGCACACGAAATGTAAACTGATGAATCAGTTTACATTTCGTGTGCCATTTACACGAAATGTTGGTGACCACTCGTATGTGTTCATACGAAACATACGCCGACAATTTCAAATTTTAGGCACACGAATTCGTTTCCGATTCAAACAAAAAACTCAAATTTATGTTACGAAATCGCAATTAGAACCATTTAGGATAGGTTTAAACAACATTAAGCATTATATAATCGGTTTTAGGCATAAATTTGCTGTTGGGTTTTCAAATTTAAAATCTAGGTTAAAAAGAATTAATTTTGGAGCGGCGGAAGGAGGGGCGGACTTTCCACCGGTTTTAGGGAGGTTTGTCTTCATTTTTTCCGGCGGTGGTGGTCGGCGGCGTTCGTCGAGTGAGAGAGAGAAAAGAGAGCCCGTTGGTGTTTCTTAGGTTTTGAGAGAGAAAGAGAGAGAGAGAGAACAGAACAGACGGTTGAAATGGGGGAGGGAAGAGATTTTTTTTTTAATATACTAAAAATAATAATTATTAATTGAGGTAGAGGGTATATGGTTGTATCAGATTTGACCAACCTATACCGTCGGTTATTTTTTCCCACGGGCAAAATTCTTTTAAGGATCTACTCCCTCAGTCCCGGCTCAAAAGGCAAAGTTTGTATTTTGTACGCAAATTAAGGAATGTGATGTCGAAAAGAGAAAAAATGTAAATGTTGTGAGTATGAAAAATTAATTAGGAGAGATAATGAGTGAGAGAAATAATTAGGAGAGAGAATGTTGTGAGTGTAAAAGTAAAGTAGGAGAGAAAATGAATGGGTGAAATAATAATAAAAACTTTCCTTTTTGAAAGATTTTGGGAGAGTACCTTTTTAAATGGGAAGTCCAAAATGAAAATTTGTGATTTTTCGATCGAGACGAGGGAGTATTCAATTGAAGGATAGAGGAGCGGGAGGCTCTCAAAAACAGTTAATTTCTCTCAGAGATTACTCGGGAATAGTAACCAGTACAGGCCTCCATGCTCGTCTTCGTCTAAGCAGTAACCGTTGCCTCAAAGTCTCCGACAACGGTCTCAGCGACCGCGGACTCCCCCGCCGCCCAATCCATTCACAAACACTACTCAGACCACCACCGCCGCCGCCATCAATTCCACATTCGCCACCATTTCTAACCTTCGCCGACCCTCTCTCTTCGATCGGCGGAGACGAAACAAACAAATCCTTCAGCTTATGCCTTACTCCCAACTCCTTCCTCTTTTCAGGCGAATCTCCCTCCCTTTCCATTCGATCTACAGAATCCTCCCGCTCGTCTAAGCAGTAACCGTTGCCTCAAAGTCCTCGACAACGGTCTCAGCGTTCTTTTCTCGGCTGCAATGGCCGACTACCCGCCAATTGATCCAACCACCTTCGACCTAATCGTAATCGGCACCGGCCTCCCAGAATCCACCATTGCCGCCGCTGCCTCCACCGCCAACAAATCCGTTCTCCATCTCGACCCTAACCCCTTCTACGGCTCCCACTTCTCCTCCCTCTCCATCCCCGACCTCACCTCCTTCCTCCACTCCACCACCTCCACTCCCCTCCCCCAACACTCCGACGACCCAAACCTTACTGCCGTTCCCATCCCCACATACCCCCTCTACTCAGACGTCGAAATATCCACTCACTCGGATTCAGTTCTGGAACACTCTCGGAAGTTCTGCTTGGATGTTTCCGGACCTAGGGTTTTGTTTTGCGCTGACTTGGCGGTTGACTTGATGTTGAAATCTGGGGCGAATAAGTATGTTGAGTTCAAGAATGTGGATTCAAGCTGGTTTTGGGATGGGGAAAATGGGGTTTTGAGGAGTGTGCCGGAATCTAGGAGTGGGGTTTTCAAGGATAAGACGTTAGGGTTTAGGGAGAAGAATCAGTTGAATAGCTTCTTCAAATTGGTACAAGGGCATTTAGAAGGTGGTGGTGTTGATGAACAGAGGATTTCAGATGATGATTTGGAGAGGCCCTTTGTGGAGTTCTTGAATAAGTTGCAGTTGCCTCCCAAGATTAAATCGTAAGTCCTACCTCTCTTCCACACACTCCAACACACACAAAGAGGGCAGCTTGACTTAAGCATGCTTAGTTACAGCTCAACTCTACTCTGAGTTCAATCCGTAAAATAATCCTACGCACTCAACTTTGAAGCGTTACTGCGAAAGAATATCATTAGAATGGCTACTCTACATACTCAATGAAAATCCTAACTTAGAGAGGCAATATCATTAGAATGGCTACTCTACATACTTAATGAAAATCCCAACTTAGAGAGGCACTTTGTGGATTTTTTTTACAAAATGCGGTTGCCTCCTAGGATGAATTCATTAATTTGCTTCCCGTCTTTCATGCTCACATACAGAACAACTGCACAAAACCACTCACATTTGCATTTTGTATGCATGTTGTTGTTTTAGTTGATTGGGTTATCTGTACAATACGTAGGCACCCGCTGCGGGTGAGATGCTTCTTATGGGCAGTACATTTCATAAATTTACCAATTCTAGTATGACTATGTTTGCCAACTCAAATATAAGCAGTGGAACCGGAATAGCACTTTAAATTTTGCAAAGTTCATTTCTTCTTCGAATTCCAAAACCAAGAATTGATATTGAGTTGCCAAACATAGCCTAAAAGTTTAGGGTGTTTTGACTTTTGAATAAAATTTCATTGACTATCGGAGAAAAGTTGTGTTTGTACTTGGACAATATTTTTGAAGATAGAAAAACAAAATACAATAAAACTTTTCGATTAAAAAAAGCCATAATTTTTTTTCTATTTACAATTCAGTGGTTTTTATTTTGAAAACTATGCATTTTATATCTTCCTTATATAAGTTGATTGAAATCATGTTTGTTATACTTGATACTTATGTGGTTAATTATGTGTCTCTTAAGTAGTTGAATTTATGTATATGGAGTCTTTGTGTGGAACAAAGAGAGTACTAAGTCTTCTATATTAATTGTACTTATGAAAGCTGAAGCTTACTTTTGTTCATCATTATTGGAAAAATGTGGGAAAGTGTCTTTTATAGTTTCAGCGCTTGATGCTTTCCTGGCTGCAATTAACAGCAATATAAATGCTTATATTGCTGCTTGTGTGAATGGAAAGTGACTTGTGTGCTTTTACCTCTGTAGAATTATTCTATATGCAATAGCCATGGCTGATTATGATCAAGATAGCACAAACTCTTGTAAAGATGTTTTCAAGACAAAAGATGGCATTGATCGTTTAGTCCTTTATCACTCATCAGTTGGAAGGTTATTTCTACCCTTCTTGTATCATATTTCATTGCTATTTTTTTGACAGCAGCATCAACTCTTTATTGAAGTTTCTATAGTGGAAAAGTAGTGGAGTACAATCACAAGTAATGAGATAGAAATAGACATATATAAATGCTGCCAAAGGTCTTGTATTTGAGATTCCGTGGATGATAGATAAAAAAATTCTAATAAAGTTGGAAACTATCCTAGGATAGGAATAAGAAGATGAAGAAACTAGCTGAGAAACTATCTTCCTAGTTGTGCTAGAGACTTGTAAAGAATTCTAGCTTATCTGGCGAAGATAAATTTACGAAGCTTGATAGGAAAAGTAGTGGAGTACAATCACAAGTAATGAGATAGAAATAGACATATATAAATGCTGCCAAAGGTCTTGTATTTGAGATTCCGTGGATGATAGATAAAAAAATTCTAATAAAGTTGGAAACTATCCTAGGATAGGAATAAGAAGATGAAGAAACTAGCTGAGAAACTATCTTCCTAGTTGTGCTAGAGACTTGTAAAGAATTCTAGCTTATCTGGCGAAGATAAATTTACGAAGCTTGATAGGACAAGTTTCACTTATTGCGACCAGTAGAGTACTGGTGAATGAGTGAAATTGCTCCACCTATTAAATCTCTAAAACTGAACACCAACACAACAACAACAACAACAACAACAAATGCACTAAAATTGAAAATTCAGAAAATTTGTATTACGGTGGGGGGGGGTTGATAAAATGCAGCTCTTCTTTGGAGTTTGAGGTAACCAGCAAAGCCTTCCATAGTTAGGAGACCATTTCTTCATTAATTTCATGGGCATTTTAGTATCACTGGATTACACTCTTTTACGGACTCTGCAGGATCTTCTCCTCTGCGGGAGAAACAAAGAAATTGGGAAGAATTAAGCTGGCCTCTGATATCCCCATAAGTTCCCTAGCCCTGGAACTGTTTTACTGGAATAGTTACTGATAACTGTTCCCGTTTGGCCACTTTGAGTTCAAGAAGATATCTAGGGTGGCTTCTACTAGCTCACAACTATCCTGAAGAAGCCATTGAGCACATAGTGCAAACAATAGAGTGTTCTACTACCAGGTGGAAAAATCCTAAAAGTCCCGACTCATATAGTCATTTAATTCTGCCAAGTCAAAAACACTCATTCAGCCTTCACAATTACAAAAATGGTTCTTGCTTATGAGTATCAGAAGAAAAAACAAAATTCAATTGAATCAAGTATGTATTAACTTGTAGATATTGTTTTTAGGCAATTGTTACTCGAAGAGGCACTTATCAACCACTAACATTCTGCCTCGTACTTGCTAGAAACGAAATTAATTAGACTTTCTTAGTTTATTCATAAAATGTAGGATGGAAGGTATGAGATATGCTTCTTGCTCGGTTCACGTCTGCCAGAAGTAATTGACTAGTAATTGCTTGTCTTAAATTGAGTGAGATGATTACTTGAACAGTTGAGCTGAATGTTAATTGCCAATACTAAACGTCCTAGTTTTTCTTTTCAACTAGTTGGATATAGAGAAATGTGCACTTTCATTTTTTTCTTCTTTTTGGTTGTTTAAGAAAAACTAGTCGATCATGCATATGGTACAAATATTATTATAATTCATGTATTTAAATAGCAGAAAGGTTGTAGCTGTATATGTGGTGGCCATTAGTTTGATTTTTTGCCAGTACATCAGTGTGTCTAACATCCTCTGATATTCCTTCTGTCTTTAGGTTTACTAATGCTCTTGGCGCATTGATTTACCCCATTTATGGACAAGGAGAACTGTCACAAGCTTTTTGCCGCCGAGCTGCTGTCAAAGGATGCATTCATGTAAGTGTCAATGGGTATAGTTACTTTCACCTTGGTTATTGTGGTTGACAATTGTGTAAGATTTGTTGTTCCTGGTACATCTGAAGTCTTGTACCATCTTTTCTGTCAATCTTCTCTCCACTAGTATCATTTTATTTTATTTTTCGGTATTCAGCAGTCAATTATAGTATTTAAGCCAGTAAATCATCCATAAAGATCAGTAGGTAATAAACTACAGTTTTAGAAATTGTTCTCAGTATTACCAGTGTCTGAATGTTTTGTTTGGACTTTTTCTTTTCAATTTCCCTTCCCTGTCATGTCTTGGTATTTCTACCTCTCGCAGGTTAATATTTTTTTTATTTGATAGGATTTGAGTTTGAGAATTATTTTTTCATCGCAAGTTCTTAGAACAATGCTAGTCTGTAATTACGAAGTCAAATGCTACTGTAGAGGTGACTCCAAACTTACACTCCTTGTAGCTAATATTCTTCCAATTTGTGAATGATTGTCAACATGTTGCATTTTGTTCTACGTCTTTAGTTTGTTTTATTTGATTGTTGTATGAGTGAGCTGTCTATATAAACTTGAAATTCTTCTATACAGGTTCTAAGAATGCCTGTAACCGCACTGCTAATGGAAAAGGTTTGTACATAAATTTACGATTATAGCCAGTTTGGTACTCTTTTAGCGTGAAAGTATAGCAACCAAGGGCAGATATGTTAAGCCATATTTTTGTCATGGCTATTCACAGGTTAGTGGAAATTATAAAGGTGTCAAGTTGGCTTCTGGTCAGGAGTTACTCAGTCATCAGCTAGTAATTGATCCATCATTTACTATTCCATCTCCATTTGCTAATTCTCCCTCGGGATCTCCCCAAGATAGTTCTAACGTCTTTAGCCTGAGAAATGTTAAAGGGAAGGTGGCTCGGGGAATATGCATTACAAGGGGCTCCTTAAAGCCAGAAGTATCTAGTTGTGTGGTCTCATATCCTCCTAAATGTAAGATTGATGTCAAAGCGTAATTGCTAAGTTTGTCCAAAGTTTAAGATGGTGCCTCTTTTGATTCTGGCTTCTTCAGCTTTGTACCCTGAACAGGTGATGACTGTACGAGTTCTCCAGTTAGGGAGCAATATAGCTGTTTGTCCTTCTGGCATGTAAGCTCTTTCTCCCGCCTTGCTCCTTTTTTTCTTACCTGTCATTTTTCGTAGGTCGAAGTTATATCAAAGTTTTCAGCATTAAGGCCAATAAGTTGTTGTTATAATAGTTTTCTCGTTGAAACATCTTTACATTGCACATTTTTCCTTCTCTTGTTTGAAACTAAGTTTTCCCACGTTTATCCCTTTGCACGTGAATACTCACTTCGGCCGTATTTGCGGGAATACCCAAAAGATTCATAGTATGCTACCAAGCACAAGACCAAGTCCCTCATAGATAGAAGAGAATGAAGGTACCCTACTCCGGGAGGCAGTATCCATTGATGCTTGACTTAACGAGGATGATGAAATTCTCCGGGAGGTGGCCCTTAAAGCCCAATGGAGGGTCTCATTCCACAGAAGTTTAAATTGATGAATAATTTCTTAGTATTATCCATTTGCTTTTGCATTTTATGCATTCCTGATCTATTAACAGTGGAATTTGATCTTCGACCTGCACTGGGATTACTTGTATTAAACTAGTTGGTCTTTTCTCTTTTCTTGTCCAGGTTTGTTTCTTATCTTTCAGCTTTGTGTGAAGATGCCAATGAAGGGAAAAAATCTCTTAATGCAGCCATAAAGTCTCTGTTTTCAATTTGTACCTCTGAGAACACCGAAAATAATTCCATCAATCAAAATGAGGATATTGAAAGAAAGCCCAGTTTGCTATGGAGTGCTTTATATATACAGGAGATTGTTGAGGTTTGCTTCACTTCTTATTTCCCTAACTTCCCTTGCCCCCTGTCACATGCACATAATCACCAAAAAGCAAAAAGGAAATGGAGTTACTTTTTGCTATAACTGCTATATAGTCACTTGCATGCTTGGGTGCATTCCCCTCCCCATATGCTTTCCAACCAGCTATTTGAGCTTTATCTCTGAGGAATAAGTAAATATAAAAATGAAGAAACGTACTTACGATAAGTTTGCCCATCGCTTGGAGCCATAACTTCATATTGCCACTACCAAGATCAGATTTTATAAAGGAAATTGCTTTCAAGTAGCAATAGAAAATTGTCAGATACATGACATAAAAGAATTCCTGTAAGAGATTTCCATTATTGAGATTAGAGTAGCCAACTACTGTTTCTAGTGCAATTAATAGTTTTCTGCTAAATCTAAGCTGATTGAGAGACGTGAGAGTGGTGTGTGCGAATTTGACGAATTGAATTGACTTGCTGACTGGGCTTTTTTTTCTAGGGTTCTTTCGGACCAGTGAGTTGTACCCCTTCACCAGATGGGAGTTTAAATTATAATTCTCTTCTGAACGCAACAATGAAGGTACCATGCTTTCATAAAACGTCCCCTGTGCTTATTGCACATTTATTTTCCTTTATGTTTTTGCTCTCCCATTTTTGGCCAAGCTTAACTTCGTGTCTCTGCTAATTGCACATTTCTCCAATTGTTCTCTCTCTCTATATGTGGCAGCTGTATCAGAAGATATATCCAGATGAAGAATTATTCCCAGCTACAGCCTCATCTGATAGGCTTGAAGATCACGATGAGCTTGAATAGAGTACCCCAATAGCTTTAGTTTCCATAACTTGGTAACCTTTGTTTTGGGGGAGGCATGGCTTAACATTGTTTGCTTGAGAATGAAAGAAAGAAAGATGGGGAGATATTCAGTAATTAATTGTGCTAACGACTCATAGATAGGAAGTCACTTGGGCTCCAACGGTTAGAGTCATGATTAACACGTGGGATTTTATGGCAAGTTTTTTAGCATGTACTAAATTCTTGAAAAGGCAAGAATTTTTTTGCTACTCAATTTGGGAAGTGACTTTCACTTTTAATCTTGTTGAGATGTTACCTTTGGACCGATCTTGTTGTATGATTACATGTTTATCCTGAACTATATTGTTTGGATATGCTGGTTTTTATTTAGTGATTAAAATATGAGCATGATTCTAGCTAGTTGGTTCACTGTCAAGTGTTTTGGTTGGGTGCATGTGTCTGATTTTTATCCAATATGACATTTTGTCCCTATATATGTCAGTGATCTTTATGTTCTTTCACTTCTTTGTTTGTTAATGCGTTTATTGGTTAGTCTTTCCTGATGATATTAATTGAGTTGAGATGTGCCAGTAAATGATTTTATGGTGTTTTGGTTGGGTGCATGTATGAATGTAAATAAGAAGAGGATGATGATGAGGATTACGTGGAAGCAGCTAGAACTGCAGCAATAAATAAGGAGATCAAGCGCGTTTTAACTGAAGTTCTTTTGAAGGTTACTGACGAACTATTTGACGAAATTGCAACGAAAGTCCTTACCGAAGACAGTCTAAGTGTTGAAGTTGAACATAACAATGTCGCTTCAAATCATGCAATATCACCATCTACACCTGGCATTCCAACTCCCAAGGCTTCTGCAAAGGTTCTGATCCCAGCGAAAAGTGAAGAAACTGAGGTGAATGGTGTTAATGGAAAGTCTACCGCTAGCTCTACTGGTGATGTATTGGTCTTGGTAATTATGCTTCTGATGACGTGGAGGATGAAGAAGTTCATGATGATGCTATGCCAAGTCCCAAAGAAAGTACTGTTCATCAGCAACCATCTGGTCATAAGCTCATAAAAGCAACAAAACTGGAGGATAATGGCAGTTTACAAGCAGATATTATTGAACGTAGTCAGAATGTCCTGAATAAGGAGAGTGATTCCCACACGATCATCCCAACTGTGGTCACTGCCAATCATGGTGCTGTAGATAATGACCTGAGTAATATTCGGGCTGCCAGAGAGCCAGCACATGTTGATCTTGATGATTCTAATAGTGAGAAAGTGGTAGATGGCTCTGAAGTTTCGAATTCAAAGGATGTTGAAAAGATTGTTAATAAAGTAAACTGCCAAAAGAGAGTTCAAATATCAAGAAGTTAGCAACAGATGATTCTGAAGTTTTGAGCGTTTTGACAGATGACAATGCTTTAGTTAAAGTTACAAAGTCCGTAAATGTGGCTTACTACTTTAATCTATATCTATATAATGACACAAGTGATTTTTATCACTTTTTTCCCGCTTAGATTTGGAACATTCTAGAGAGAGTAGTCGATAAATCATCATCGCACTTACCCACAAAGTCAGCCGAGTCTGTTTATATTCCTTTCGTCTTCTCAATCTCTCTACTCCCTCTCCTCTCCGGGCATCACTGCATCTTCCCCCAAAACATCATCGCCCTTTGCTACAAACAACGATGTCTTCGCCTCGCACTCTCTTTTCTGCCATGATTGATGGCGCTCCTCTCTTCTTCCATCCATGGTCACCGCCGCTGCCACCGCTCTCTCTTCTATCATCTCTCTTCTGAGAAGCCAACGAGGTGATTGTTTTGATAAATTATTAACTACAATAGATCAGAGGTATCCAGATTTTACATAATTGAACTTGATTTCATTGAAATTGAAATTGAACAAAATGTTGGAATTTTAGGGTTAGAGCTGGTAAATAGGAACAACCAGATCTGTCTGAGTTTGTTGAAGTTGATCCTACTGGTAGATATGGAAGGGTATGTGATGAGTCTTGTATGCTAGTAATTTATTTCTTTTCTGATTCTTTGGTTACACATAGGTTTTGAGTTTTGTTTTTGCTAATTCTTTGGCTATACAATGAAATTCTTGGAAAGGGAGCTTCAAAGACAGTGTATGTGTCCCTTTTACTGCATACCCATTTCAAATTGATGCAATTTCTTCAATTTTCAGTCACTATTTGATTGTTTAGGTGAATGGGTATTTAATTATTTAGGTGTAGGAGTATTTAATTGTTTAGGTGAATGGGATTTTGATTGTTTGTCATTTGGTGGAGTGTTAGGTGTGTTCTAATTGGGGTTGTGTGTGTGTGTGTGCAGTTATAGGGCATTTGATGAGTATGAAGGGACAGAAGTGGCATGGAATCAGGTAAAGCTTTATGATTTCCTACAAAGTCCTGAAATGTAATTATTTTTGTGTTGTTGTTTATTTTACAGCATGACTGCGGCGAAGCTGACGGTGGCAAGGATTAAGTTGCAGAAGAATAAACGGCAGGTGGTGGTCAGGCAAATGAGGAGAGACATTGTTATGCTTCTTGAATCTGGTCAAGATGCCACTGCTTGTATTAGGGTAACTTTCTAGCTGTTGATTATTCAAATTTTCTTTTATTTTTTTTTCATTTTTTGCCCTCAATTTTCCAATCTTATTTTTTTTAAAATTTTATTTTCCCTTTTTATAATCCTCGAGCAATGAAATAGTACGTAAAAGAAGAACCACGTCTGAAAAGTCATTTAAAATTATATTTTCTTTAATTAGTACTAGAAGTACAGAATTATGGATTAATGTTTTAGTATTTAGTTTCTTTCATAACCCCTTTTTGGTCTTTCTAAAGAACTGAACACCCTCATTATGCTATTTGTGTGTTTGTCATATGTTTTTGGACAGATTTAGTATTTAGTCATTACTCCGTAAGTATTTTGTTTCTTTCATAACCCCTTTTTTATCCGTCTATGTAACTTGATTAAGACAAGTATGTGTGTTTAGGAATGGGTATATGTGAACATTGCTGCAAAAGAGATGTACATACTTGGTTTCGAGGATAAGTATGGTTGTGTGTGCATCTTTTTGGTCTTTCTAAATAACTGAACACCCTTATTCTGCTATTTGTGTGTTTGTCTTATGTTTTTGGACAAATTTGACTTACTTTTATTCTGCTGTGTTTTTTTTTTCGTTTCGGAATGGACTACCCTTATTCTGTAATATGTGGCCTTTCTATTTTTATTTCATATTTTTTTAGCTGGGAGCAGGATCCTTTCTGATACATCACATCTCGATGATGGTGAATTCAGTTCTCATTAACTTTAGGATAAACGAAGAAATGTATAACCCTGTAAGTCATATACTATATCTCATTTATTATCAAGCATGCGTGCTTGAAAACCAACATTAGTGCTTGATCAGAAGCCAAATGAAGATGGGGATGAGAAGGTGGTAAATCGTCCAATGATATTTTTGTGTCTGAAAATGAGATTCCAGATGAGGTAATTTCCGATCCCGTTGATAGTCATGTTGATAGTTCTATTAATGATGTTGCTAATAGTTGTAAAATGAGTTTGACTACGAATGTAATTGTGGTCTAATGTAAGGAAAATGGGATGGATGTGGACTGCTTGGGAAAATAAATTATCAGATTGGAGATGGGGATAATTATGTCTTGGGAGTTGGACCTTATTCATGTGCAGGTCTTACTCATGTGAAGGGTCAGGAGCAAGTGAGAAGTTGGAGATTTTGTGAAGTACGGGCTTATGTTGATTGTAATTGTGATTGTTGTGACTAGATGGCAAAGAGTTATGGCAGTTGAGAATTCTATTGCTCTGCTAGATAATAAAATGCATTTGGAGAGGATATGGCCCATGTTTTTAAAGGTTTTGTATGTGTATAAGAAGCAAGATTTATTTAATAGGCACAACTGTGATCAATACTAGAGCTACTACACTTGTCACCAGGAATGCAATAAAAGTTTTTGGTTTGGATGGTGTTAGCAAGGCAACAGGTGTAATGATGCCAACCATTTTAGTCCTTATTAAAAGGTTGCATTAGTCATTACTCCGTAAGTATTTAGTTTCTTTCATGGTTCCTTTTTTATCCGTCTATAACTCGATTAAGACAAGTATGTGTGTTTAGGAATGGGTATGTGTGAACATTGCTGCAAAAGAGATGTACATACTTGGTTTCGAGTATAAGTATGGTTGTGTGTGCATCTTTTTGGTCTTTCTAAAGATCTGAACACCCTCATTCTGCTATTTGTGTGTTTGTCTTGTGTTTTTGGACAGATTTGACTTTTTTTTTCTTTTCAGAATGGACTACTCTTTTTCTGCAATATGTGGCGTTTCTATTTTTATTTCATTTTTTTTTTAGCTGGGATCAGGATCCTTTCTGATGCATCACTTCTTGATGATGGTGAATTCAGTTCTCATTAACTTTGGGATAATTGAAGAAATGTATAACCCTGTAAGTCATATACTATATCTCATTTATTACCAAGCATGCCTACTTGAAAACCAACAACTTGTCTGTCCTTAAAGGCTAATTTTCACTTATTGTATATTGAGTCTTGGCCCTTCGCAATTATCATATCTGATAGGAAGTTTGGCTTTTCACATCTTCTGTAAATTACATGGGCATACTTGCAATGTGAATATGGGGACATTCTTCTGAAAGATTGATTGTACTAAATATTTGCCTTATCTTGCAGGTCTCTTTATTTGTATTAGTTGGAATTGTCCTCTTTGGAGCTGGTCTAGGATATTGGTTGGTGCGGAACTTTATTATTTCAAAAGATGGACATATCGATGTTGGCATAACTCAATTTGTGAAATGGTCGATGCGCATTGTTGCAGTCACATTTATTTTCCATGTTGCCCATCCTTTGTTTAACTCTACATTAGATATATACATTTAAGTTGAAGATGTGATACTCCTGCAAATTCCCCCCCCCCTTTTCCGCTGCACATTACATAGTTAAGTCGAATCGTAGGTCACATGTATTAGGTTGTCATTGCATCTAAACTGATTTTATTTCCTTCTCTTCAAATAGTTGTTTTTCTATCACTTTTTTTTTTTGGAATTGTACAACGGTTCTCAACTTCTCATAGTTATTAACATCACTTATGTTTAAATATTAAGCTTGTATACATATGTGGAAGCGTTCGTGGAACTTCATTTTTGAATGTTCAATTACACAATTCCTGCAATTTTTATTTATTTTTGAATATTTTGTCGACATCCTTGTATTATCTCTCAAAAACTTGTATTGGTTTCATTATCTTTTCAGAGCACTATTGATTCTCCTTTGGCATTGGCAGCAGTTGGTTCTTGCTTGACAGTATATTTTCTAGCATAAAGCTCCAGAAAGAGTGGGCTGATTTTTGTTTCTTGTAGGTCGCAAATTTATGTTTATAGTTTCTTGACTTCATTGAACTTTCTTCTGCATTTGTACTTAATATTAGATATTTCAATATTTCTTTTAAGTTACAGTTGCATGCAGTTGCATGCAGTTAAATTAGAAGGCTGGATGAGTTGCATGCAGTTGCATGATAATATTTGGATTATTGAAGAGTCAATTTAATATTTATCCTTATATTTATATTGACTCTTTTATTTATGGCTCTGTTTTTGTCAAAGTGTTATGGCCGTGCGTTTCACGCACGGGTGTTACACTAGTTATGCTTTAAGGGACTGGTGTGAAGATGTGTTCTTTAAGGAGATGAGACTATATCAGACTAATCAAATTAAAGCATTTGAGGTTGAGAATAATTTTTCTGGTGGAGTAATAGATGATGAAATTAGAAGGCTGGATGAGTTTCCTGGACTAGCTGAACTAAGTCAGAATTATGGCTACATGGAGGACGACTCTAGCTTGTCTCATGATAAGTCGGATGTCAAGTGTGGCTGCAGAATTACCAAATTTGCCAAGGGAATTGGTTAACATAATCCTTGAGGACAAGGATTGTTTGAAGGAGTAGGGAATGTAATGATCTATGGTTAACTAGATGACCGTTGGTTGTTACCGTTAAGTAGCAGTTATCTCAGTTACGTTAAGTGGCGTCGTTTTAGTTAAATAGTTAACAATGTCGTTTTAGTTAAGTTAGAACGCTATCGTTTTAGCCGCTGTTATTCACACCCTTTCCATGTTATAAGGCGTGACTGGTTTTGGAGAAAGCATGAATGAAAAATATCAAGGGAAAATTGCCGGTAGATCCTTCGTCCCAAGTCAAAAGACCAATTAAGACAAGGATTTTGAAATTTAATCAACTAGTCCACTATCCTAATAAATATTCCACCTAGTCCATTCCTTATTAATTACACCCATAAAACAAATAAACTCACCCATCTTCCTCTCTACACTCCTCCACCTCCGACCGACTACTCCCCTATCTCCGGCGACTCCTCTCCGGCGATCATCCCTATCTTCGGCGACTCTCTCCTCTCCGGCGACCATCTTCCTCTCCTCCGGCGACCTACCACCGACGACCCCCTTCCCCTACCTCCTCCTCTTTCACTAAATCTACCTTCTCTTCTGTCTCTCTCCTCGATCTGCGACCTCCAAGCTCGCCTAACCCACCTCGTACCCCGATTTGATGTAGAATGCGTGGATCAGTATTTAAGATTAGCTAAAGTTTATTGAGAGTGATCTTCTGGAAATGCTGCGAGCTTATTAAAGTTTCTGGTTGTTTCCTTTTATCAGACTGACATTATTCTGCTTTCAATTCATAATTGTGATCAAAATTATAGGTTACCTCATTCTCAAATTATTTTCATGTGTGAATTAACTTCCATGAATGCGAGTAGGTTATACTAGGCACTATAGTCATGTGTCAATTAACTTTCACACGTTGGAAAGAAGTGGCGGAGAATTCAAAACTTAATTGTGGAGAATAGACGGAGCTTATACCTTAGGTTACATAATCCAGTGGTCTCATGTTAGAATAATTTACTAGGATTCTTTCTGAAGTTTTATTTGTGTTCTATTCACCAACTATCTTGTTCTTGAAATATTCCTCATTTGAATGTCAAATCCTAGAGGAAGAATGGTTAGTTGCTCTTATATAATCCTGGTGAACATTGTCAACCCAACAACATGTCATTATGCGGTTTCATAAAGGATACAACTGAGAAAAGTATCTTTTTGATCCTTAAACTATTTTAATTGGGACATTTTATTCCTTGAACTATTTTCTAAGCCTTTTTCATCCTTGAACTATTTTAATTGGGTCCTTTTAGTCCTTCCGTTAAAACTTCCGTCCATCAACCGTTAATTGAAACCTTTTCGTAAAGAGTTCTATACGCCAGTGACCTTTTAGGTACTTAACTCCGTTGTGGAACTATTTTTTTATTTTATTTTTTACAAATTTGAACATTCATTTAGGGACGGAAGAGTAAAAAAAATGTAAAAATGTTGAACAGTACGTTCATTTTGAAATTGTTTTTTCATTTGCAAATTTGAACATTTACTTCGGGACGGATGAATTGCAAAAAAAAAATAGTAAAAATTTTGAACAGTATATTCATTTGAAACTATTTTTTTTTTCAAATTTGAACATTTAGGGACGGAGACGTAAAAACAAAGTAATTTTGAACAGTTGTTGTATGGGTTGACAGAAAATTTTAGCTTATTGGGTTCAAATTACTTTGTTTTTGACTACGCATCTCCGTTCCTAAATATTCAAATTTGAAAAAAAAATAGTTCCAAAATGAATATACTGTTCAAAATTTGTACTTTATTTTTTTTGTTCTACTCATTCGTCCCTAAGTAAATGTTCAAATTTGCAAATGAAAAAAATAGTTTCAAAATGAACGTACTGTTCAATATTTTTACTTTTTTTTTGTAAATTTGAACATTCATTTAGGGACGGAGGAGTAAAAAAAAGTAAAATGTTGAACAGTACGTTCATTTTGAAACTATTTTTTCATTTGCAAATTTGAACATTTTACTTAGGGACGGATGGGCAGAAAAAAAACAAAGTAAAAATTTTGAACAGTATATTCATTTTGGAACTATTTTTTTTCAAAATTGAACATTTAGGAACGGAGGTGCGTAGCAAAAAATAAAGTAATTTGAACCCAATAAGCTAAAATTTTCTGTCAACCCATACAGCAACTATTCAAAATTACTTTGTTTTTACGTCTCCGTCCCTAAATGTTTAAATTTGAAAAAAAAATAGCTCCAAATGAATATACTGTTCAAAATTTTTACTATTTTTTTTTTTTGCAACTCATCCGTCCCTAAGTGAATGTTCAAATTTGCAAATGAAAAAATAGTTTCAAAATGAACGTATTGTTCAATATTTTTACATTTTTGTTTACTTCTCCGTCCCTAAATGAATGTTCAAATTTGTAAAAATTAAAATAAAGAAATAGTTTCACAACGGAGTTAAGTATCTAAAAGGTCACTGGCCTATAGAACTCTTTACGAAAAGGTCTCAATTAACGGTTAATGGATGGAAGTTTTAACGGAAGGACTAAAAGGTCCCAATTAAAATAGTTCAAGAATGAAAAAGGCTTAGAAAATAGTTCAAGGACTAAAAGGTCACAAATAAAATAGTTTAAGGACCAAAAAGGTATTTTTCTCGAATACTAACTTCAACCCTCATAATTTATTACCGGGGATGAAGCTCGGATGGGACTCGAAATTCAGCCGGGATAGATACTTGCGAGCGTGGAAAACCATCGGCGATCCTTCTTCAGGGGATTACTCCTTTCTCCTTGACCGGAAAGGCTTTTCGGAGATATATTTGATGCACAGAGAAGTTATAAATTATCGGAGCGGTCCCTGGAATGGGATTAGATTTAGCGGCGTACCAGAAATGAAAGGCGCAAGTGTCATTAATTTTCAATTCGTCAATGAAAAAAACGAAGTGTCATATTCATTCATCATGTTAAACAAATTAATTTACTCGAGGCTAATTATTCAACCATCTGGATTTTTCACTTTTTGTTATTTTCTTAAGAATAATTTGGCTTGTCATTATTATTTTTAATAATGAAAATAAATAATAGACTAGTTATTCATGCGTAATTTGTTTTAATCGTGGTCAGTCCATTTTATTTCGGGCAAATGAGAAAATATGATTTAAAAACAACAGTAAACTTAAGTAACAACAACTGTGAACATAATAAATATGTCAAATAATCTCATAAAATTGCAAAAATAGAGGCCGGACTAAAACACAGTGAACTTAACAAAAAACAACAGTGAACTTAAGTAAAAACAATTGTGAACATAACAAATATGTCAAATAATCTCATAAAATTGCAAAAATAGAGGCCATAAAGGACTAAAACAACTGTGAAATTAATAAAAAATAACAGTGAATTTAAGTAAAAACAACTCTGAACATAACAAATATGTCAAATAATATCATAAAATTGCAAAAATAGAGGCCATAAAGGACTAAAACAACTGTGAACTTAACAAAAAACAACAGTGAACTTAAGTAAAAACAACTGTGAACATAACAAATATGTCAAATAATTTCATAAAATTGCAAAAATAGAGTCCATAAAGAACTAAACAACAGTGAACTTAACAAATAAGTCAAATAATCTCATAAAATTGCAAAAATAAAGGCTATAAAATTCTAAAAATAACTGTGAACTTAACTAAAACAACTGTGAACTTAATTAAAAACAACAGTGAACTTAACAAATAAGTCAAATAATCTCATAAAATTGAAAAAAATAAAGGCTATAAAATACTAAAAACAACTGTGAACTTAATTAAAACAACTGTGAACTTAACTAAAAAAATCTGTGAATTAAGTAAATAATAGTCATTTTCATGCAGAAATTATGAATTTAGCTAAAGCAACTGTGAACTTCTCTTAATTGTTATTAGAACAAATGTAAAAAACAACTGTGAACTTATCAAAAACAACTCTGAACTTGTAAAAACTGTGAACTTCTCAAATTTGCTCCAGATTATATGTTGATGCTACTAGTTTGATTCGTATTGACGATACGAACACAACAGTGGTTTCAATTTTTTATTTTGTTTTTTGATTTCTAGATCTTAAGATATTTCATTTTAAAGTTTTGAGGGGAAAAAAAAGAAAGAGAGAGAAAGAGGAGAGAGAAAATGACATAGAACTGAAATTCTTCACGCACGTCCGTTCATGTCATTTAATTGAGTGGCACAAGTGTAATTTTTATCAATTTACCAAGGACATGCGTGTTCATCTTTAAGTCAGAAACCTGATGGTCGAATTCCAAATTTCAAGTCCTAGCTGGTTGAATTCGTTAGGAACAGGAACCAATCGATAATTGCCCCAAAATGTTATAGTTTAACAGTTTGGTTTTGTTTAGTATTTTAACAAATTGTTATAAATATAATGTTTCCGTCATTTTCACACAAAATAGTTACATTTTTAACAGATTTTAAAAAAATAATTAACAAAATCTGTTAAAATATAACAACTTCTGACATTGTGTTGGTTTGGAAAAAACAAAAAGAAAAGGAACTTGAAAACCGTCGAAACAGGAGGTTCGGGACCGGAACCGAAAACCAACACGGTTAGGTTTCGGTTCCTTGATCCCCCCATTCCCCAGAATCGGAACCGAAACGGATGACCACCACCAACACACACACACACAAAATCTGATTACTTCCCTCCAATTTTAACAAAATCTGATTACTTTCCTCCAATTTTAACAAAAAACTCCAATTTTAACAAAATGTTATAGTTTAACAGTTTGGTTTTGTTTAGTATTTTAACAAATTGTTATAAATATAACGTTTCCTTCATTTTCACACAAGATAGTTGCATTTTAAACAGATTTTTAAAAAATAATTAACAAAATCTGTTAAAATATAACAGTTTCTGACATTGTGTTGGTTTGGATAAAACAACAAGAAAAGGAACTTGAAAACCGTCGAAACAGGAGGTTCGGAACCGGAATCGAAAACCAACACGGTTAGGTTTTGGTTCCTTGATCTCCCGAATCCCCATAATTGGAACCGAAACGAAGCGGATGACCACCACCACCACCACCACCACCACCACCACCACCACACACACACACACACACAAAAAAAAATCTGATTACTTCCCTCCAATTTTAACAAAAAACTGGATAAGGTGGAAGAAATAGAAGCACAACCATAAAACCAGAAATCCTCACTCTCCTTCCATTAAATTTCAAATCTTTTCAAACTTCTTTCCCTTCCATGGAATTATCATTCAAAACCTTCACCCTCTTCAACGCCCCAACACCAACTTTCCCTCCATTTTCGTCCCCCCACCGCCCCCTCCTCAAATCCTTCATCTCGTTCTCCTCCAATCCCACCTCCGCAAACTCAACTCACCGGCTCAAACTCGCCGACTCCCTCCAAGCCGAGACACTCCAAATCCTAGAATGGCCTTCTCTCTGCAACCAGCTCTCCGCCTTCACTTCCACCACCATGGCCTTTTCCGCTGCTCGAACTGCCCGTATTCCCTTGGGCACTACCCCTAACGAGAGTCGGAAACTCCTCGCTCAGACCACCGCCGCTGTAGCAGTGCCTCACCCCGTGGATTTCTCCGGTATTCAGGACGTGATGGAGATTTTGGAGTCCGCCGTTAGTGGTCAGTTGCTGTCGATTGGGGAAATTTGCGCGGTGAAGAAGACTTTGGTGTCGGCTAGGGGTTTGTTTCAACAATTGAAGGACATTTCCATGGATTCTAACGATCTCAATAGGTAATTCCTCAGAAATGTAAGATATAATTTTGATGATTCCAGCCCTCATAATCCACGGTGAAAAAGAGGATATCAAATCCTCTGTCACTTTTATGTGCCAACTGTCAGCCACTAACTACATTATCATGATGCCTGCCCTAATAATCCATAGCCAAAAAGTGATAATTTTGATCTCAAAAATCAACAATTATGCATCATTACATTATCATGATGCCAGTTTTAATAATCCATAACCAAAAGTGGTAAATTTGATCACAAAAAAGAGAGAACCTAACTTAATGGTTCATGTCTGCTACCTATTATATGCTCCTATAAAAAGAATACAAATAACAGTGCTAGTCAATGAACCTAATTACATACTATCTTTTCTAAATAAAAGGACTGACAATAGGAACAAATTATGTAAATGATCACAAATGTAATCTTACTAACAATAATCATTTAACTTATATAAACTAATAAGGAAAACGTGTGTCGAAGAATAGGAAATATGAGATGTTGCTTGATTAGTGATGATGAGGGCTAGCTAATAGTTTCTAATTTAGGGTCACTAAAGAAATTGCACGTTCAATTTGCATTTTCAAATACCTAATTTTTTATTTCGGAATGGGTAATATTGAATTTACAGTAACACGATATTATTTGTGGATGTTTGGGTATGCATATACAGGGCCGGCCCTGTACATTTTGAGGCCCTAGGCAAACTATTTGGCTTAGGGCTGGAATTCTACTGGTTTTGGGCTGAGAAGTTCAGATTGGGACTTCCCTTGCAGAAAAAAAATATATCAATGCCAAGGCTCGAACCTGGACCAAGTTGTTAACTAGGATTTTATGCAATCAACATTACCACTACAACAGAGCTTCTTGAGCTTTTTAATGTGTACATTTTGTAAACTTTATATACATAATAAAACATAAATTTTGGGGCCCTTAAAATTGGATAAAATTTGGAGGCCCTAGGCGACGGCCTCACCCGTCTCATAGCAGGGCCGGCCCTATGCATATATAAGCTTGAATGATATTAGTGATTCGGTAAATCTAGTTTTTGTACATGTTAGCGTTGATAGTACGTGTTAGGCGTAAGAGATTTTATAGCTTGTAATAATTCATTTTATTAGAATAATTTTGTGACGAGTAAACTTACAAGATCCAATTGTTCAATTGATCCCAATTTTATGAACATTCAAATGAGAAAGTTAAATAATAAAAATGTTCAGCAAAAAAACATGGGAAATATTTCTGCAAAGTAATGCTGTGTATACTTATCTCAACTTTGACTTGACCTGACATGTTATATGAGTTTGTGGCGTGAAATTGATTTGTAATTGATTTTGTGGTGTTAAATGGTCGAACTTGGGATACTTTCTTGGATGCCTAACGTTATTCCTTCTGTATCATTTATGGATAGTAGAATTTTCTCTTGGTAAAGCATTCAAGTGCTATTGTAGCGAGGAGCAGTTTCATTGGATTCCTTTTTACTGTATTCTAACAGGTACTCTCCTCTGCTTGAAATTCTTCAGGATTGTAACTTTCTGCCGGAATTGGAGCAGAAAATAGGATTCTGTATAGATTGTAAGTTTTCCATGATACTTGATCGGGCAAGTGAAGAACTAGAGATAATTAGGTCAGAAAGAAAGGAGAATATGGAAAATCTAGAATCTCTTTTGAAGGAGCTGTCAGTTAAGATTTTTCAGGCTGGGGGTATTGATAGGCCTTTGGTTACTAGACGCCGGTCAAGGTTGTGTGTTGGTGTTATGGCTAACAGGAGATCTTTGCTGCCAGATGGCGTGGTTCTAAGTCATAGTAGCTCTGGAGCAACATACTTTATGGAACCCAAGGAGGCAGTGGACTTGAACAACATGGAAGTCAAGCTTTCTGATGCTGAGAATGCTGAGGTGCAGGCCATTTTGAGCTTCCTTAGTTCTGAAATTGCAGAATCAATTACAGAGATTAAGTACTTATTGGATAGAATAGTAGATGTTGATTTTGCATTTGCAAGAGCTGCTCATGCTCGATGGATAAATGGGGTTTGTCCAACGATGAATTTTGACTGTGCCAAAGATAGAAAATCAAATGCTGATGAATCTCTATCAATAGATATTGAAGGTATACAACATCCTTTACTTCTTGAGACCTCTCTCAGGAGTTCGCCAGATTTTGCTGTATCTTCAACTAGAAGTCCAGTTCCTTGGCAAGAGGAAAATGGGGCAATGGCCGCAAACATGTTTTCTGGGGCTTCTACTTTTCCTGTGCCTATTGATGTCAAAGTTAAATATGGTACTAGAGTGCTTGTGATCTCAGGACCTAACACTGGAGGTAAAACTGCTTCCATGAAAACATTGGGCCTTGCATCTGTTATGCTGAAGGCTGGCATGTACATACCTGCTAGAAACCACCCAACACTTCCGTGGTTTGATCTTATTCTGGCAGATATCGGAGACCACCAGGTACTTTCTTCTCCCTTCTATTGACATCATTTTCGTGATCGATGTGCCGCAACCCATCCATTTTTTACCATAACAGTTTATACTTCTTCAGTGCCACTTGACGTTTTGCGCTAGCAGTAACCTTCTTACTGTAAGATGTAATTATGAGTCTCATACCTGTATCTAAATTGCAGTCGCTTGAACAAAGTCTCTCAACTTTTAGTGGGCACCTCTCACGAATTCGTAAGATCTTAGAAGTTGCCTCTGAAAAATCACTCGTCCTTATGGATGAAATAGGCAGCGGAACTGATCCTTCAGAAGGTGTGGCTCTTTCAACCAGCATATTGCAGTATCTAAAGGATAGGGTCAACTTAGCTGTCGTAACTACCCATTATGCGGATTTATCTCTCCTGAAAGAAAAGGATATGCGGTTTGAGAATGCAGCAATGGAGTTTTCCTTGGAGACTCTACGACCTACATATCGTGTACTTTGGGGGAGCACTGGTGAATCAAATGCCTTGAGCATTGCCAAGTCAATTGGTTTTGATGAGAATATAGTTGAACGTGCTCAAATATGGGTTGGGAGATTGATGCCAGATAAGGCAGAAAAACGGAGAGGTTTTCTCTATGAATCGTTAAGTGAAGAGAGAGACAAGTTAGAAGGGCAGGCAAACATTGCTGCCTCTCTCTATTCAGATACCAAGAATATTTATGAGGAGGTATGACTCAAATTCTCTTGCTGAGACTAACTTCCATTTAATGTTAACTCAAAATGGCAAATTTTGTAAGAAACTACTATATTCTAAGTCATGCTAACCTCATGATCTTAAGTATTAACATTTTCATAATTATTTTATATGGACCAACTTGAAAGTCTCTGCTGCATTTTGTAACGCTTATTTATGTAGCTCTCCAGGGACTTGCTTCTTGTTCCTTGTTTTCAACTGTAGGAGTTAAGCCTTGACTCCCTTGATTTTAGTTGAATTCTTCCTTCAGAAATCAATAGCTTTGTTTTTTTTTGAAGTTGTTATTGCTGATTAATGCACCCTAGGGCCATATTTTTTTAAAGGTGATACATGTACACTGGTCTTAAGCTTGGAATGTATTTTCTATATCATTGATTCCTGACAATGAGAAAATAACTACCCACGTTTATGACATAACATTTTCCAAAAGTAGAAGATGTCAGGAGCACATTATATAATGTATGAAGAGAAAATCATTAACTAATTGAAGATGCCTGCAGCTTGTGCATTCTCAGAATCTTGAAATGAAGTTATGCTCAATTTGGTTAAATACAAATTATGCTAGTGGAATTAAATGAAAATCCCTCCAATGTGAGAAAGAAAAAAAGGGAAAAAAGGATGTCAGTAGTGCATGGGATTCTCACCACCATAGAGGAAATTCAATAAGTTGACAAGCTCTATCTTGCCGAAATTCCTTTTTTTTTTTATTCCACACTATGGGTCAGCTTTAGCTTATTTTCATTGTTTTCTATCTTCAGTCTCTTTAGAGATTAAGCTTTTGGGTAACGCTTCTCTATTCTGCTCGATAACACGGCTTGCACATGCTATATGACTTCTGTCCTCTGAGATAACTTATGATTTACGGAGTGGAGTACGGCCATAGGACTTTAGGTCCATCCCCAGATATGTTTTTAAGTGTCAGATTCATTGAACGCCCTAATGGATTTACATCTGCACACTGCAAAATCTCCACATCATGTGATGCTCGGACCCTTCAAAGTTGCCAAAGTACTCGTGTCCACAGGACTGGATGTGGGTATTTTATACTATTGGTGTAAAATCTTAAAATTTAGAGGATCCGACATTCAGATCCGTACACGAGTTAAACAATCTTACCCGAGTCTGAGCATCATAACCCACATCTTGTGATCCTTTTCTTGTTAGGACAAAATATTGTTTTGCTCAAAATCAGTCTGTAAAATGGGCACTTGATTTTCATCAAAACAATTCTCCAACGCATTCTATACCATTATGCAAGGTTTGAGCATTAACATGTATTCCTGATGTATATTAATGAGTCCATCTTAATATAACTTCCAACAGGTGGTTTTACTTCCCTCCACGTCGATTTGGAATCCCATCGCATAACCATACTACTCAATTTATTTTTGTTCCCAAACGATCATGACTTCAAGTCTTCAACCTCGGATTGTCAACCCCCACCCCCTTTATTTTTTCAAAGATATGTACTTCGCCTGTCCCAAAATGAGTATCCATATTTCAAAAACTTGAGTTCCAAATTCAGTATCTATTTTTAACTAAGTTACTAAAGTCACCTTATAAAGTATCATGTCTTAATTTGCACTGGTGATGGCATAGTGTTTTTATTAAGCATATTTATATTTAATGTTTGTGTACTACTCTCTCCTTTGCAATACAAGAGGTGTGCATTCCTTTTGAACTGTCCCAATCAAAGAGTGTCATTTCCCTTTAAGGGAACATTTTTACAACAATTTGACTCTATTAACCTTCAATTTCCCTGCAGTTTAAATTTAAATATTGCCACCTAGTTTTACTCCAAATGTTTCAAGGGGCAATTTTGAGAATTGTTAGATTTTCGAACCATTTTCTTAAGTTGCACCCAGTTAAATACTTCTTTTCTTTGAGAGTAGGTAGTACTCGAAGTGCATAAGAGTCAACCTTATTAGTTTCTGTAAGAAAAACTTAGAGTTGACACTCATTTAGGTGTGAGTGAGTAGAAAATAGCCTCGTAATGCATTCAGAAAGTGTCAAATGAGTCCTGGTGTGTCTCGGCTCAGCATTTGTCCCAATTTGTTGAGTCAGCTACATAAACCCATTTTTGTTATTCGTAAGGTCCAACTAAAGATTATGCCAGAAGCCATTCTCATTCTGCTGTCAGAGTTAATTATGGTCTTCGCCTGTCTCTGGTCTGTCTGTCTCATCAATAATATCACAATGGAAAACTTGTTTAGTTTATACAAGATTATCCAAAGTCAAATATAGATGTCTTGTCCGGGTATTCTCATTACCTTATAGCTTATATGGACTGACACACATTTATGTATATTTGTGTGTGTATGTATGTATGTGTGTGTGTATAGGGCCCATTCTTTTTAGAGTCTAGTGGTGGGAATTTGGCCTCCTGATATTATAATTGCTTTGTACATAAGATTGCTTATATGGACATTTGCATGTGTGTGTGTGTTCAGAGGTTATTGTTATTCTTTTAACATATACATGCGACCACTAGCGACTCTTTACTTATTTTTCTAACTGCTTTGTCTTCCATTATGAAGATCCTGGATGCAGCAGATGATCTTCCTGAGCGTGAAGAAGCTCTCAAGGCAAAGGAAACCAAACAAATCCAGAAGGAAACAAATGCAGTGAAATCTCAGATTGCAACTGTGGTGGATGAGTTTGAGAAACGAATTCAAACTGCCAGTGCCAATCAGTTTAATATACTACTGAAGGAAGCTTGGTCTGCAATTGCATCCATTGTTGGTGCTCACCTCCCTACTGATGATAGATCTGCCAGACAAGCAAATAGTCGTTCTTATACCCCAAAAGTAGGGGATCAAGTCCTTGTGAATGGATTAGGAAATAAGTTAGCTACAGTTGTTGATGCTCCAGGGGGTAACTATGTCTTTGTCGAATTGGCGAATGACAGGTTCCGTGTCGAGTTAAGCAGTATAAAAGCTCCTCGTAGTTCCAGTAAGAGTACTGCAACAGGGTCCTCCCCACGCTTCAGGATGCAGGTATGGCTGTCAATGTTCTGTGCTTCTCTTTGTTGGTTTTATTTGTATGGGCCGGTGTTATGCTTATTCAGATAAACTTCTCTTCTCATATGTAAAAAATGAAAATCAAGAGTTCAAGTCACTTGGCGCACTAGCTTTGGCTTATGTTTCCTTTTTATTTTTTAATTTTTTTCACGGTTGTGTTTTTTAACATTATTTTTAAATGGTTGAAGAAAAAATAAAGGTGAGACTCAGGAATGGTGGACGAAAGAGAGAGAAGAACCGAACCCCAAATCTCTTTAGCCGAATCCACACATTTTTTTTTTATTTTTTTTGTGGGAAAACTTCATTTTTGTCTATCGTACTTTGGGGCGTGTTTCACTTTTACCATCAAACTTTATTTTTTTCATTTTTACCATCGTATTACAAACAATGGTGTCGTTTTATACCCAAATCTGTTATTTAGACCAAAATTTATTTCATTTTTACCATCGTGCTACAAATAATATTGTCATTTTTAACCCAAAATTGATATATAATGACACCATTGTTTGAAGTACGATGGAAGAAAAAAAGTTTGATGGTAAAAGTGAAACACATGCCAAAGTACGATGGACAGAAATGAAGTTTTCCCCTTTTTTTGTGTGTGTCACTTATATTTCTAGTTGATTAAGCTATCATATTTTTCGGAAATAATTACTGATAAAATTTATGTTGGACTTATGTTTTTTGTTCTAGGGTAAAGGTCCAAAGTCTTAAGAATTTGTCAGAGCTCAGCACTAATGTTGAGTCTTACTGTGGTACGGACATCCAAGAACACCCTGGGTTTATGCAGCATGCGAGTAGAAGAAGCAGTCCCACCATGTCATGTTGGTCACTTGTTCAAGCGGGCTAACTCAGTTCTCTTTATTTTATATGGGATGGTCGCACTGGAGTAGTCAAGGAGAGCACACTGAAATTATTGAGAAGTAGCCATCTGCGTATTACCGAATTTGAACAGGAAAGTTTAATGAATTTTGGTTGTACATTTGCTTCTATAAAGTGAATTAAGTTTGTACATAATTGATAAACAAAATATAGATGATTTTATTAAGATCTGATAAACTTTTGCTGTTGTGTACTCAATCTTTGCATTTGTTCATATCATACAATACCTTCCATGGCTTTTTCAATCTCAAATGCTGTTCTCGTAGTTTTTACTCTTCATTTTTCTTTCTCAGGTAACATTTATTTAGATGTTTGTTTTCTGTCTCCAAATGCTCATTAAACGAGCTTTTGCTATCTGTTCATTCTTCTGCAAAAATTCAATATATGTTCCTGAAAACGTCTTTTACATTTTTACTTGACTGAGATTGAAACTGAATTTGAATGGAGTTGGACTGAAAATTTACTTTTACTGCCTGGTTTCCTACAATTTTTTTTTTTTTTTAATGCAGGATTTCATCAATTTCTGGGAAAGCTCAGTCATATGTTATAAAATCTGGGGAATAGCTCAAGATGTTTGTTACAGAAACTGACAGATAGCCAAAATTTTCTTGGCAATATTCTCTTACCAGCATCACACGTAGTCCTCTTTCCAACCCAGAGAGCTGCCACTTGTTAAACCACCATTGTACTGCCACATCACTCCTCAGCCTTCATTTGTTTTTCAGTTCCAACAAACTAAGAGATAAGCATGCATAAAATATACTCCAGGATGAAGCAGTTACCTTCATAGTAGTACTATAAAAGCCTGATTTTCATTTCATATTTTGTAGTCATATTTTCAGATCTAGCAGGAAAATGTTGGCGGTTTTTGAGAAAGCCATTGCGAATCCACCTCAGGTGCTGAGTCTTCCTCAGGGGGGAAGGCAGAGCTTAAAAACAGGGGAAGAAATTGTTCAGACTTTCTGGTCTTCTCGGCCCGACTCAACCTTGTACAAGCTTTCCGATGGGAATTTCATGTCTTTGTCACACCAAGATGAAATTGCTACACATCCAAGGTACTAAAGTCTGTTTATTCTTTCATATCTGAAAAATCTTGACAATGAAGTTACAAAGGTTGTACCTTTGAACCAGCCCCTTGTGTTTATGTGTTGAACTGTTTTTTATTTGAAATCAATAGGTCCATTGTTGTCATGGACAACATATTTTGTATCTTTAGTGGGTGTTTGTACAATACATGTGAGTTAAGGCGACATTATGGTCTTTCGAGACAAGCGACAGAAGCCATGGTAATGGTAGAAGCTTATAAAGTGTTGAGGGATCGGGCACCTTACCCTGCTGACCAAGTCATTAAAGAACTTGATGGAAAATTCGCCTTTATTTTATACGATGCTAAAGTTGCTAAACTCTTTTTAGCTAGGGTGAGTTTGATTAATTTCCAATAAAGCATCTTGTGAAAAGATTCCAATATAACTATTTTTGTTCTTAACCTAAATAGTTGGTGATTGACTGTTCTAGGACCGTGATGGATCCATGCAACTTCACTGGGGAGTGACGGCTGATGGGTCATTGGTCTGTTCTGATGTCTCAAATATCATCAATGAAGCTTGTGGACATCGTTACACTCCGTTTCCTCCTGGTTTGTTCTGTTTGAATAATTTTCTCACAGTCAAGAATAAAGGTTCTTTGTGGAATAAGATGGATCTTTTCTTCTTTTTGCAGGATGTTTATTCACGAGTGACAATGGGCTCATCAGCTTTGACCATCCACTCAACAAAGTAAGAGCCATAGTCCGTGAGGGTGATGATGGGAAAAGCAGCGATGTTATATTTCAAGTGGACTTGTTCACTAGGCTTCAAAGTATTCCGCGTACTGGTAGTGCTGCAAACTGGGCAGGTGTCACTACTGTCGAGGGAGAGTAAAGTGAGTTTTTCTTTTCTTTTCTTTGTTCTTAACAAAGTTTGAGTATCAAATGTGGGGAATCATGAAAACTTTGTCTTGAGTTTTTTCTTGATGTATGAAATCTCTTTCCAAGTACTATTGTGTCATGCAAGATTGATAGTGTTATTGTGTATATGCATTTTAATCTCATGTGGGTCCAGCTCCACCCATAGTAGGAGCTCTTGTAGCACCCGATTTTCCCTTTATTATGTATTTGCAAATTTGTTAGAATTTAAGCGGCATATAGTTAGAACAGGACTTTGATGTCTTATTATCACAAGGTGAAACATCAAATGAAGCTTACACCATCATTTACAATGCCTTGTATGTTATGAGAGTGCAAGCTAGTTTTTTACCATCTAAAGGTCAATTAGCCGGAGATTCGATCATCTTTTCTGCTTGGTTTAGATCCGCTATGTACATCTCCACAAGGGACCCACAATGGCTTGCCGTAGATTACAGGAATCATGCCAATTACACCACCAGTATCTATACAACCACCACCTTCTCCAACCCAACTGCCGCCACCATTGTCGTCCCTCCCACCTTCGCCACTGCTCTCAACCCAAGGGGAGAACAGAGCGCTGCCTCCACCACTGCCATCATTCGGGCCCACAGAGATGTGGGTTTTGCGTGAATTGGCTGTTGGGATGGGACTGTGACGATGTCATCAGCGAAAGCGAGCGGAGATGATACAAGCAACGGAACAGAATACGTATTACATCTGATTCGTTCAGCGAGTATGGCGACATGAAAGTTGTGTGAGAAAGCATTAAGCATACATTTTTTTTTTGGGCAGTGTTTTTAATGATGTTTTATGTTGATATAGTTGTTTTACATTTTATATATAGTGTTGGCCTTTTTCTTTTTCTTTAAAAATAAATAAAAATATTTTGGGTATTTGCAGTATTACCACTAGGAATCAAACTAGCCTACTATAATAAAACAGTTATTATAATAAATGTCGCCTTTTTCATTTTATTTCCCACAATAAATGAAAATTGTGAGATCTTGCTACAAGAATCAACTAGACAAGATGAGTATTAAAGTCTTTTACTCCATCTCTGTGTTATAATAAATGTCGCCTTTTTCATTTTATTTTCCACAATAAATGACGCGTTATCAATTAAGGAAAGCTAATTAGTGCATTTTTATTGTTGTACAATTAATGTACAAACTAGTAAAGCACATTTGTTAAAAACGTTGACAAGTCAACTGCGACATTTAACATTTATTCTACGACTAAGGGAGTATGAAAAAAGGAATCAGATTTTGAAATGGCAAATCCTTAACAAATCCAATGGTTTTAATGGCTGATTGAATGCAAGTTTGCTTTTGGTTCTCCGTGTCGCTTAAATTTGTCATTTTGAATAGAAGTGCAACCAAAATTAAGATGGTTTAGAAGTCAAGTATTTCATTATAAGATAATGCAGCTAGGTAGTCTTCACAATCAAGAAATCCCTTGTTTGGACATAAGATTTATGTCCTACAACTTAAGTTTCTGGGAGTGTGTAAGCTGCATATTCATCCAAACTAGTACTTAAATCTTGGTTGGTGCCATTGCCATGACTCTGTCAGCCATGATTGGACCGGAAGTCAAGTATTCCCTACCTTTGGTTTGGACAAAAGACAACATGTCAAATCCACCGGCGGCTCTAGGGACAGGGTGAACACGAGCATTGTTATCAGGAATCTTGGGAGGAGGTGATCTGTCAACTGCGATAGATGCGGCTCTCGGAACAGGGTGAATATGAGCGTTATTTGCAGGCATGATTGGAGGTGCTGGCTCAAATAGAGCACCAACTTTAGGAACAGGGTGAACTCGAACAAGTGACTCGTACCTGTGATTCTGGTACTGTGGGAATGTAGAAGGAGCATCAACTTCAATGGCGGCTTTAGGAACCGGGTGAACACGTACACCTCCAGATACGTCATGGGAAGGGGTGGTTGATGATCGAGTGTTGAGGGCACCAGCTTTAGGAACAGGGTGCACGCGTACACCTCCAGACACTTCTTGCGCAGCTCTAGGAACAGGGTGAACACGTACACCTCCGGATACATCATGGGAAGGGGTGGTTGATGATGTAGTGTCAAGGACACCATCTTTAGGAACAGGGTGAACGCGTACACCTCCATATATTTCCTGGGCGGCTCTAGGAACAGGGTGAACACGTACGCCTCCGGATACTTGTTGGGAAGCGGAAACGGACATTTTAGGAAGGAAAATGGGAGGGAGCTTGAGCCTTGATTCAGCAGAGTTGATCATTGATAAGGTGAGTAAAGGCATGAAGATGGCAAATGAAGGCCATCCAAATGCCATTGTTAGTTAGGTATTCTTTGCTTACTGCTTTTTACCAGTGTCATTGGAAGGGGTTTTATAGTCAAGTGTTGAATGGTAAAGCTGCGTTTGTTGTTGGAAATATGGTCATGCAGGCTGTGTGAGGAATTACGTGCATCTGAATTATCATATTAACTACATTTCAAAGTAAGAGAGAGAGAGAGAGAGAGAGAGAGATTTGAAGCACTATATCTCCTTAAGTGACTATTATTCTGTGTGTATGCTACTGTACACATTGCTAAGAAGCTATCAAACTGGAAAATAAGCTTTCATGGAGCTTGGACAAATTCTAAGCCAGTGTAAAAAAATAAAAATGAAAAAAGTCAAACCGAAAGGGTCACTGGGTAAGTCTATGCATCTCACTTTGGTCGTTAAGAGTTTGGAGCAGCAGAGGAGTAGCATATTGTGCAGTCCCTTGATGCTCCTCCGCGTCTTGACAGAAAGAAAGGATGATTGTGTCTATAGATGTCTCCACTACCCCAAAGAAAAGGGTCGCAACAATATAACCGAGCCCCCAACATACCTGCATTAATGAGATTAAAACTCCTTACAGATAATTGTGCATGATATAATTAAAACAGAGTGATTTTAAATAAAAATTACTCCCTCCGTCCGTCACTGAGTAATAGTCCTACTTTCCTTTCTGGTGCGTCCCAACAAGAGTCACATTCCCAACATTAGCAAATGATGAATAGAGTTTTGAACAACTTTGTCCTTACTAAACTTTGTCCTTCTTATAATGATTGTATATTTGAAGAACAAAATCAATACTTAACCAACCTACTTTTTAGTTTTTACCCACTTGAATAATGGTGTTTTGGATAGTTATATCCCCAACTCATTTGAAATGTTTGCACATATTTTATTGTTTCCTTATCAACCGTGCAAAACCAAGGAAGGACTCTAACTCCGAGACGGAGGGAGTATTTCAGATAATAAAACTGCAACCAGATCAAAGATAACCCCCACCCCCACCCCCACCCCCACCCCCACCCCCCCCCCACACACACACACATACACACAACCACGCCGAGTGGTGCAATTTGCAAAAGGTAAAATTCCCAAAATTTTAAAAGGAGAACCCGAAAACATAAGTTCTTTCCAAACAATATGATGCAGGGTGATTTGGTCCAAAAAGTTATTGTCTTAGAATGCCTTGAAACTCACACTTGAATTACGAAACGTGGTTAGGATACCAAGTCACAACTATGCGGTGGGAGACGTGATTTTAGCATCTAGGGTTGTTAGAAATTAAAATTTTTAATTTCTTATTTTCAGATATGTTTATTTTCTTATTGTATTACTTTACGATTTCTAGAACGTGTTAGGGTTGTATAAATGGCTTAAGGAGTCATGGGGTGGTCAATTTTTCAGTTTAATGATGAAAGTTGGTTTCTACAGACACTGCATTTTCTCTTGAAAGCTTCTCTCTAGTACGGTCATTTTCACAGCCGAGTCGGTATCACAACATCTAAAAATTCATTCCTATATCGTACAGTAAAGAACTGACAGTAGCCACAAAAGAGCTACGTAGGATACGCCTAACTCAGCAACGGAGGAAGTAATTGCTCAAACTTTATGAGAGCTTTTCACTAAAAGCTGATTCGTTCTGCTTGCCTCATGTTGGAATTTAAAAGACAATTTTTTACTACTGAAACGAATAGGAAAAAAGAGTTGCAGAGAACTTACCAACACGGGAAACAAAGGCGAGGAGACCTTGTCATGGGCATTTTTATAAGCATGAGTATCCAACATTAGAAATGCAAATAAAGCACTGCAGAGGCTCACACAAAGCTTCCCAAGGAACAGAATAACATCCCCAATCACATTCACCTTCCCAATGCGAAGAATGTTGTTCTGGATCAACCCTGTTGCAATTGCAGATGCTGCAAAAAAACTTTCGCCTGTAATGGCAATCTGAAAGAAACATAGAACAACCACCGTGGATTCATCAGTAAGCATCAAAGATATATAATGCATTTTTTGCGGGAATTTTACAGACTAAATTTACCATTATGTACGCGTTGCGGTTGACAGATCTGATGGTCCAGTCAATACATGTAAGGACACACTGGGAAGAACGAGATAACACGTTTGCAAACCGATTTTCAGGTCGGACATCAGCTACTTTAAGTCTCCGGCGAATCAGCTTCAATATGCGGCAAATGGACTCGATGAATGAAGCTATAAGAGAGCCGATAGCCACAGATCCAAGGCTGTACCTCACGAGCCTCTTAACTGAAGAGACCACGGGAAGGAACGAGATTTCTTGCTGCATGAAAATAACAAGGTGTACAACTTAGGGGCATCATTAACAATTAGAAGGATGATTTTTTTTGATAAAAGACAGTTGTTTTTCTCCATGCTGGCTTAATTTGTTTTTTTCCCTCTTTTCTTTTTTTTTTCTTCTGCACTCAAAATTTCAATATTTTCGTTCAAATTTCGAAAAAGTAGTTGGCTTGGGCAAACCCATGGTCGATTAAAAAAAATAAATTAATGTCAACACTTTCCAGGGGTAAAGTCAAGTGGAATTTCTCCCCTTTCACTATGTTTAATAGGACATGATGTACTCCCTCCGTCCCGGCCCAAATGTCCCAACTTTCCTTTTTGGGTGTCCCATTTAAAATGTCTCAACCCAAAAAAGGAAAGTTTTTTATTACTTTTTTATTTGCGGGACCCACTTGTCATACTCACAATAAATATCCACTAACTATTCCCTACCCCACTTTCTCTTTCCTACATCACTTTCATACTCACAACATTTATTTCACTATACACTTTTTACATTATATATATTTATTCCTTAATTCCCATGCCGAACCCATTTTGGGACATTTATGTTGGGACGGAGGGAGTATTTCCTATTGATAAAATAGTACTCCCGCAGTTCCACTAAAAGTTACACTATGCCATTTTGAATATCCCACTAAAAATTACACTTCCCCAAAATGGAAACTTTAAAATACTTCTTTCTTCGATGCGACCCACTTGCATGCTCACAACTATTATCCATTTACTATTCTCTACCTCACCTTCTCTCTCCTACCTCACTTTTCATACAACACTCGCATCACATACACATTTTCTTAGTCCCTGTGTCCAAAACAATTTAGTAACTTTTAGTGGGACGGAGGGAGTAGACTTGTAATCTTACCAGAGCTTCTCCGCGACCCCAATAATGAGAAGCAACAGATCCAGCAATGACAGTTGAAGAAAATGCTTTGACAAACTGAGTTGCCCAATAACACCCCAAGAGATGAAATACAATTGCGACCCCTACATGAGAAATGTAGTGGATACTATACCCACAGCAGTTATCACAGTTCACTCGCTTCAACCCAAGATCATAAGCACAACAGTTGGAGTTGCATTTGTTTTGAACAACTTGGCCGGAGCTAAAAAGGTGAAGAGTGGCTGAAAACCAGATCATGTAAAAGATTGCCAGAAGAGTATACGGTAGAATTGGGAAAATAATAAGAGCATGTACTTCTCCAATGACTTTGGAAGCAACCTGCACATCGATAATGTCATTATGGATCATATTCCGAACATCACTGTGTATGTGTATGTGTATGTGTATGTGTGTATGTGTGTATGTGTGTGTGTGTGTGTGTGTGTGTGTGTGTGTGTGTGTGTGTGTGTGTGTGTGTGGTATCTGTATGTGTATGTGTGTGTGTATGTGTGTGTATGTGTGTGTGTATGTGTATGTGTGTGGTATGTGTGTGTATGTGTGTGTGTGTGTACGTGTGTGTGTATGTGTATGTGTATGTGTATGTGTATGTGTGTGTGTATGTGTATGTGTATGTGTATGTGTATGTGTGTATGTTGTACGTGTGTATGTTGTACGTGTGTATGTTGTACGTGTATGTGTGGATTTACAAATGTGTTTGTATGTGTGTAGTTAATTTTAAGTAGTAATAATCCTTAGCTCTAAAAACCAATAAAGGGTAAATTTCTTTTACACCATTCAAGATCCATACTTACCTTGAGAACAGATGTTCCCATCATGATACGTCGTACAATGGCAATGGAAGAGAGTACAGCTATGATCATGAAAACAGTCATAAATACTGCAGCAAAATGAAGATGCCCTCGCTCCTGAAGAAAAAAAATACAAACTTAATTGACATAAGAGAAAATCTCTGAGGTAAACGAGATTAATTTCAGTACGGCACATACCCTCCCAGATAAATGATAATAAGGGTCATGCTTGCCAATAATTGGGGAGACAGCATCATTTCCAATCCATCCAGCTGAAGGAATGAAAAGAAAGTAATATTAATCTTAAGCTTGCACATACTTGCAGATGATTAGGAACAAATATTGTTCCGTTTGCACTCTGCTTCAGTTAGGAGTGCAGCACATTACTTTTAATAGATTTACAAAACTTGAAGCAGTGAGGTCAGAGATCAGAAAAAACACCTTAGCTTGTTGAAGTTGGTCTTTTGAAGGAGGTTAACTCTAGAAAGTTAAGTCTACTTTTGTTAGAAAAGAAAATGATTAAAGGTAAGAAGATTGAGCAAAGTTTTCTAGGTTAAATTCTTGCTCCTAAATGGAGATACTTTAAGTTAATATCACATAGTGACAAATGATGCTTGCTCACTAATATGACATAGTTCTTTGACAAGCTAAGTCACAAAACAATTCAATCTTCAAACCCCAGTTTGGATCTCCAAAAGTATGAGGGAATACGAAAAGGAGAAAAGAGAACAAAAGAAAGTAAAGACAAACAATGCCGCTTTATGAATAAAGCTAAAGATTCATAACAAAAAAAAAAAAAGAGTTCAGACAGTTTGGAATGGAAGGAATAGAAGGATTTTTGACGATGAGGAAATGCCTATACATAGTCTGAAGGCACGTCTTTGCTTCACACTTCTTATATTTGGTGTTTGAGGTCAGTGTCCTCTGTGCATGATTCTTTTTATAGTTTTTGGACAATTTTCTTGAGGATTAGGCCCTTTGAGATGAGTAGATCGCTAGTGTACACAGAATGGGTCACCTGGTTCGACGCTCAATAATTTTACACTATTAACTTAATTTATATATGAAAAAAAAGAGTGTGTGTTTTTGTTTTAAAGATTGGATAGACTATGTCAACCAAATATCACATTTCTTTCTTTGAATGCTCTTTATCTTATCATGTTCCATTTTCATTCCTTTTCCTTGATCTTTCAAGTCCAAATAGAGAGCAAGACGAAAAGAAGAGTTTGGCGTGGTTTTGATGAGCTCGCCTATACAGGTCGGATGTCTCCCATACATTTTTTGTTTATAAAAATTTGCATATATCACTCATTGGGTCCTTGAGGAGGTAGACAAAATATGTTGAGTGTAGCAAAATGACAGAGATGTCATGTTAGCACATGGGAAGTCTTAAAAATAGCAGATGAAGCAAACCTTTCAAATAGCAGAGCATCGTGACGGATATTATGAGAACATTAAAGCATACAACTGTTATCCAAGTCATAGCAGTAACAAAATGCCGAATCATTAGCAGCCAGATCACAGACAAAAACAGCGAAATGAGCCCTCCGCAAACAAGCAAGACAGGCCATGCTTTTCCAACATCAGCAATATATCTCTGCAGAAGAGAAAATGGTGATTCTTATTTGCTTGCATACTAAATCAAGCTATGATGGAACAAAGAGTTCAATACGTTATCCAACAGTTAATGGGAAGAGGTACCCAATAAAGATATGTATGTATGTATGTATATATATTTACACACACACATGCATGCATGCATGCATGCATGTATGCATGCATGCATGTATGTATGTATGTATGCATGCATGCATGTATGTGTGTGTGTATATATCGTTTGATAGGATTCAAAACCTTGAAGACAGATGAATGAGAATTGATCGAGTTGTGAATTGTTTTATCAATAAGCATGTCTTCCTCAACAGCTAATCCTCCCATCTGTTGCCAATGTTGCAGAGATGTGTTTGATTCCTGCACAATAAATTGGCAGCTCCAGAGAACTGTAAACATAAAAGAGATGAGAAAAATGGCTACATTAGTTAATAATACTCATTTTTAAGGACCTCAATGATTAAAAGAAGGGCTATAAATCTTTCACTTGAAAATATTCAAAAATACAACAAGAATTATTCAGCACGTACCATTTACAGTTGGAAAAAGTACTGGGTAGCAGGGACCTTGAAGCTGTAGAGAAGCATTTCTCATCTCTGGTGTGAGGAAAGCGAAATAATCATAATCTCTATGCAACCAATCCTCGACCGTAAGGTGGATATCTCCTTCGGGATAATCACAAACCCATCTCAAATCCTCCGTTGGCATTGGGCAAGTCTTCAAACAAATGGTTTTAGCATCTTCCAGTTTGAACTGACTTTTCTTCAAGCCACTTTGATATACTTGATTGGGATTCATCCAATATCTCACGTCAAATCCACTTAGATCAGGTTTTGCATGCTTGTCACCACACACATTTCCTTTGTAGTCTAAACCGTATATGAGTCTGCTGAAGCATGGCCTAGCTTAGTATTCATGAGACGAGAAATATGGTCTACACAGATATTCCTTAACAGACTTGAGTAGATAAGAATCCAATGCCCAACTAAAAATAAAGCAGACAATTTATCACCTAAAACTAAGTAATTTCCCTGGAACAAGTTCATTGTTGAGGTAAACATCATTTGTCACATTATTAAATAGCCAAATAACAATATAGCAAATCAGGGTTGAGAAATCCGTTGTGCTCATTAGCAAAGACTATTGAGGTTTGCAAGTATTTGATGAACCAGCATATTTTGCACCTTTGGTACTGACTACTCCGTAAATTTTATTGTAATAATAATGCAAGATCCTTTCTATTTCCACGTTCTCTAAACATTCTAAAGCGAGACTATTTAATTGAAGAGAAACTGAGAATTTGGTAAAGTAGAAATGTTAATCCAAACAGCAGCAGTAGGGTACTGGATATAATTTCAATTGTCCGCCATGATTAAACAATCAACCTATTCTTTTCTATTTTCTTTAACTGCTAACACAAGGAAATGCTTTTAAAAGAGACACCATTTAACAGCAATTGAGTACACGTTAAGCTCAAAATTGAATAATAAACAATGCATTAATCATTAGCTTGAAATAATATAATTACATAAATGGTCACTAACAAAAGACTAAACTGATGAACATCACATAAACAATAGAAAGTAAGGAAACTATGCCCACCCATATTGTAAATTAGAAAGGCTACAGCTTCAAGAGTCATCGATTATACTAAATAAATGTGACATGAGAAATCAAGATTCCATTTTCAGTACATATGTCAGTAAAGAATCAAGATTTTTGGTAAATCAAAAGAGGGTTTCTTGAAATTTTACCTTAATGGGTTACCTTTGTTGAAGCCAAAACTTGAATTGACAATCATGGCAACCCAGAATGTAACAAAGAAGATGAGGAAGCCAATGTCTCTGCACTTTCTGTCATGCCTGATGACCCCACCTCCAGTGGGTCCCATCTGGGCATCACTACTGCCATTGTTGTTACTGCTTGAAGGGTACTTGCCAATTACTGGTCCCAATGGAACCCTCATTTTGACCTTTGCCAAGATTTTCAAATCCCAGTTACCTAGCTAAAGCTAACCCTTCAAATCAAGAACATTTGAGAGGGAAAGAAATATGAGGGATTTGGAAAGAAGTTGAAAAGGAGAGATTTTAGAGCTGAATTGAAGAGTTGAGGGGAAGCTTGGAATCGGGAGAGTGAAGTGTGGAGACGAGGAGAGTGTGAAAGCTCTGACAAACACAACACAAGAGTCTTTATTTTCTCTCTCCTCCATAACATTCTTTATGATTGGGACTTGGAGAGGGAGGGAGAGAGAGAGAATACTTTAAAAAGCAAATTTCCAAGGAAATTATTAAATAATTCAGCTTGAAATGATTAAAATTTGAAAGATGCTCTCAAAGCATTTTTTTTTTTTTTTTTAATTATTAAGAGCAGTTACTCTTTTATCGACTTTTTTTTCAAATAATACATTTTTATTTTTTTTAATTTTTAAAATGACTTACTGTTCAAAGTTTTGTCCAAAATGTCCCCTTTTTTTAAACTCGCTACACGAGTTTGACTTAGGCTGATAACTCGCTACACCGTGTAGCAAATTTTGTGTAATTAAGATGGACGGTTTGGAATTTAATTAGAGCAATTAATTAAGCTTATCTCGCTACACCGTGTAACAAGTTTGACCAGCCCAAGTCAAACTCGCTACACCGTGTAGCGAGTTATTTAAATCTCTTTTCCACTTCTAGTTTACGTGTTCAATCAAACAAAACAAAAAAAAAACTTACTACTCCATAGCCGTCGCCCAAGGAAGCAAAGGAAGAAGAAGAAGAAGAAACAGCCAAGGATTTTGCCAAGTGAATTCAACCTATTTCTTAATTGTAAGTTTAAATTTCTATATTGTGTTGAATTTTAGCTTTGATTTTATTATTTATTTACTTACAATTTAGGATTTTTTTGATTTTTTTTTTATGACATTGTAAAAATTTACACAAATTAGTCTCAAATATGTGACTAATTTGTGTTCCAATCCGAAATTTTGAGTTAATAATTAATATTTATTAGTTTACTTGCAATTTATGATTTTTTTTCTATTTTTTTATGACATCAGTTATTAATTCCTATAATAAATATATATGATGCATTTTATATTTTGCATATAAATAATTAAATTGTTTTAGCATGATTGGAGAAAAAATAGAAGAAAATTAAACCTTACAAAAATAAATAAATAATAATAATAGTAATTGTAGTTGTATTGGATGGAGATTATTTTTTTGTTTAGTATTGTTACTTTATTTGTGTAAGAATATTGAACAAAAAAGAATGATTAACTTCTTAACAATTTTTTTATAGAAAATTATTAATTAATTTTCTTATGTAGAATAATTTTTTTTTTGTCCGTCCTTATATAAAATGACTTTTAAGTAATAAAAAAGTAATAATAATGATTATTAATTACTGAAAAAAAAAGACTTAATTAATAATACTTGTTAAAATAATACACAGTTATAATATTAACAATTGTATAATTAGTGTGAATACTTACGACTATAATTAATAATACTTGTTAAAATAATAATAATAATAATAATAATAATAATAATAATACACATTAGTGTTGCAAATATTTATTATTATACTCCTTCCGGTTCAAAATACATGTCATTAATAAAACAAGTAAATATCAAGAAGAATAATATTTATTAATATTATTGAGAGATAATAAATAATAATTCAATAATATATAATAAAGAAAAATTATGATAATAATAATAAAGAAAAAAATACTAAAAACAACAAAATAAATTAAACTTCTAAGAAATATTAATATACCTATAACAACATCCCAAATCTCATATACTTATACCCCAAATCCTAAACCCTAAATCAGATATATCTACCCCAAACCCTAAAAATATGATTTATTGTTCAAACTTTAAAAAAAAAAAAAAAAAAACCGCATGTTATTTTTCAAAACCGCATGAGTATTACTCTTGAAGTATTACTTAGTATATAGGCTGGAAACCAAGACCTTCCCCAGAGGCACTTCATGGAAGTGTGGGATAACTTTGGATTATAATGTCACGTACTAGTAATTACACTTTTGTATTCTCTTATTTATTTCCTTGCCTCGTAGAACAATAATCAACCTTGATATTGAAATAAATAGATGGGTGCCTTCATTGATTCTGGGTCTATCGATGCCTCTGTTCTGACCCGGCATGAGGACCATAGAGCTCGATTTATTTGGGCCGGGGTGGAGGTTGCTAGTCCCCTCCAATTTCGTCATGGTGCCACTTTGCCGGCCGTATTAGCTCCTAGGATATTGTCCAGACTGGCGGAGTGCGGATTTAGTGGAGTTCACTATATAGGGAGAGTATAGTATGATTGTGGGTTGCTAGAGGCTTTGATCGAAGTTGGTGAGACGATGATCACCCTAGAAGATATCGACATGATTTGCGGGTTGCCGATTGATGGGGATGTTGTTACTGATGCTGGGTTCCCAGCACGTGTTGACTGGCAGGCTACCTATCAGGAGTTTTTAGGGATTGTCTCTGATCCCGAAGATATGGATGGGAGTAGTGTGAGCACCCCAACCCGGGACCTAACACGTGTCCCGAGCTAAGGGAGCTCAAACTAAGAAAATCCATCTAAATTTTTAAAACATTTATTTGCCTTTAAAAGAAAACCACTTTTCAAACTTCCAATAAAATCAATTGGAAATATCTCTACTTAGAGGAAATCCAACCACAACTTTTAATAAACCGAAATCTGATCAATTACATTGGAAACCTTAATTAACCTTGTTTAACAAAAGAGTTTTCCATACAAATTACAAAAGAAGACTACTTAATAAATACTCCTAACAACCGACTCCTATACTTAACTTGTCAAGCCCCAAAGCAAAAGTCCACAATGAAAACCCCGGCCTCACTGGTTCGGGTCACCTGTCTCGGAATCTAAAACAGTAAAGGGAGAGGGGTGAGAATAAATCTCAATGAGCTATTATGAATGCAGCAAGATGCCATACAAGATGCAACACGTAGCATGGTAAAACTTAACAAATTATGAAAGCGGTAAACACCTTACGTTACCTCATTTTACCTTTTCCCGTCTCGAACAATAAGTCGTACAACGTGGGAGTAAAACTCCACTCTTTGGTGAATTGCCTCCAAGACATTCACCTCTTATAGGCCTCATTCCCGTAGATCCATATAAGAAAGGATACCTATATTAGTGTATCCAAAAATAACATCTTCCCTCCGTACAACGATCGCAACAGTGCTGTAAAGGCTTCTTCATGCTCAATACGATCGTTAGCGCGGCCAGCTCAGTGGCCACAGAGGGGAAGGGTCACCGGTATGATGAACTTTCAATCAATTATAGAACAAATCAATAATTGATTGACTTCCATCATACCCACCCGAACATTCAAGCACATACCAGATACTTGAATTATAATCCACAAAAGGGATAAACATATAGTAACATGGTAAAATATACTCACGTTACAACCATACTATAGTGCAACAGTTCATGTAATACACTATGCATAATACCATTAACGAATTTAAATTCAAGTAAGGTATCCATATAACCACATAATCCACAAAAGGGATAACCATACAACCACATAGTAAACATATCCACACATTAGGAATCATAACAACGTATCAAATATTCCACACTTGGGAAGCCACATAACACTTGCCAAATAATCCACACTTAGGATATTAAGGTAACCATATAATCAATAATTCCACAACTCGGAATAACAATGCCACAAGGTGATACATACCCATTACCAATTAGTTCAATAGTGAAACCTATGGCTTCTACACCATTGCAACTATTCACTAAAGATAGGGAGTGAGGCTACTATATATCATAAACCACTCTTACATAGTCATTATACAACCTCGAATAACATTAATTAAAGTTCAAGTTCTATTTCCCAAATTGGGACTATTTTGGTGAAGTCACAAATCAAACCTATCAACCATTTTCGGGGCAATATTTAAACTACTTCCACAATTCCATTTTGAGCACTTAAGATGTCATTGTGTAGCCAAAGTATTCTACTTTAATCTAGGTTAAAGAGATTTCATTTTGGTTCTAGTTCGATTAGGTTTAAACAGCTCCAAAGTTGACCCAATGTCACTGTGCCAGGGCACGACTCGTGCCCCAGGGCACGACTCGTGCCCCTTTGGCCTTCCTCGGATTCATGCGTCCCCACTAGGCACGACTTCCCTTTAATCCATGTCACGACTCGTCCCCATCCAAGGCACGACTCGTGCCACAGGGCATGACTCGTGCCCTGAACCCGCACTCGAACAAGGCCGGAAATACCTATGTAGCTATACCAATTTATCCCAACCCAAGTTTCCTCTATTTTGTGAACATAAAAAGGTTTACTAACTTCATCCATATCATTATAGATCATTTAAATCTCCAAAATAACATCAACCTAGGTTACTCACTCTTGGATTTACTACTCATTCAACCATCACAATATCACATTTCACACTTAGTTTCTAAATCTAGTTCAATCCACTTTCTTACATTCTTAATCAACCTTTATGAACAATACTATCATTCTAAGGCATTATCAAATTCCTCCACTCTAAGAATGTTTTCAAGGCATCAAACAATCATTAATATCACAATAACAACATCAAATCATTTATGAACATTTAAAGAAAGGAAGTCATAATAACTCACTTTAGGGTTTTAAATGTGGAAGGTTGATCTTTATATCTTGATGGACTCTCCTAGATGATCCCACTTCAAGGATGTTCTTGGACTTGGATTTGATGGAGGATTTGCTTGGCTTCAACACTTGTACAAAGGGGACTTCAATGGAGGCTTCAAGCTTTTCTCTAGGAAGAAGGAAGTAAGAATGAAATGAAGGAGGAGGAAGGAGAGTGAGGAATATGATGGAGAGGGGAGGGGCCGGTCAAGGAGGAGTAAGAGGAGGGGTTAGGGGAGGACACTTGGCAAGGGGAGGGGAGGTTACAAACTTTGGACCCCCATTAAAATCTACTAAGGCTTTCACCCTCACCATTTTAATTTAAATTTAACTCATTTATCCAAATAATTCATCCTACTCAATTCACCTCCTTGCACTATTTATCATTTTTCCATTTTTATTATTTCCCCAAATTTCTTTATTTAATATCCAATAAATTCTCAAGAGGTTCCAAATTCACTTCTCACCCAAATTATCTTAAATTAAGAATTTAAAGACATAATTGAACACATAAAATAAATATAAATATTAAAAGCATTTAATATAATATTAAAAATTGATGCCTAGGGTTGGGGTCGTTACACTCACTCCCTTAAAGAAAATTCGTCCCGAATTTGATTGTCACTTACCCTAAGGTTCAAACTAGCAAAGGTTACCTTTCATACATTCTAACTTAATATTTTTAATTAGATTTCTCAATGGCATGATTCTACTATACACTTTCACGACTCGAATACTCTAAGACTTCCATTCTCAATTAGTCTCATCAATGCTATGATTCTTTCCAAGATTCTAATTTCATTAATAATGTGATATTACAACTTAATATTCCGAGAATACCATACCATCATCACTAACCCGAATTTCACGACCTCAAAGAAGTATATTTAAATAAAAAGTATTATATCTTATGTTACCCAATACATTACGACATTACATTTAAACTTCCAACGCTCAATAAGCTACTCTAAGTCGGTCTCTAAGTCAAATCACCAATCTTTTCTAAAACTTCAATGAATTAACAAACTTTGGCGCTAAATTACCTTAGGCCTAGCTTCACTAACCTCATCCCGACAAATTGGAGATCGATAATATCTCCCTGAACCACGCCTCATACGATTTTATCTCAAAGCTAGAATGATACCTGCTATTTACGCAAACTCGCTAAGGTTAATTAAACTTCTCAAGTTGAAGGAAATCCGTCACACAATATAACCTATTCCTCAAGAATTTGGGTAGTCTTCAAATTTCTTCCTTTCGACTAACTTAATTCTCCAATTCTAGGATCGGTAACAACTCTCAAAGGAAGCTTCAAAAAGATAAGGTACCTGCTTAAATACGCAACACAAGTGTAGCTACTCCCGAGTAGAAGATAAGAAAATCTCACTTATCTAAGTCAAACTCCTCAAAGCCTACGTTATCACTTTCCCATTCCGTATCATATCATAATCTAATCTTCCTTTAATGCACCTTAAAATTTCACAAAGTCCTCACATCCGTTAAGTAAGGTAAGGATCGAATCTATAGCCAATCTATTTTCCATCTCTGTCAATATAATTCATACTTATTACATCCTACACCATTTATTCATCCTTTAAATTTAATTAAAGCAACGATCTTTCATTTCTTAAGAATTCCTTAAATCTCTTCGATAGCATTTGCCAACTCAAAGATCACGGACTCAACCCTCACAAGATCCATGGTAACATCCGGGTTTAAGACTATAGAACCCAAAAATTTGAAATCCTCTCGGCCAACTCATACTAGCCGAACTTTGCATACGGGGACTCCTCACAAGGAAATCATTAACCCGACTCTCAAATTATTTTCACGATCTTCCCTAACTTTAATTAACAAGGAGATCATCAATTCTAATCACCCTAAAGCCATCAAAATAAGGATTACAATTCTGCTTATCCTACTCAGAACCAACACATGAAACATACCGACGGGAGCACATTTATCATTTACTCACAACTGGCACCTAAAAATTTTGAAAAGACTTCTTATGTAAGTCTAACATATACCAATTACTCTTCACACCTTAATTCAAAAGTTTCACCTTAAATGCACGTAAATAACAAGAATTTCCCATTACGGTCTACCTATATCAAATACCAATATAAGCAAATTAGGCATAGAAAAGGAGACTCACTTATTATGACAAATCTACTAATACACAACCACTACTTAACCCTCCAGGTCAAGTATATCTCAAAATCATAATTTAATAATTATACTAATTCAACCTAAGCAATACATGCTCAGCCATAACCACATCATCGTCGTGGTAAACCAAAGAAGGTTCGAGGTATTCTCTCATAAGAGCGAATCCTCCAACAATAAAACAATTTCTTAACAATGTATGTCACATATAAGCAAAATGTGATGCCAAACATAAATGATATGCAACAGATCTATGAAATATGACCCCTAACTTTTGAGACAGAATATACCTCTAGTGACCTCCGAGGGATCTATCTCTCCCGAACCCGAAACACATACCCGACCATAGACCTTCTCTTTCGGTTCCCCTTTGTTATCTCTCTTGGTACTACCTCTTTGTCGTCCACCCACCGACCGCTGCTTGAAGCTCGTCCCCTCGTCATCCTTGGGCAATTCCTCTTAAAGTGTCCCGATGCTCCACAATTTAAACACTTGCCTTGCTTACTCCAACACCGATCTTCGGTATGTCCAACCTTCTTGCAAAAGTTACAAATCATCCCATACTGCTTGGGTATTGGCCTAGACGAAGAAGCTACCACAAGTTCCTCTCTCATACTTCCTGAAGTTAAAGCACTTGGCTGTCCTCTAATGACTTTGGATCCTTGTCCTAGATACTTTGGCTTGTTTCTAATCCCACTTCCGGACCTTCCACTATTTTCCTCAATGTCCTTCTCGACCTTATATGCTCTATCTATGACTGCCTGATAATCGGCGAAACCATCAATCCATAATTTCTTCCTATACTCACTCCTCAAACCTGTTACAAACTTCTGAACCCTTTTTACTTCATGCGATACCAAATGAGGGCAACACCTAGCAAATTCCTCAAACCGGACTGAATATTGATCTACCGTCATGTTCCCTTGTTTTAGTCCTAAGAATTCAATCTCCTTCTTATCCCTTGTAACCATTGAAATGAAGTAGTCCTCAAACTGTTGAGTGAAATTATCCCAAGTCTGGGGCGTATGATCCCGCTCCCAACTTCCCTTCAAATTCTGCCACCACTGATCAGCTAAACCTTCAAGTGTGAACACGGCATACCTAACTTTCTCTTCGTTGCGACTTTTCATAACCTCAAAGATTTTGTTCATTCTCTCTAACCATTTTTCTGCCCTTAACGGACCCGGATATCCATTAAAACTCGGTGGATTCATCTTCACAAACCTTTCTAATCCATCACTTTGATACCCCTCAGGTTGATTCGGAACTGATCCTCTAGTCTCCATATCCTGTACAAATTTCCTGAATAATTTCATCATCTCTTCATCCTGAATTCCACCTATCCCCAAATCTTCTTCAATTTCTAGAACCTTCCGCTGATCATCCTTGCTTCCGGCCATTAGAACGAACTCCTGCATTAAACACTCGGCGTCAATTTCCACACATTCCCCCTTAGTTTAGAAATCTACCCTTGACCTCTAAACTAAGCTTTGATACCAACTGTGAGCACCCCAACCCGGGACCTAACACGTGTCCCGAGCTAAGGGAGCTCAAACTAAGAAAATCCATCTAAATTTTTAAAACATTTATTTGCCTTTAAAAGAAAACCACTTTTCAAACTTCCAATAAAATCAATTGGAAATATCTCTACTTAGAGGAAATCCAACCACAACTTTTAATAAACCGAAATCTGATCAATTACATTGGAAACCTTAATTAACCTTGTTTAACAAAAGAGATTTCCATACAAATTACAAAAGAAGACTACTTAATAAATACTCCTAACAACCGACTCCTATACTTAACTTGTCAAGCCCCAAAGCAAAAGTCCACAATGAAAACCCCGGCCTCACTGGTTCGGGTCACCTGTCTCGGAATCTAAAACAAGAAAGGGAGAGGGGTGAGAATAAATCTCAATGAGCTATTATAAATGCAGCAAGATGCCATACAAGATGCAACACGTAGCATGGTAACACTTAACACATTATGAAAGCGGTAAACACCTTACGCTACCTCATTTTACCTTTTCCCGTCACGAACAATAAGTCGTACAACGTGGGAGTAAAACTCCACTCTTTGGTGAATTGCCTCCAGCACATTCACCTCTTATAGGCCTCATTTCCCAGAGATCCATATAAGAAAGGATACCTATATTAGTGTATCCAAAAATAACATCTTCCCTCCGTACAACGATCGCAACAGGTCTCGTAAAGGCTTCTTCATGCTCAATACGGTCGTTAGCAGGCCCACTCCGTGGCCACAGAGGGGAAGGGTCACCGGTATGATGAACTTTCAATCAATTATAGAACAAATCAATAATTGATTGACTTCCATCATACCCACCCGAACATTCAAGCACATACCGTATACTTGAATTATAATCCACAAAAGGGATAAACATATAGTAACATGGTAAAATATACTCACGTTACAACCATACTATAGTGCAACAGTTCATGTAATACACTATGCATAATACCATTAACGAATTTAAATTCAAGTAAGGTATCCATATAACCACATAATCCACACCGGATACAATATAACAATACCAAATAATCCACAAAGGGGATAACCATACAACCACATAGTAAACATATCCACACATTAGGAATCATAACAACGTATCAAATATTCCACACTTGGGAAGCCACATAACACTTGCCAAATAATCCACACTTAGGATATTAAGGTAACCATATAATCAATAATTCCACAACTCGGAATAACAATGCCACAAGGTGATACATACCCATTACCAATTAGTTCAATAGTGAAACCTATGGCTTCTACACCATTGCAACTATTCACTAAAGATAGGGAGTGAGGCTACTATATATCATAAACCACTCTTACATAGTCATTATACAACCTCGAATAACATTAATTAAAGTTCAAGTTCTATTTCCCAAATTGGGACTATTTTGGTGAAGTCACAAATCAAACCTATCAACCATTTTCGGGGCAATATTTAAACTACTTCCACAATTCCATTTTGAGCACTTAAGATGTCATTGTGTAGCCAAAGTATTCTACTTTAATCTAGGTTAAAGAGATTTCATTTTGGTTCTAGTTCGATTAGGTTTAAACAGCTCCAAAGTTGACCCAATGTCACCAGGCCAGGGCACGACTCGTGCCCCTTTGGCCTTCCTCAGATTCATGCGTCCCCACTAGGCACGACTTCCCTTTAATCCATGTCACGACTCGTCCCCATCCAAGGCACGACTCGTGCCACTGGGGCACGACTCGTGCCCCGAACCCGCACTCCGAACAAGGCTGGAAATACCTATGTAGCTATACCAATTTATCCCAACCCAAGTTTCCTCTATTTTGTGAACATAAAAAGGTTTACTAACTTCATCCATATCATTATAGATCATTTAAATCTCCAAAATAACATCAACCTAGGTTACTCACTCTTGGATTTACTACTCATTCAACCATCACAATATCACATTTCACACTTAGTTTCTAAATCTAGTTCAATCCACTTTCTTACATTCTTAATCAACCTTTATGAACAATACTATTATTCTAAGGCATTATCAAATTCCTCCACTCTAAGAATGTTTTCAAGGCATCAAACAATCATTAATATCACAATAACAACATCAAATCATTTATGAACATTTAAAGAAAGGAAGTCATAATAACTCACTTTAGGGTTTTAAATGTGGAAGGTTGATCTTTATATCTTGATGGACTCTCCTAGATGATCGCACTTCAAGGATGTTCTTGGACTTGGATTTGATGGAGGATTTGCTTGGCTTCAACACTTGTACAAAGGGGACTTCAATGGAGGCTTCAAGTTTTCTCTAGGAAGAAGGAAGTAAGAATGAAATGAAGGAGGAGGAAGGAGAGTGAGGAATATGATGGAGAGGGGAGGGGCCGGTCAAGGAGGAGTAAGAGGAGGGGTTAGGGGAGGACACTTGGCAAGGGGAGGGGAGGTTACAAACTTTGGCCCCCCATTAAAATCTACTAAGGCTTTCACCCTCACCATTTTAATTTAAATTTAACTCATTTATCCAAATAATTCATCCTACTCAATTCACCTCCTTGCACTATTTATCATTTTTCCATTTTTATTATTTCCCCAAATTTCTTTATTTAATATCCAATAAATTCTCAAGAGGTTCCAAATTCACTTCTCACCCAAATTATCTTAAATTAAGAATTTAAAGACATAATTGAACACATAAAATAAATATAAATATTAAAAGCATTTAATATAATATTAAAAATTGATGCCTAGGGTTGGGGTCGTTACAAGTAGTCTGAAGCTCAGGTGGATTACGACCCGTTTCCTCCACTTCCATGACCTCACCGAGGATACTGTTCCAGAGATTGTGGATCACTACGTACGGGCATATATCATGATCGCCTTGGGTTCTACGGTAACGCCTAATTGTACGAACAACAAGATTAAATTATGTTATCTCCCTCTGCTTGCGGATGTATCCAGTGTCAGCCAGTACAGTTGGGGGAGTGCGTCGCTCACTTTCCTATATCGAGAGCTGTGTAGTGCGACTGACCCTCGGACAAGACAGTGCGGAGGATTTCTCAACGTTCTACAGGTATGTTTATATCATTTTAATGTTCATTATGTTGTTGTTTTTAAGTTTGATTTCAAATTAGCGGCATTATTTATAATATTTGATATATATTTAATTGATATATATTTGGGCTTGGGAGCGGTTGAGATGTGTGAGACCGCAGATCCGTAGTCGATTCAGAGATTCGGACTACGTGCTCATGCCCCTCGGATGCAGGTATACATATATCATACGTTATTTTCTCGTCGTTATTGTTTTTTTTTTAACTAATTCTTATAATTATTCTGTTTATGAAATTTCAGCTGGACCTAGGCATCGCTGAATCTGATGGAGGTTACTGCACATAGCCTGCGAGGCTATCGGGATCAGCTGGCCCAGCTACACGAGGATCAGGTTGGCAGCCTTATGCAGGGAGAAACGCTCCGCCCTACTGCACTCAGGCTGAGGACGTTTGGTTGGCGAAGGTCCCTCTCGTATGCTTTGAGAGGATCGAGTGGCATCTGCCTGATCGCGTTATGAGGCAGTTTGGCCTGATGAAGTGGGACCCAGCACCGTGCAACACTAGCCCGGAGTTGCACAGTTGTGATCGGTGGGGAAACAATACCGTGAATTGGAGTCTGCCATCAACAACATATTGCACACTGGGAACAGCGGCACCAATATCTGGTTTCCGGAGTCTACGACAATCACGATATGCTTTACACCGATCCATATATGATATGGTATCTGAGCATAACGTGTAAGTTTGTGCAGAACCTCACTCATATAGAGGAGGATGGATACCAGTCGGCTGCCCCTGCCTTAGAGTTTATGGTAAGTTTTTACATTTTTCAAGTTATTATTTCTAGTTTTTTTTTTATAAAACATCAATTGAGTGAGACTACCCCTGCTCAACGGTAGAAGGGACATTCAACAATTATTGTGATTGGCATCCCACGGGCTCCCTTCATCACACCATTGAAAACCTTAGACATGTTGGTAGTCATGATGCCATACCTGTAACCAACTTCATATGCCAATGTCTATTTTTTGGCATCTAAATTCTGAAACCATGCAATTGCCTCGGGCTTAATTCCACGGATATTCTCTAAGATAGATTTCAATTTTCTATCTTGAGTTGCTCTACTCGCTCTCCAAAACGGATACTTCAACCGTTCCCTCTACGCTTATCCAAGAAATTTGCTCGCATATGTCTCAAGCAAAATCGATGATGCACGTTTGGCCACCACGTATCTTCAGCTATAGTGTTTAGAATGCTCAGATGACGGTCAGATATCAAGCATACTTCACGACTCTTGATAATATGCTTGCAAACCAGATATAAGAACCAACGCCAGTTCGGCCAGTCCTCCTTTTCAACAACGGCAAATGCAAGCGGAAGTATACTGTCCTGGCGTCAACACCCATGGAAATCAGTATTACCCCTTTATATCTACCATGGAGAAATGTCCCATCAACAGAAATGACATGCCGAAATGAGAGAAAGCTTCAATGCAAGGCCCAAATGCCCAGAATACCTGTCGAAACATGTGTAACTGACCGACAGGAGGAGGAGGATGAGAGTACTCAAAAATTGTCCTCGGGTTGTATTTTTGAATGGCTGCTAGGACGCGGGGTAACCTTATATAAGATTCCTCCCAATCTCCAAAAACCTCTGCAATGCCCTTCTGCTTTCCACACCATGCCTTCTTATAGGTAATTACCTTGTTGAACCTACTAGAGATGTGTGCAATAATGACTCCAACCTTGACATCTGAATCGGCCTTAATAAGACCAACAATTTCTCGACCGATAAACTTGGCATCTAGGTTGGGGTGATCTTGACTTGCTCCATAATATAAGAAGCAGTGAGGAGCCTTATACTTGGTCAATTTCCAATAGCCAAACTTCTTCCTACTCACACGAACATAAAAATTGCATGGATAATTTTTCAATAGACACTCAATTACCCATGTGTGAGGTGTGCTATTTCTTACCCTGAACCTGCGATTGATGTGAATATGGAACCTTTTTATATCAAATTGTGCCTCGTTCTTGCCAGGAAAGCGTATCCCTTTAGCAATCGCATGTTTTTCCGGATCCCAAACTGGAAAACTATGTGCATGATCGTAATCAATCAAGCTTTGTTCTTGTCGAGCAAAAGTATCAATATCACTGTAAAAGGGATAATCCGCTCTCTCATATCTTTGATTTTCCGGCACTTCATAATGAACAAGAGGTGCTTCCACATCATCATCAATCGGCCCATCATCACCGACTCCCAAATGGACATCAAATCACTACTACCCTCCCCATATTCATCATCATCATCCTCTAGCATTGCATCTACATCAGTGTGTACTTCCTCTTCTTCATAATCAACATCATCTTCCGAACTGACCTCATTAACATGATCATTATGCCCAAATGCCCGATCATCATTAACATGATAATTATGCCCAAATGCCCCATCATCATAATTTGGTGTTTGAGTTGATACAAGAGTTTGGGAACTTGGACCAACCCCTACATCACGATTACCAATTGGTGAATACCCATAAATGGTCTCTGTGTGCCGTGTTTCAAACTCTGGATTAGGTCGATTTTCAATCAATTTTACAACCATATACAACTGCAAATTTCCAATCCCCCCAAATTTAGCAAATTGATCGAACATTACATCCATACACGCATCATCTTTAATACGAAAAGGAAAGTACTCACCGATTCCGCTATCAAAAGAATGAGGGAATCTGTAAATGACTTCCAAATCAAATTGAGACCGATCTAAGTTCGCCTTTTTATATAACTCATCAATCAACTCATTGTATCTCCATCGACAATTACCCCTTATTGCACATTTTGGCCCTTTTTTGAAATGAGGACCATCAAACAGTTGTTCATCATCACCTCCCCAATAACACATGAAAATGATTGGACCCCCGTTCATCTTTAACCCTACATTACGAAATCAAAGTGTTAAAACCTACATAACAAAACTCTAACATTTATATCTACAATATAATAAAACACAGTTAAATACTTAAATTTTATATCTAAACACAAGTGAAAACAATGATTAAGATGATGTTAATTTACCTTGATTCTTGATCTTCAACAATTCTGATGAAATAAAATGATGTGAAGAAGTTTTAGGTTATTTTTATTTTGAGAGAGTTTGAATGAGAAATACGAGTGGAAGAGATTAGTGGGAGGAAGAGAGAGAGAGAGGAAGAATATTAGTGTTTGCCTGAGACAAAGAGAGAAAGGTGACCGAGAGAAAGAGAGAAAGGTAACTGAGAGAAAGAGAGAAAGGTAATGAATGAATGACATTCACGGGTTTTGATACTTTATGCTGGCTGAAAACTGAACTTTATAGCAGGAAAGTGCCTTCTCTAACTTAAACTCGCTACACCGTGTAGTGAGTTTCATTAAAGTTGAATTAAATTCGCTACACCGTGTAGCGATTTCAACTTTAATGAAACTCGCTACACGGTGTAGCGAGTTTAAGCCAGAGATTGTCCCTCCAATAATTTTCTTCGATTCAACATTTCTTATTTTCATTTTTTTTTCGTTCGCGAAGGTATTTTGAGTAATAAATATAGATTAATTTAGTTATCATAATGAATATCTAAAAATTGTTACTTACAGTACATATAATGGTGTATCAATCACAATTTTTAAATTTTAATTTGGATAATTAAATTAACTTCAAATTATTGCTCAAAATACCTTCGTACGAACATCAATTTTTTTTTTACATGTGTTAAATATAATGATGACAGAAAAAATTGCAACGAAATCAAACACAAAATGTACCAAATAATTTTAAAAAACTAAAATAACATCAAAATAAATATAATCAAGTTAGTGACCACATCCCGGTCACGTAAAAAATCTTACATTAATTAATTTAAACATTTAGGAAATTCAAGTAAACAAAATGGGCTTAGAATTCAGCAAGATTAACTTCATCATTCTTAGAAAATACCTGCAAAACAAATGAGTTGAACATTATTTACTATATGATTCCAATAATTCAGTAAAAATAAGAAAATATGTACCTTGAACACATTAGGGAGTGCGATGTTAAGATAACGTGCTGATGATGATGGGATGGGGTGCCAAACAACAACCTAAATATTTCAAAACAAACAATAAGATGAAAGTATTAATGATGATTCCAAATTCACTAATTAATATATCATACCTTCTGAAGTATCAGAACAGAATCGACAGATATATCTTTTCCAAATTCACTCTCAGTCACTTTATGATGAATAGAAGCTTCTATGGTATTCGTAGGATCCTAATAATTTTATTTCAGTTAGTAACTCAAAACACATTTCACCCATGATAGAAAGCATACTAAGCTCATATCCTAACCTTTAAAGTCACCCAGAGATCACCAAACTCATTTCGTGTGCAGGACTTGATAACAGCAACAACCTAATAGAACATACATAAATGTAAAAAATCAATCAAATTTACACACATTTAGCTAGAATTAATCTTGATATTATACCTGATCCACCCTTTCAATAGTATGGCATTTCTTCTTGATATAGCTCAACGTATAATATGTACCGGCTTCAGTGAGAAATTCCATTGCAAAGAACCAATGACCGTCTTGGAAAGCTTCATCCTTCACCGAATCTTCAATCGCTCTCCGTATATATTCTTGGGTTGCGATCGGTGTTTGTTGTGAAGATAAGTTCTCACGGTCGAGATTTCTCTGGCGCATGGCGGACTCTACGGCATCGGCGGGACCAGGAATAACACGCGATGAAGAGGAGCCTTCACCGCGGAAAAAAAAAAACGTTGCTCGTTAGGATTCTTTTTTTTTTTTTTGGTTTAATAGAACTTGGATTGAGAAGATTGAGTGAGGGTTGCTAGGAGGATACGAGAGAGAATGAATGAACGAGGAAGGAGAGGAAGAGAGGAAGATAAATGAATCTATAAAACTCAGATGTGACATTTATTAAAGAGAAACTCGCTACACCGTGTAGCGGGTTTGACTTGGGCTGATCAAACTCACTACATGGTGGGGAGTTAAGCTTAATTAATTGCCCTAATTAAATTTCAAACCGTCCATCTTAATTACACAAAACTCGCTACACGGTGTAGCGAGTTTGACCAGCCCAAGTCAAACTCGCTATACGGTGTAGCGAGTTTAAAAAAAAATGACAGTTTGGGTAAAACTTTGAACAGTAAGTCATTTTGAAAATTAAAAAAGTAAAAAAATATTAATTGAGAAAAAATTCCTCTTTTATCTCCCATCAAGTTGGTGATTTTTGCAAGTTCTTGAAAATAGGAGCCAATGACCTTAGTTCATATAATACAATTATTTTTTTTTAAGTCAAAAATACAAAATAATAAAATTTCTAAACTACTATAATATTTATGAAGGCAAAAATATAATAATAAAAAGGATATATCCTAATTAAATGGATGGAAACAAAATTAAATGTCTTTGGTTAAAAAATAAACTCGTGAACCGTACTGTTCATGATATTTTCGATCCAATGAGGTTAATTTCAATCCCATTCCAAAAAAATTGTTAAGTTTTAACTGTCATTATTTTCCGGTTATAGCTACATAATAATGAGCATTGGAAATTGAAAATAAGGTAAATATTAAGCATAAACATTTTAATTAACATTCAAAATGTGATTTTTAATTGTATAAAAGAGTCAAAGACTCTTAAATCCATAGTCCAGATTAATAAGCCATTTTAACCCATTTGAAATGAAAATTCCACTAAACCCCAACCTTTAACGGACATAAGCGCTGTTAATTTTTTTTAACCTCACGTAGCCTCTAATTATCAAAAAAATCAAAATCATCAAAAAAAAACCTCTCATTCTCTCTCTAACCGGTGCGAATCACTCTCCCAACCAAAATCAAACCCTAATCGACATCATTGAAGCCTCAATCGAAGCTATTGAAGCCTAATTTAGGGAGATCGAGCATGGTTGATTTGGAGCGGTGTTGAAAGTTGAGGGGGAATTGGATGTCGCCGGTTGGTTTGGTGTGAGGGAGAGAATCCGTAGTTGTCTTGGCCGGAGAGGGAGAGGCTAGGTTGAGGTGAAGGAGACGATTGAGGGAGGTAGCCGGTGAGGACGCTTTGCGTTTAGAGAGAGAGAGTTCCAATCCGTTTAGAGAGAGAGAGAGAGTTGTTGTGAGAGAGAAAGTCTGTGAGTGTTCTTGTTATTCTTTTTTTTTATTTTGGAATAAAAAAATTATTTCATTACCCATTCAAACCTAAATTGAATTTTGACCTTGTTCATCAATTGTGAGAAAGGGCCTTTATCAGGTCTTATAGACAGTGGTATAGGACCTGCCATTGTGTGAAAAATTTTGTTTTGAGACACTTGATTTATTGTTTTTTGTGAATAACAATGTGGCAAATGGTATGGTACCTGACAACATCATATACACAGATATAAGGCCTTTAATTGGTCCTATAGCAACTGGTATAGGACCTGGCAACATCAAATACACAAATATAAGCCCTTTGAATGGTCCTATAGCAACTGGTATAGGACCTGACAACAACAAATACACAGATATAAGCCCTTTGAATGGTCATATAGCAACTGGTATAGGACCTGGCAACATCAAATACACAGCTAATAGAACTTTAAATGGTCCTATAACAAGTGCTATAGGACTTGGCAACATCATATACAAAGCTTTAAGACCTTTTAATGGTCCTATAGCAAGTGATATAGGACCTGCTCTATTATGCATTTCATTGTATGTCCACTTGTTTTGCCTATGATTTTATAAAGGGGATGTACTAGTTTGCACTAAATTATATAAAATCATGTATATATATGACCTGTAGTATGTTGTGTATATCATGTTACAAGGTCCTATACCAACTGCTATAGGATCTTTCAAAGGCTTTATAGCAACATCATATACAAAGCTATTTGCTAAGTGAAATAACATATATATAGGACCTACTGACTATACGACATTCACAATCACATTAACAACAACTATTTTAGGATATAAAAACTCCAGTAACCAAAATTCTAAAAAGAGTATCAATGTATAATATTCAGATCAATGGTGTAAAATGTCAAACAAAAAGCAATAAGAACTTTGAATGGTCCTATAGCAACTGATATAGGACCTGGCAACATCATATACAAAGCTATAACCCCTTTAATTGGTCCTATAGCAATTGTTATAGGATCTGTCAATATCATATATAAAGCTATAAGACCTTTGAATGGTCCTATAACAATTGGTATATGACCTGTCAATATCATATACAAAGCTATAAGCCCTTTAATTGATCCTATAGCAACTGGTATAGGACCTGACAACATCATATACAAAGCTATAAGCCCTTTAATTGGTCCTATAGCAACTGGTATAGGACCAACAATAAAATGTTAAAACACTAATAAGAGGTCTTATAGTAACAGGTATAAGACCTATTATTAGTCATACACAAATTGTAAGAATAATAACACATGGTCTTATACCATCAAAAAACAACATAAACAACAACACTAATAAGAGGTCTTATAGCAAAAGGTATAAGACCTGCTATAAGTCATCTACAACATCATAAACAACAACAGAAAAGAGTCAAAATGACCAAATTCAAATTCGAAAGTGAGAAATTCACACACTAAATTTGAACTCTTGAAAACCCAATTTCAAACCCACAAACCAAATTTCCTTAAAATAAAATTCAAAAAGAGCAAGAAATTCAAACACCAAATTTCAATCAATTATCAAGAAAACCTAGATAATAATCTTGCTCCCCAAACATACCGCAACTTGCTCCCCAACAAAACAAATGCTTACATAACATACACACATTCATTCTGTTTTAGAGATAGAGAGAGAGAAATAGAAAGATTGAATTTTTAGAGAGAGAAAGAGAAGACTCCTTCAAAGTTTCACCCCTACTACTAACTCATTTCATTCTCTCCTCCCTGTTCACTGCATTAGAGGGATTAGGGTGTGTGTGCGTGCCAACTTTTATAGGCTTTCTTGGTGCGTGCCATTTCTTTTGACTGAGCCCTCTGCCGGCAATCCTACTGGTATTATTTTTGCAATTATATTATAGTTCTGCTTTATATATATTGAAAGAAAACGCGTTGAATATTTATTGGAAGAAAAGGGTTGTGGGAAGTATTGGGTTTCTCATTCAATTTATGAAGATCATTTGAAAATTCAGCAATACCCAGAAGTCAGTGATTAGGGTTTGTGTTTCTTTGATGATCAATTCTTCTGCTCTGAGGTTAAAAGGGTATCCATATTATTGATTCAATTGCACAATTACTGAAACATTGGATAAGGAATTGAGTTTTCTTTATTGTTGCTTTAAGTTGAATTTGGTTGATTTGCATGAGTTTTTGGTTTAATTGGTGAATTGGCTTTGGAGTTGATTGTGGGTTTTTAATTCAATGGGAGAAATTTTGGAATTACAGAGGGAGCAGAAACACACGGACAAAGTGTGAGAGAGAAAGAGGAGAGAGAGAAATTGCTCTTGATAACTAGACGAAAATACTCTATTCCGTTAAATAATTAGGGCCGACTCATAGCATATGGGGTTTTAAGGGATATTGATTTGGAATAAAAAAGGAGATTGTCTTTTTTTATTTGGATTGGGTTTTAATGGGATAAGATATGAAATGTGTGGGTAAAGGGGAATTTTTCCTTGTATTAATAAGTGACCAGACCAGTCACACTACAAGAAAAATGTGTTTTTGTCACATTTTATTTGTCACGGTCCGTCAACCGTGACAAATAATTTTCTATAAACCACGGTTCTTTTAACCGTGACAATTAATTATTATTTGCGCCGGTTCCATGGTTGACCGTGGTTTACCCGTTAAATATTGTTTTAATTTTTATTTTTACGTTCAAAATCTCTCAACTCCAGCAAGCGCCTTCTCCAAATTCTCCTCCCAAATTCACGACCTCCCTCCAAAAATTCCCGCTCAATCCAAAGCCAAATCCAAATCCAAACCCATATCGTTTCTGATTTCCGTTCCTCTCTTAGAATTCTAACCTAATTAGGATTTCAGCCAGCGCAGTTCAAAGTCGCAAACTGCAAATATTCAACGCAAACTCTGAAATCTTCATACGGAAATCGCAAATCAAATCCAAATCGTTTCTGATTTCCGATTCCTCCTAGAATTCTTAGCTAATTAGGATTTCGGCGACTTCTTATTGGCGCAGTTCAATGCAAACCGCAAACCTAGAAATCTTCATACGCGACATATTCTTGAGGTAATCGATAGCTATGGTGTTCAATATTGCTTATGTAGTCCTCAATTATGTTAGTAATCAATTTTTATTGACGAAAATCTTATAGATACAGAGTAGTACTAGCAGATCCTGTCGAACTGCAGTTTAGGGCAAATAATCTACCTGTCTTTGCTTATTGGTTCGCTAGATGTATATGTTTTCAAGTTACAACCTTGCTGTAGTCTTAATCTGGATGCGGAACAAACATCTGAACACCATTTGCTCTTATATATATATATATATATATAGTTCAGTAGTATTAATTTTTTTTTAATTCTCAACTTGAATATATATTGTAAATACCCATGTATCATGTTTTTGTACTTAGTACTGGCTACTTGAATCACTTAAGTTGCTTAATTTGAAAGCTAGACCCTCCTGTTGAGATGCTTGAAAAAGAGAAGTGAAAATGTTTCATTGGGATTTCTTCCAAGGGCCGTAAGTATCAGACTTGTTAGGTATTGGTTTCATCATGCTCGTTAATAACAGTCCTTTTTGGACATATGTGATTTGGCACCCTAATAAATTTTTATTTGTATATTTCCCTTTCAGTTTCTTCAGCCAAATATTACTACTTCGAACCTTTGTGTAGTTGTATCTGTCTGTCAGTTATCCAGTATATATTGTGGGCTTGTATAATGATTTCCATGACTCAAATTTTGGAAGTCTTACGGACACAATTTTTGTGTTCATTGTCCCAGAATCACAGGAGTTACAGACGGGCCAGTAGGACAGATGACAATATTCAGCTTGAGTATTTTAGCCTGTAATATCCTTGAAATTATCCAAAGCAAGTTAGCGGTGGGGTGAGTCATTTATATAGTGACCAAATGTGAGCTGTCATTAACCTTCATTTTATCACTACCCTGATTTTAAATGATGTATATATACTCCAAAATGAAAACAACTTTATGGAACATAGTTACACAATCCTGTGCTCCATGAATCTCTTTAGTACAGCGACAAGCTGACCTCCACTTTGCTCGCCTCCTGTACCCAAGGCCTATTTTACACAAATGTTTTGCTTAAGTGGGTAGCGTGATTAGTGTTCTCTATCCTAATTGGTGTGTATGCCATTCTCCGTACTTGCAGTCTGAAGAAGAAAGGTTAAGAGACCAGCGAGAGAGAGAAGAATTAGAGCGTCATTGAAATCATCCAAAAGATGCCGGCTAATCCTTATCAGGTACTTATTCTTCACAATTTACAGTTGCCTTGTTTATTGTACTTGGGCATTGTTAGATGCAAGCTTGTACATATTGGATTCTCCTTTTTAAACTCATTATTACCCTAGATGTTTACCACATATCATGTCTGTCCGTCCCATTTGGAGAACTCTTTATTAATTTACTCCCTCCGTCCCATCATAATGACAGTCCCATTTGACTAATCAAACTTTTAATAATATTTTTTTTCATTTTCATCATTACCCTTAATGAGGCTTAAGTATTCTTCGTTTACTCCCAAAGTAAAAGAGTAATCTGGTTGAGTAGTAGACTGAGTAAACTGAGCCCTGAGGTTCATTGAGCTGGAAATTTTTTAATTCTCAGAAGTCACTACTGAAGATTCATGAGCAATTAAAATATGTCAACGATATTCTAAAATATGAAATACTCGTGAATTTGTTTATGTTTTCAATTGTCAACGATATTCATTCACTTACTTATGAAGATTTGTTTTTCTGTATACGCATGACAGGATTGGAGCCTTGATGATGTCTCTTTGATCTTCAACTTCAAAACTTTGATGTTTTAGACTAGATTATGACCATGATTACACTTTTGTACATGTTCTAACAGACAAATGCTTAATAGTAGCAAATGATTTATAAATAGTTGTTAGATTTGACTTACTAGAATGAATTATTTAGGATTTTTGTTTAAGCACTTGTATCACCGTTTGTGGTTTTTTATGAAAATTTATGCATTACGGTTAAAATTGTCATTTAACTCTTTTATTGCTACTAAATGTGTTACAATGAATATATAGTACAATAGGTTTTATGATTAAAAAAAAATCTATATATCACAGTTTTGAATTGTGTTACAAATATGAAAAACACACATTACGGTATCATTTGTCACGTTAATTACCAATACAAATAATGATTTATATGTCACACATAACTTATGTGACGGTTCACAAACTGTCACGAATATTACAAATTGCACCGTTTTTAAAATGTCACAACAACTGTGACAAATAAAAATTACTATTTGTCACGGTTTAGAAAATGTCACAACAACCGTGACAAATAAAAAATTAACATATATCACACTTACTGTGCTACGGTTTTTAACCGTGACCATAACCGTAGCAAATACTATTTGTCACGGTTTAGAAAACGTAGAACAGTATAAGCGACGCTCACAAAAGCCTCGGACGTAAAAACGTGACAAAACCGTGATAAATACTATTAGCCACAGTTTTATCTCTATTTACCACGGTTCGACGACCGTGGCTAAAAACCCTGATTCTTGTAGTTGTAGTGTCACTATTTTAGAACAACACAAATGAACATCAGAATTTGACTTAATTCTAAACAATATACGGAGTACATTAAAAAGTTCAAGTTTTTAGGGTGAGCAGACAAATTAATTCACAAAATCTAGAAAAAAAAAACGCAGTTTTCAAATGGTTAGAAAAAAATGCATTTTTTCAAATGGTTAGAAAAAACGTATTTTTTCAAATGGTCAGAAAAACCATGTTTTTAAACTATTCACGTTCGCATTTTTGTAATTAACTAATACTTTTCAAAAAATGTGTCAATGACATTTTCGTAAATAATGAAGGATGTTTATTAATGCTAGCAATCGTTAACTCTAACACTATAATCAGTAGCACTGACACTTTTAAACACAGTGTGCTGACACTTTTGAAATCATGTGTTGTCACTCATTAAAATACATGCTCTAACACTCGACAAGATTTACAAAAACTTCAAATGCCCATTTGAGGTCGTAAATGATGTATTTTGAACTTATGTGCGGTTCGTGGTTAATCTCGAGTCAAAAGTTATGTCACTTTTCACGCACACACCCAATAACACAATCACTATTACTAGTAAAACACATATATCGACACTTCTTCTAATTCTTGTTGGTCGTAGCGTTAATGCCAACATTGGTGTTTTTGAGTGTCGGGTATATGTGCTGACACTCCTTCTAACTAATATTTTAAGATTGATTTAATATTAGTATCTATACTTCTGTAATTATAGTAAAATTGGTAAAAAATAATTAAGTGGATTTTTTTTAACATAAAAGTAAAAAAAATTCACAAAATAAATTTGGAAGTCACCTATATACTTAAACTCACTAAACTGAATTTAGCCCAATTAATCATGAAAGGCCGCAATTTAGGGTGAATTTTATTTGCAAGGCATGAAAAATACAAGGCACATTGAAATGACGAAAATACCCATTTATATATAATTTTTGTTTTTTTTTTTCATTTCTCTCATTCCCTCCAACACCGTTCACGCTTCTCTTCTCTCTCTCGTACACGAACAACGAACGACGCTACAATGGTGAGAATGAAAATTCCGGCAGTTAAGTCCGGCGCTTCCGCCGCCGCTACCGCCGCTGCCATGGCCGCCGGAACATCGTCTACCACCGTGCCTGTAAAGAAGGTAATCCCTCCCTCCCCGGCCTCGATTTCTGGAGTTTAGGTCAAAGAGAGTATCATTATTATTCAAAAATTAGTTTGATGAATTGGGTTTTAAAATGAGATGTTATGAACTGGGTTTGAATTTGTTGTTTCCATTGATGAACTGGGTTTGAAATTGTATTGCGAAATATGTTTCTGGACTGTGATTGTTTCGTGTAATTTTACACGTGCTGTTTCACAACAGTTCGTGTAAAATTATACGAACTGGTTCCAAAAATTTCGTGTATAGGCACACGAAACACAATGGAACAATGTTTAGTTTGTTTCGTATGCCTATACACGAAACTGGTCCTTCTATCTCGTATGAAAATTACACGAAATTGTTCTTAGCATTTCGTGTATAGGCATACGAAATGAACTAAACATTATTCCATTGTGTTTCGTATGCCTATACACGAAATGATTCCATATGATTCGTATGAATTTACACGAAATAACTCACTACATTTCGTGTATAGGCACACGAAATGTGAACTGTGAACTGAAAAAAAACCAAAAATTGTAGATTGATGATTTGTTGTAGATTGTTTTTATCACTGTTGATTTGTTGAATTGTCCAAATTTACTAGACTTGCGGCTTATTTATTGTCTGTTATATTTAACTATCTTATTAAAAAAATTTGTAGGAACGTGAACGTATGACTGCGTCTAACAGGAAGAGGAAGGCCGAGAAGGCAGCAACGAAATTTCCCGGACGCACCAAAAAGAAACATGACAGGCTTGTTTTGGTTGATGAGAGTTCTGAGGATGATGATGAGACGGGTATTCCCGAGGCAGATGCGGAGGTCTTAGTTTCTGACTCTGATGAGGGTGAGGAGGAGGAGGAGGAGGAGGAGGGGGAGGAGGAGGAGGCGACGGAGGCGGAGGAGGAGGCGGCGGAGGAGGAGGAGGAGGCGGCGGAGGAGGAGGAGGAGGCGGAGGCGGAGATACGTGATGTTAGACCATTGAGGCATGGGAGGACGGATTGGGTTGTCTACGATTCATGCTTTTTGGAAGAAGTTGGACATTGAGCCAGAGTACTGTCCAACTAGGTATTCGATCAATGAAAATTCTTTTGTAGCTGTGTGGAACGAAGTACAGAACGCACCTGAACCGATAAAGAGAAAGTTATTCCAAACGATAAATGAAGAGCTACATCCACAAACCAGAGATGCTTCTGAGCCACCTCATATTTCAAAGGCAAATAAACCCCGGACCGCCAGTTCGAGAATACTTTCAGATTGGGAGCATACAGACAGATATTTTGGAGTCCCCACTACACCACCCTCCACTGGCAACATGTCTAGATCTTCATTCATTGCATCAACCCAATCGAGTATGATGTCGTGGGACTCAAACTCTTTGAAGTCCACGCCCAATCCGAAAGTAGCTTCAAACACTACACCATCTAGCCCTACTACTCCTACGTCTCTTCCACCACTAGCTGCTTCAACTCGTGGGAGAGGACGAGGTCGGGGACGAGGACGGGGACGGGGACGGGGACGGGGTCGGAGTCATGGTCGGGGTCGTGGAAAGGGAAATGGACAAGTCAAAGTCACTAGTCTACATACTTCTGGGTATACTATGTCATTAATGCCTTTCATGATCCCATTTATTGAAGGCATCACAGATGTGAGGGGTGATGGACATTGTGGCTATAGAGCCGTAGCTGCGCAGATATACGGAGATGAGGACATGTGGCCTCAAGTCCGCACAGATTGTTGCCTTGAGCTGCATAGTCGACGCGAGCTTTATCAGAGAGTTATATCTTGGACAAGTATGGACGAGCTCTACAGTCGCAATTGCTTACTATTCCTCCCCGGCTCCTGAGTATTATTATATGATCCTCCCAGAGCTAGGGCACATCATTGCCACGAGGTATAATGTGGTGTTCATCTCGTACACGCTAACCAGTGGCTTCACATGCCTTCCATCGGTACCACAAGGAGTAGGACCACCCACATACACACTTGTGCTTGGACACATTGGAAACCATTTTATATTGCTGCACATGTTAGATAATGATTACCCAATGCCATCGCCAGCGGTATATTGGGAGGCTCATCGTGATGCAAGCGCAAGTAACTTGGTCATGCCATACAGAGCTCGGATAGAGACATTCAACCGACTCTCAATTGCGTCGAACGAAGAAAGAGTTTCAAGAAATAGGCCATAGTATGAGTGTATCATTTGACTTATTGAGCCTTTTTTATTTGTATGTATGAATCATTAAAAACTGTTTGAAAGTTTGGATGTGTGATGTGAAATATGACAAAGTATACCATTTTTTATGATTTTTTTTCAAGAAAACTGTATTGGTCTTTGAATTTTCCAGTTTTTATGTTTGGAAGTATGAATTATGCAGACTGTTTATTTCGTGTGATTATACAAGAATTTGTCAGATATGTTTCGTATGAAACTACACGAAATATTTGTTAATATTTCGTGTGAATATACACGAAATAACTCAATACATTTCGTGTATATTTATACGAAACATATCTGACAAATTCGTGTATAATCACACGAAACGTCCGCATACGGGAGAGCAGTTTTGTCCATTTTTCGTGCCTTGCAAATAAGGTGCCTTGCAAATAAACACGCCCAATTTACAGTTGCACCCTAGTCGGTCCTTTTGTGCGAGATTTAAAACTACAGGGGTGGCATCGAAACTATTCAACCCCAAGCGATTGAGCAGAATATAATGTGGTCTCCCTTTTTCCTCAGAAAATTCCCCATAAAAGCATCGAAGCCAACTCTAAAATTTCTCACAAGCACACAGCGTTGATGCTCAATTTTTCTGGGTAATTAGGGTTTTGAAAGTAGGGATTGATTGATAGAAAAAAGATGGGTGGGTCTGTGAAAGATGTGCAATCAAAGGGAGAGCTTGATAATACGGTGCGGGAGGGTTCACCTGTAATTATGCACTTCTGGGCATCTTGGTGTGAAGCTTCTAAACACATGGACCAAGTCTTCTCTCATCTCTCCACTGATTTCCCTACTGCCCATTTCTTAAGGGTAAGCTTTTTTATCCCTCTCTGTGTTTCTTGTTTTGTTGGTGTTTTTTCAGTGTTTCTTGTTGTTAAATCTTTTTTGTTAGGAGTATGTTCAATTTTATGTAAATTCAAGTAATAATCATAAGAAATCAAAGAAGGTTATATTGGAGACTGTAATTGTACAATTTATGCAAGTTATTGCAATACAAATGATTCTTTTTAGCCTAGGATTTGTTTGGTTAATGAATTAGGGAGGAAAGAAGTATTTAAGGGCTTGGGGAATAAGGAAACATAAGTAGAGGGATTTTACTTTTGTTGAGTTTTTACATACAATAGCCTTTTCTCAGTCATTCATATTGAACAAAACTTGATTTATGATATTCTAGAGGCGAGAGGAAGGAGAAATCAATTATTCTCTATGTCGATATTTTCTGGGTTCCTTGGAATTTGTTTTGTGTAGGTTTTAATGTTTCTCTGTGCAGTCTCGACTAACGGACTAACCAGCAACTAATGATTCTGGTACCAGCTGGAAATAGTGTGTGTGTGTATGGGGGGGGGGAGAGGTTGAGCTGATTTTTATATGTATTCATGCCCATGAAAAATTTGGTGTGCGCTACATGTAGGAAACAAAATGGAGCACAAAACCATTATTCTTTTTGCATGTTTGTGGTTTGAGAGAGAAGGGGGGGGGGGGATTCGGGATCATGCTTGGACTGTCTTCTACTTGAGCACTTTGCATGTTAATATTAAAAGAAAAAATTGAGGTTTCATTTAGTGCAAAAATAGACAAGAAGTTGGAGCTTCCTGGTATTGATTATTACTTAGCTGAGTGTATCTTTTACGTTGTTTTATGATTAAGCAGAACTCACATCATCATCATATTGAAGATTATAATTTAACATCCAATTTCAAGCTAATAAATACTCCCTCCGTCCCACTAAAAGTGAACACTTTCGTTTTGGACCCGGGGATTAAGAGAAAGTGTAAGTTGTGTAAGTGTCGTGAGTATGAAAAGTGATGTGGGAGAGAGAAAGTGAGATAGGGAATAGTAAGTGGATAGTTGTTGTGAGTATGCAAGTGGGTTCCATTGAATAAGGAAGTATATAAATATTTCCATTTTAGGGAAGTGTAATATTTAGTGTGACACCCAAAAAGGTAAAGAGTGTAACTTTTAATGGGATGGAAGGAGGGAGTATACCTTCAAAAGATTGTTTGTTCCTGGTTAGTGAATAAAAGCATGGCCCTTTGGCTCAATCATTTATGGCACCATATAACTTCCTAATCTGAAGTCAGAAGTACCTACTTTAATAAATGTATTTTAGTTATCATGTGATCATACATGGAGGAGACCATGACCCGGAAATGATATGTCGAGAGAATTTCATCTGAAGTGGTGGTATTCGTGTTCCCTGCTCTAGAGAAGGTTTAATCATGGATTTACTTGGTGGTGTGGGATACTGTGCCCTGTGACGAGAGGCAGAGCATGAGTACTTTGAGCATAGTCTTATTCTTGCGTATTAATAGCAGGTGGCTTTATCCTTCCATAGAAAGGAATTTGGCAAACGAAAAAAGTGAAAATTGCGTTACAAATGGTTGAAGATAAAACTTTCTGGTATTAGTCCTTGGATTGTGTTATACTCGGATGGTCATCTTATACATTTATGCATCATGATCTGGTTAGAGGAAAAGATCTAGCATCATTGTTCATCTTTTGCTAGTGGAAGCAGGAAGAATTTAAGGAGTTATACCTGGAAAGTAATGCTTTTGTATCACTTTTGATACTAATAGCTTTTGAAAACAAGTAACTTTCATAACTAGACCAAGACCAATTAGTTAATTGAGTGTGTGTGGTTACTTTTTGTTTTCCTTTGTGGGTCCTGCTAAGGGACTGGTTAAGGATGCATTTTTTAAAGCTTTATAGTGTGAATATCCCCGAATACATGGGAGATCGTTACCAATACGTTGGGCATATCCACACTGTAAATTTGTCCTGATTGTGTACTCTTAATAATTATGCTATTGCCTGTATTCTTAATTCACAATTCTTTTTCTTTTGGGGTAGGTAGAGAGGAGGGGAGTGTATGTGTGTGGGGGTTGGGGGGAGGAGTTGCTAGCTGATGATTGAGATGCCCCCACAGTTCGACTAACCCGTTCCAACCTTGTGTACATCATGTATGTCAGTATGTGGAAGTAGACGTATACGTGACTTAACACTCTATAGAGCATTGGATATGGGGTAGAACTAGTGTTTTGTTCTTTTTTGTTGAAAAGGGAAATTTGATACAATGTAGAAGGTGCAGGTCTACAATTTACTATGATATAATGTGGAGCGAAGGACGCATAGAATTTTGGGGATGTGCCATCCTCTCTTTAGTCTATAAGGATAGAGGGTTGTTTGTCATCTTTTCAACATTTGGGGCTTTAGACGTATTTATGATCCGAATATTTGTAAGGGTTGGTGGGGTTTTAATTTAGGGTTGGATTTTATTTGGTTTTTGATATATTTTTCTTGTCTTGTTTTTCCAATTTCCTTAGTAAGGGGGATCCTTCTCTCTCTTGACCTTTGACCTTTGCTGATCCACGACAACACTATCAACGTTCTGTTGTGCAATTGTGGTCTATCAGTTCAGTTCTATCCCATAATACTTGATCAATGGTGAGACACAACAACCATGCAACAATTCATATGAAAGTAATCAATAAGAAAAAAAAACAAAACACACAACGTTTGTTAACCCTGTCCATCGCAACAACAATTATATATGGGGGCAGTATCAAGCCAGGATATCGACTAATATTACAATCTATGGTGTTACAATATCGCTCATGTCTACAACAATAAACATAACCTTCGAATATGAATACACTCTAGAAACATATAACCCTAGACATATCTTGGACCATCAATGGAATGCCCCTAAGGGCCCCTAAGGGCACTCCCACAGAACCTCACTGCTCCTAGGCTCTCTGTAGGTCTCACATATTCTTTCTGGCTAACACAAATTAGCAACGACTAATTTGATCAACTACTAGCAGCACAATATTCTAGGTCATTCCTTGTATTTATAGAAACAACAAACCTAAACCCTAAATGATTCTAATTCCTTCTCCAAGAAGTAATATGCTTCCTGTCCATGAAAAGAATCATGTTGCCAAAAGAGTCCACGTCAAAATAGAAAACAAATCCAACCCTAGGCGTGAGAGGAATCCCGAAATACAGAGGAAAATAGATTCGCGCGTAAGAGCCCTCTTAAGGAGGCCTCTTACCTGCTCCCAAGAGCCCTCTTCAGGAGGCCGCATGGGCCATCATAATTGCCCACTTCCAGATTACTACCTAGTCCTCTTCAGGAGGCCTCTTAGCCTGCTCTAAATTTTTCCTTTTCTTCGTGCAACCTTAATCCGCCAATCCCGGTTTGTATCCACTCCCAACACGTTCCTTATCACAGTTATATGGTTACTGGTTGAACTATGCTTAAGTGAGGATGTAGATGTCTTGGAAGTTGGTAGTGGTTAACACAAATCAAAGGACTGCAGTTCATATTGGTCATCTTATGTTGCTCTTACTACGACACAAATATGGATTTTGCATGTGTTCTTGATAAAATGACACTTCTCATTCTGTATAAAGTGCAAGGCTTAATTGAAATGTGCAGTTGAGAAGGAAATTATTGTTATTTTGTACGCAGATTGTCTTTCAATTGTTTTTATTTAGTCAATCTACGAGTATCTGACTGGTACTTTCGTGGAAGTTAATGTATTACTGTTATGAAAATGTGAGAGTGACACATTTGGATTCCTGTCATCTGAAAAGAGCATTTTGGTGTTGTTCTTGCCATCCATGTGGCTGTATACTTCATTTATATTTTATATTGGCTTGTGAATTCTAGGTTGAAGCTGAAGAACAACCTGAAATCTCGGAGGCTTATTCAGTTTCTGCTGTACCTTACTTTGTCTTCTTCAAGGTACTCTTGAAAATTTTGCTCATTTGTTTCCCCTTTTTGTTTTTTCTGAAGATCATGCACAGTGCTGAAACCTTTGAAAACACAGATTTGCATTTCTTGTCATATAATAAGCTTGATCAATTCAGTTCAAGTTTGGCTCAGAAAGAAGTCATCACCTTCCACTCCCTGTGTTTATTTCTGCTTAAAGAACCTTAAAGTAGCTTCTCGACTTGTTAGGAAACTCTTGACATTATGTTACAAAATGTTACTCATATACATATTTTTAGTAGGCAAAATGTTATTCATAACTGTTCTTAAATGAAGAGTCCTACTTTTCGCTTCAGAAGGCAAATACCTTGGGTGTAGTGAGAATGCATTTTGTTTTACTCCCTCTGTCCCATAAAGATAGTCCCACTTTTTAGAGGTGGATTTGATTGAAGTTTGACTAAAGATTTAGAAAAGACTAATCATCCAGATGAAAATCTTAAAAATTGTTATTGGTAGTACTTTAAATGGTGTATCATTAACAATTTTTATATTTTCATTTGGATATATAATCTTTCCTAAATCTTTTGTCAAAGTTCAGTGAAATCAACCATATCAAACTTGAGATATCCTTCTTTGGATAGGATGGCAAGGCAATTGACACACTGGAAGGTGCAAATCCATCTAGTTTGGCCAACAAAGTTGCTAAGATTGCTGGGTCAATCAACCCCGGGGAGCCTGCAGCTCCGGCCAGTTTAGGGATGGCTGCCGCACCTACTATTCTTGAAACCGTGAAGGTCTTTGTTCAACAGAATGGCTCTTCTCAACTTGAAAGCCAATCACTTGCTGGTGTTAGTGACGGACTAAATAAGCGACTTCAGCAGCTCATTGATTCTCACCCAGTTATGCTTTTCATGAAGGGAACCCCTGAAGAACCCAAGTGTGGTTTTAGTCGAAAACTTGTTGAAATCTTGAAGGACGAAAAAGTCAAATTTGGAAGCTTTGATATTCTGACGGATAACGAGGTCCGCGAGGGCTTGAAGAAGTTTTCTAACTGGCCCACATTTCCTCAGCTATACTGCAAGGGAGAGCTTCTTGGAGGGTCTGATATTGCAATTGCAATGCATGAAAGTGGTGAACTGAAAGAAGTTTTTAGTGAGCATGGAATTGGAACTTCTGATTCGGGTGAGTCAAAAGCATCTGAGCTTGGTGGTCAAAATGGTGGTGTATCGGGTCCTACTGGCTTGAGTATAACCTTAAGCTCCCGTCTTGAAACTCTGATAAACTCAGCCCCAGTTATGCTCTTCATGAAGGGAACACCGGATAAACCTAAATGCGGTTTCAGCCGAAAGGTTGTTGACTTTTTCCCTATTCCTTTCTTATTTCCATTATGCCCCCCTTAATGAATGTCCATTTTCTAAGACAATTGTCCCTAAATGAGTGTCCATTTTAAAGGAAGCTACCAAATTCACCTAAACAAATATCAATATTCGAATGCGTGCTGATAGTAATGTCTATAAGGTGGGTAGTAAGGGTACTTATGTATATTTGACACTGAAATTGTTCAAAAAGTCATCCTTACAAAATGTCCATCAAAGTAAAAAAAAAAAAGGGCACTCATTTAGGGACGGAGGGAGTAGTTTGTATGATGATTTAATCTCTCTTCTATTTTGGGTAAAAAATTAATCCCATTGCTGCTTGTATTTTTTTAGGTAGTCGATATTCTGCAAGAAATGAAGGTGGAATTCAAAACTTTTGATATTCTGTCGGATGAGGAAGTGAGACAAGGGCTCAAAGTATATTCAAACTGGTCTAGCTACCCACAACTATACATAAAGTCCGAACTTATTGGTGGCTCGGACATAGTTTTGGAAATGCAGAAGAGTGGGGAGCTGGAAAAGGTCTTAGCAGAAAAAGGGGTATTTTCTCTCGAGGACCGTCTCAAGAAGTTGGTCAACTCTTCCCCCGTCATGCTCTTTATGAAGGGTACCCCAGATTCTCCACAATGTGGTTTCAGTTCAAAGGTAGTTAATGCCCTCAGGGGGGAGGGAATAAAGTTTGGATCTTTTGATATTCTTGGTGACGAGGAAGTGAGGCAGGGGTTGAAGACTTTCTCCAACTGGCCTACATTTCCACAGCTTTATTATAAAGGGGAATTGATTGGAGGTTGCGATATCATCTTGGAGCTTAAAAGTAATGGTGAATTGGGATCTACCCTTTCCGAGTAAGTCCATTATTTCAAAACATTTGAATCAGAACCTTTTCTAGGTACCATTTAACCGAGGTTTTGTGAACAATAAGCACACTATACTTGTCCGTGGTTACTTCGTATGTGTGCTATTTTAAAGGTTATTATGATATTTAACTCCGAAAGGCTTTGTTGTTGAGTGTAACCAAGCAGCATTTTAGCATGTGAGATGGGCTAAAGTTTTTGTGGGCATATGTGGTTGTGTTTCTGCTTATGAATTGAAACTGGTATTCTGTGTAGAACTTGGAACAAACCAAGGCTCATTGTGCAGCCCCAACATGCCTAGGATATTCCATATTTAGTGTGTTTTTGGTCATTTTAATCGGGAAATATGGAGGAATTCATTGTGCAACGAGCTTTACTAAAAAAAAATAAAAATAGAAATTACTCTCTTCATCCCAAAAAATGAATGCCCATGTTTGGTACCCAAGAACAAATTTGGATATTCATTTTTGGGACAGAAGGAAGTAGTTAATTGCTGTTTGATTTGTAGTCAGAGACGAGACTGTGCAAATGCAAATAATTCAAAAAAAATATCTTTCTTTTTTGCCAAAAGGATGTAGACGTTAAATGTTAATATTAAACATTACTATTTACATAGATAACTTTATTTTACAATCACTACAGAAGAGTTTACAAAAGATGAAAGGTCTCTTAAGTTTATTTACCCATTTCACCCCACCATTCACAATTACTGTCTCTTCGATCACAGTCAACTCTATGTCAATAAATAAGTAAAAATTTCTCACTAACCTCCGCTTTAGCCTTTCCTATCATCAAGTACAGTTGTACGAAATTAAAAATAACAACAATCAAGTACAGACCCTCAGCGGCGGCCAAAACTCGTTACAGTGATCGAAAAACACTTAAACTGAAACTTCGGTACTCCACAACGCCTTTTCCCCTTTGAAACACCAAAACCTGGAGTTTTTATAACTGCTCACACAAACAAAATTCAATCAGGAACGGAAAGGCGTGAGGAACTCAGACAACCATTGTTAAGAGCAACAGTATCTTAAAGAATTATAAATAAGGTAGATAAAACTTTGGTACCCATGTTATATGGCATCCTAGTAGAAATGGCCATGATCAATGGCACAAAATATCACTGACATCTTCCCTCATCATGCCTTTTTACCCTTTTGCCATCGATAAAATAGTGAAGGCCTCAAGGTTGTCTGGAATTACAATTGGGAACCCCCACCAACATTCCAAACCCAGTTGCAACTTGTTGAAAGGTGGCTGCTGATTTCTCTCTCAACATTACACAGAATGGCTAGCCAGCATTGTCATGTGCAGATGTCATATATCTTTCTTCTTTGATGTCATAGAACAATTGTAGGCTAGAAACGTAAAATGAAACATCTATCCGTCTGAGAAAACTTGCTCTGTTTATGAAAAGGTGCACGATTTACCAAGTTGCAAGGGACCCTAAAAGGATATTCTAGCAGAGGCTACAGTTGAAGTAATGAAAAAGAGTTTTTGGATACTTTACTGTTTTTCTGCTTCAATGCAAGGATCTTCTTGGTTTCTTCATCTTCAGTAATGTTATCAGCTTTCATGCCATCTAGAAGTATATCTACCTCTTTATGATTTCTAATGTATGCTTTAAGCAAGGTATGATACATCCTCTTATTCACTGGGATAACATTTCTCAATAAACCCACAAACGATTCCACATCTTCCAAACTGCCCATTTCACCTAACCAATTCAATATAGTTGCAGTAACATTCGGGTTCAACTTCAATCCTTTCCTTTCCACATGTAAAGATAGAGCTGCCTTCATGCAATCTAAGCCTTTCTCCACCTCTCCCTGCTGCACGAATCCTGTTGCCACTCTTCCCCAACTATCTGGAGTGGTTTCTTTACCTTTCTCTGCCAAGTCATTGAGCAATGTCTTGGCTCTATCATACAACCCTCTATCAATATATCCAACAATGAGAGCATATGGGACCCGGAAATCATAGCAGTTTCCAGAAGATTCCCACTCCTGCAGCAATTTCTCAGCTTCCTCAAGCTCATCAAGCTTTAACAAAGATTGTAACATTGCTATGTAGTCTCTGTTAATGCACCTCTTACAAGAAGTCTTTTCAAGACCCCACAATCTAAGAACATCATTCTTATTTCCTAGACTTGTGTGCAGCGAAATTAGGTGGTTATAGGCAACACCACCATTTTTTCTATCAAGTTTCTCCTCTGATTTCTTTAAAGCAGTGTTTGCCTTATCTCTAAGGTCTGCTTTAATGTAGAAATTTGCCACAACAGCATATGTATTCCAGTCCATGACCATATCTGGCTGGTTCTCCATTTCTATTAATACTTTCTCCATTCCCTCGATATCTTTTCTCTCCCCATACAAATTCATACAGATTCTGTAGCTAAGGCTGTCAGGGGAGACTCCACTCTCTTTCATTTCTATTAGCAAATCATGGACTTTCTCATTCTGTCCGATATATATACAAAGGCACATGATGTCATTGTAAGCAAGAGACGATAATTTAATACCTATCTCCTTCATTTTCTGAATATGTGAGAAAACCTTCGCAGTCTGACGCTGTCGGACATAACAATGCAGGAGAGCACCGTATGTTTTATCAGTTTTATCTTTGTCACTCAAGTTATTGAAATAGTTTTCTGCAGAAAGATACCCATGGACCTTTCCAATCAAATCCAACTGCACAGCACGTTCTATTGGTGTTAATGTGCAAATGCCTCTTTTATCCATCCACTTAGAAACCTGCACGTAACCCATTACCAAGTTGGAATCTCAAGTTGTTTGATTATTCATCTGAATTCACACCCGAAATTAGGATTACGACATTGAATGAAGTAGAGAACGAATGATTGTTGATTTAGTGTTTGGGTTGGGTATTTTTGGAATTAAGATTTTATGGAAGAGTTAGATATGAAAAAAAAGTTCAAGGCAAATTAAGTGATAGTTTTATATCTGAAAATTAAGTGGAAAATAAGAGGCATTTAGATCTGAAAGAAAAAAAAAACAGTCTGAATTGTTTTATTCTGATGCATTCACCCATTTAGATCTAGATCTGAATAAGAGATGAAAATGAAAAACAAAGAGGCCTAAGTGAAACACTTGATGAGACCATTGCTGAAAATTTCAGCACGTCACTATTTGAATTAAATGAGTGCCCAAGCAGTAGGCATGGGGCACTACAGAGGTTGAGGTCTTAAACGAAAAACATCCCTTCCCCAAAACGCACTTATGCGCGCGCACACACACACAAATACACACTAACACTAAAGCCTCAAATAGAAAAGAAAAAAAAAACTGATTTGCATTTAAGATAAATTGATATTGTTGGATGTTCAATGCAATGATAATTTTGAAATTCACTGATTCACTCATTTATGAAATGGTTGAATTGAATCTTGGTCACGGGTTTCGATCTCCTCTCTGGGTGGAAAATTCAGATTGTCTACAGATTTAAAAGTAGATTATTAACAAAATATCACACATTCAAGTAAAAAATAAAGATAGAAATAAATTAAATAAATGTATGTTCATATTATCACAGGAGCCTATAAGAACCAGGGGGATTAGGGTTAACCTCAAGTGCTTGAGAGAAGCGACCACGCTTGCGAAGGTCACGAATGATGCGCTGAAGCTCATCGAAATGGACTTTGTTTCCGTTTTCAATCCATTGATCGAGCTCCGGAGTCAACATCAAGCTAGGGTTTCCGAGTGGACTGATTTTCGAGTACAGTGTCATCTTCTTCTTCCCCTTCTTTTGCACATTTGCATGGAAAAATCGGCCGGCGCCATTGCCGATTATGTTTCGAATTAGGGTTTCGTGGAAAATCTGAAAGTTCCTCGATCGTATCATGGTGGATTACTGGAGATTTTGGAGGATTTTAATTTTCGCGGGGTTTTGTAAGGAAATTTGTGAAGGGTTTAAGGATTCTTAGGCAATGAAAAGGGAAGAAATCATGAGCAGAACGGTTTTGGGCTTTGGAGCCCATCAAAAGCTCCCTGGGTTTGGACAGTTTTGGGCTTTGAACCAATATCGAAGAGTTAACTTTTGCAATTATTTTTATTTTATCAAACTAATTTTGCAGTTTGCACCCTTTAAACAATTAGTGCCGATGGTAAATTCAACTCTCACCCTCAGGAGGATCAGTGTTCGATCCCTCTACCCGTCTCCAAACTCAATGTTAAAGAAAATTACACTTCTCATCACTAATAAATAATCTTAATCTTATTTTCAATTTGTCAAAATAAAATAAAAATAGTAGACTCATTTCTAAATGGAATTTATATTACTTTGTCTATGCTAAAATAAATATAATTTTATTATTGATGATGTCAAAATCGTCAAATCAGCCCCAAATCCTAGCGATGACTGCTCCGGTGACTGCAAGGCCTGAAAATAAGAGAAAACACGTAAACTAAGTCGGGGCGGATCCGGCTAAAGGTCCTCCGGCGTGAGAGTAAGTTCACGGTTTGTATATGAGAAAACAAATGGACAGAGTTTTCCCAAGGTAAAAAGTAACGTACCAAATAATGAGCCATGAGGCTTGTATTTATAGGGATGGATTGATAGAATCCATGTTGAAATAAACTTGTAAAGAGATAAGATATAATCCTAAGAGAATTATATCTGATGAGGAGTCCTTGTTTGACTTGAAGTGATGTTGGTAATTATAATCCTGATTGGATCATTCTTGTATGTATAATCCTTGTTGAATAAGGACTGTATTACTGCTAGCCGGAACGCCGAGGAACATAAATGTTTTACCTCGGCCTTGGCAAATAAACCGAGGTAAATGATTCTGCTTCCTCGTCATTTGGAGATTGGCCGGCATGTATATATGCCGGGGTAAATGATTTTGTTTCATCGTCACAATGATGAAATGCCGAGGTAAGAACTTTTCTCTCCTCATCACTTGCGACACGACGGCCCAAGCATGATGTCATAAGGCCGAGGTAAACGTTCCTCGGCATACGAGGAAGACCTTACTCGGCCCTGATACTTGGTTATTTAGATAATATTCATGGCCCAATTCAATTAGGCCCAGCTCGAGCAAGCCCATGTTCGTATCTCAGTTTATACCGTTCAGTGGCCCCCGACTTTCTAGCTCGGCTTAGGACGAGTAGAAAGTCTTCTCGTCCTCGGCTATGGGATACGAACAGGTTTACCACGTGTCCTCGGTGTTGTTTCCTGTAACTGACGGTTGCTATTCTGATGATTACCTGGGGCCCCCCAGTCTTGTCACGCCTCGAAAACTGTTATATGCATTTAATTCTTGGGGCGCCTCACCCGTTTTTCCACTTTACCCATGGGTTTGACCCGATTAAGGGGTTATAAAAGGCTAAACCCCTTTCATTCCAATCTTTACAAACCCCATTTATTCGAGAGCAAAGGCAAGGTTCAGGCGACGAAACATTCCGGCGATCTCTATTTGTTTGAACCCAGTTTCCGGCGAACTCGATTCTTCCGGCGACGTTGCTTTCTGTTGCGATTCCATTCATTCCTTCACACTCAGGTATGAAATTCTTTCCCCTTTCTGCATTTCGCTTTTGATTTCAAGTTTTCTAGGATGTTTTGGAAAGAATTTTGAATGTGTCAAGAAAAACGAACCGCCATTGTTGAAGAATAGCGCTTTTCTTCATGAATTCAAGTTTTAAACTTTCAAAACTTTCAATCTTTGATTTTCTTTTTGGGTCTTGTTGAACACTTTTGAATATTGAACGAACTCCCCCGTTAATCTTTGATTCCCCTTAGATGGCTCGTTCTTGGGATCATTCCCCCCGATTCCGTTATGGATATCACACTGGCAATCTAAGGGTATATCGGAGAGAGAGAGGACCTTGGATGATGCTGACCTTGGATGAAATAAGCAAGCAATTAAAAGGTTATGGCCGGACTCGGTTATTCCTTCAATACCCAGATTCCACAAGAATAGATAGGATTGAGTCCGGTTCACCCAACGTTATAGTTTTTGAGGATAGGGCTGAGATAATGGAGCACATCGAACTGTTCTACCCGGCCTCCAATCGCGAAATGCGCGAGCGTCTGAGAGGTACGGCTCCCTCCTCGGCCTTATGACATGACGAGGAGGGGAAACTCCCTTCCCCGTCCTAAAATCAGCCATTGACGAGGTAACTAACTTTGTCCCCTCATATGAAGGGAAGAGAAGGAGTACCCTCCTCGTCTACTCAAATAGTTGACGCCTTCGTGGAAGGTGCCCAAGCTGACGGCCGCTTGGTACGAAGAAGGGAAAGCCGAGGTAAACAAAGGGAGAGGGCTCCAAAGCCTGGGGATCCCATCATCGAGAAGCTATATTCCAAGTACGGGGTGGATAGAACCGAGTACAAGTTAACTTATATGGGCAAGCTTGACCTCAAGACTGCAAGGAAGAGCAGAACTTCTACTACAACCAAGATTATATCCACCTTTATTTCAAACAGTTTCAGCAGGGGCTTCGTCTTCCCTTGGACCCATTCATCAATGAATTTTTGGATGACGTTAGGGCAGTGCCGGCCATGCTAGGAGCCAATGGCACTAGGGTTCTAGTGAGCTTCATTGTCCTCTGCCGTAGCCTAGGTTTTGAGCCGACCATGGGTGCTTTCCGTCATTTCTACGTAGTCCAAGTTATCAAGGAAAGTTGGCTCGTAGTTATTAGGAGCGCCTCCAAAAAACCAAAGTTGCTTCTCCCCATGTCTAGCAAAGTTGCAGGCTGGGATAATCACGTTATCCGGGTTGAAAGTCGTCAAGGTTGGGAGTTCCAGTCTCCTTGCAAGGATCCCACTTCCTCCTTTGCTGTCCAACAATATGAGTGGACCCAGGCTTTAATCAAGCGTTTAGAAGAGTTTGCCGAGGTAGGGCTACTCGACTGGAAGGCAGTTGAATCCTCGGATCATTACTATATCCAAGCGGTATTGATGCAGGGGCCAAAGGACGGGGTGGCTCCCCTCGTCACTGTCAAAAGAGGACGGAGTTTCAATGATTGGACGATACACCCCGGCTTAGTATTCCATGAAAATTGTACTAGGTGCAAGACCGAGCGTCCCCGTGATCAATGTTTGAAAGCAATTGACATTGTTGGATGTAAACATTTATCTTTGTTACTCGTAATTTTTGCATGCTAGTTCCCTCTGCTCGTACTTGACCATTTCTTCCTTGTCCTTACAGATTTAACCACCGAGGAAGAAGCAGCCATAGCCATGGAGAGACTTAGTCCCCAGGAGCTGGTAAAGAGGAAGAGGAAGCAAAGCAAGAAGTCTGCTTTGGTGGAGAGGAGAGAAGAACCAATGCTCGTAACCTGGTGCTGAACGTACAAGGTGATAAACCCCTTCCCCTCAAACTGCACGATGATGCTAATGCCGAGGGTGCAGCATCCGAGGAACGGGTTGAGCCAACAACTGGAGATGGGCTTAACCCTCATGTTGAGGCCGAGGAGGTGGGAGCCGAGGAAACCGACCTCGTCCAAAGGAGATCTGGCTCCAAAAGAGCCCAAGCTGTTAGTGCCGAGGAGCCTGCAGCTAAGCGAGCAAGTGTTAGTAGGGTTCCCAATGTTGAGGCTCCTCCTCCCTTAACCATCCAGAATGTCAAGACCGTTGAGGAGGCCGACGAGCTAGCTAAGAGCATGGCCCTCAACGTTCCCCGTCTTAGGGGACTTCCTCTGTTAGCTAGGGAGGGGCCCTTAGTAAGATTGGGCCGAGCTCCCGTTCAGAGAGCTATGGACGAGGATGCCTACGATGCTCTTGTTAGAGAGGCTCCCAGCGAAGATACCTTGCTCTGTCACAAGGGGCTCTTAATCGCCGAGGTAAATGTCTCCTTTTCTTGGTCATTGATCTTGGGATTTGTTTACATTTCTAATATTGATTTTTCTTTCAGTTGGCTTCCATCACGGCGTATGAGAATGTTTTGGCCAAGAAAAAAGCCAGGCGCCTGAATGAGGCCAAGGCCGCCCAAGCGAAGAGTGATACTGATAAGGCTTCCTTGGTTAAACTTTTGAAGGCCAAGGATGCTGAGCTCGTGGCAGCCAAGGCCAAAGTAGAGGCCGAAGCGAAGAGGGCCGAGGAAGAAAAGGCCAAGGCCGAGGAACATCTCCGGCTTAAGGAAGAAGAGTTTGCTACGGCAAGGAAAGAAAAAGCTGAGGTCCAAACTAGGGCCGAGGAAGCTGAAGCCCGGTGCAAAGGGTTGGAAGCTACCCTCCCGGCTAGGGAGGAAGAGGCCGTTGCTCGGTTCAAGGAGAGCTCGACCTTCAAGGATTTGATGATGGCCAGCTCGGCCTTTAAGGATGCCGTGGACGAGCAGACGACCACCATGTTTGAAGATGGTTATCTTCACTTGGCCCGAAGCATCTTGGCTGACCCCTCCACCGGCTTGGACATCAACAAGGTTGCTCAGCTGATTTGCCGGGACCAATATGCCGAGGAAGTCAGGGCTCTCCACCACCTGGTCCCTTTTTCTGAAAGCAACTTGGAAATAATGGCTGCCAAGGATGCTCAAGCATGCAGGGAAGTGTGGAGGCCGGCCTCTGTCGTCCCCGGTAATATAAAAGACTTGGTGGAGGCGATCCAGGATGCGGAAGAGCCTGAGGCCATGGAAGCTGAGGTGGAAGGAGAGGCCGAGCAAACTAATGCCCTTACTGAACAAACGGTCCTTCCTCCCCCTGGCTCCATTACTGAGGAGTGGCTTGAGAAGTCTCTTGATGACGAGCAGCAAACTTAGGATAGATTTTCCTTTCTATGCTTTTTGTAATAGACGGTAGGATTTGTAATTCTCTTTGAATATCAATGAAAAATCCTTTTGTCTTGATTTGTGTTATTTTAATGACTTGCTTATATTTTTGTATGCTAGGCAGGGGCACTAGAATTAGGAAGGTGGGATCCGAGGGGGGTTCCTCGCTCCCTAATTGTTGAGCAAGTGGATATGCCGGGGAAAGACTCCTCGGCTTTAACTGTACTCTAAGTTATCTAGGCCGAGGAAGATTTCCTTGGCTTTGAATGTGTTATGATCCTGAGTCAAGGCAGACCCTCGTTAGGATGTATGCTAAGCCATCAGGCCGAGGAGGATCCTCGGTCTTGGCTGTTGGTATCCTGAATCAAGGTGGACCCTTGACAGGATGTGTTAAGCCATCAGGCCAAGGAGGATCCTCGGTCTTGGCTGTTGGTATCCTGAATCAAGGTGGACCCTTGACAGGATGTGTTAAGCCATCAGGCCAAGGAGGACCCTTGGTCTTGGCTGTTGGTGTCCTGAATCAAGGTGGACCCTTGACAGGATGTGTTAAGCCATCAGGCCAAGAAGGACCCTTGGTCTTGGCTGTTGGTGTCCTGAATCAAGGTGGACCCTTGACAGGATGTATTAAGCCATTAGGCCAAGGAGGACCCTTGGTCTTGGCTGTTGGTGTCCTGAATCAAGGTGGATCCTTGACAGGATGTGTTAAGCCATCAGGCCAAGGAGGACCCTTGGTCTTGGCTGTTGGTATCCTGAATCAAGGTGGACCCTTGACAGGATGTGTTAAGCCATCAGGCCAAGGAGGACCCTTGGTCTTGGCTGTTGGTATCCTGAATCAAGGTGAACCCTTGATAGGATGTGTTAAGCCATCAGGCCAAGGAGGACCCTTGGTCTTGGCTGTTGGTGTTCTGAATCAAGGTGGACCCTTGACAGGAAGTGTGTTTAGAAGAGTCGGGGATAAAGTCCTCGTCTCCTGATGTCTGTGTGAAGAGTTGATAGTTGCTTTACGTGTTGGAAGAAACTGCTTTCGTAAAACTGAAATGCGATTACATCGAACTGCAATCCTATCAACTAACAAAAAATAAAAGACAGAAAATAAGAAACTAATCTACTGTAAAATAAACTAGACTAGTGATAATATTTCCTAAGGTTGTCGGAGTGCCACGGATGCCTGAGGTCCTTCCCCTCTTTGGTCTTCAATCTGTAGGTCCCTTCTCGAATGACTTGAGTGATGATATAAGGACCTTCCCAATTTGGGGAGAGCTTGTTCTGTTCTGCCTTCCGACCGGTAGCTTCAATTTTTCTAAGTACCCAATCGCCTACTTGGAATACTCTTCTGATGACCCTCTTGTCGTGATACGCCTTGGTCCTTTGCTTGTAATTTACCATCCTCATCTGTGCAGCTAGTCGTTTCTCATCTATCAGGTCCAGGTCTAGGAGCCTATTGACCTTGTTGACTTGCTCATCATAATGGGAATTTCTCACAGTAGGGATGGCCATCTCTGCTGGTGCCATAGCCTCGAAACCGAAGGTTAGTGCGAATGGGGTTTCCCCGGTTGGCCCCCGGGTGGTTGTGCGAACAACCCATAAGGCTAGGGGAAGTTCGTCCAACCATCTACCCTCGCGTCCCTCAAGGTTCTTGGTAAGGGCGGTTAGGACCGGTTGTTTCTTTGCTTACGCAGCCGTTGCCTTGTGGTCGCTGGCGAAGATTTTGCATGGCGGACTTTTACCCTTCCCAACTCTGTAGTGAATGCTGTGGAGAATTGCAGTCCATGATCAGAGACGATTGTATGTGGGAGGCCGAATCTGCACCAGATGTTGTCGTGGACAAAGTTGATCGCGTTCTCTTCCGTTATCTTGGCTAATGCCTTGGCTTCTATCCACTTGGAGAAGTAATCCACAGCTACTATCACGTACTTGCAATTACCACGGGCGGGAGGGAAGGGCCCGATGATGTCGATCCCCCACATATCAAATGGCCACGTAGGTATTACAAGTGTTTGCTCAACTGCCGGTAGTCTAGGAATGTCAGAGAATCTTTGGCACTTGTCACATTTTCTAACATAGGCGTGTGCGTCTTCCCTTAGGTTTGGCCAGTAGTAACCTAGCGATATGATCTTGTCAGCTAAGGTTCTGGCGCCCGGGTGTCCGCCACAAACGCCTTCATGTACTTCTGCCAAGAGGTTTTGAATTTCCTTGGGATAGACACACCTTAGCAGGGGCTTCGTGAAAGATCTTCGGTAGAGGACTCCGCTTATTACCACGAACCTTGGAGACCTCTTCTTAATGAGTTTAGCTTGAGCTTCATCTTCAGGGAGTTTCTCCTTCTCAATGTATTCAATGTAGTCATCGATCCAGCATCTATCCTCTCCATCTAAGAGCATGACTTGTAGTCTTTCGTACGCAGGTTTCTCGGCATAAACTACATATGGACTGGTCTTAGACACATCCATGGTTGCCAGTTTGGAGAGAACGTCTGCGACTTGGTTATCTTCCCTGCCAATTTGTTTGAGCTCGAAAAATTCCATCTTCTTCGTCATATCTAGGACCAGGTCTCTATACTTGGCAAGGGTGGGGTCTTGGGTATTATACTCTCCCTTTACTTGTTTGACAACGAGTTGGGAGTCGCAGAAAGCCGCCACCTTAGTTGCTCCATAGAAGGAGGCTAATTCAATGCCAAATATTAGAGCTTCATATTCCGCTTGATTATTGGAGGCAGGGAACTTGAAACGGATGGCGTCTTGCGTAGTATATTCTCCTTCTGGGCTTGCTAGTACAATTCCAGCTCCGCTTCTTTCCTTTGTGGCTGATCCGTCCGTATACAGGATCCAACAGTTGGGTGGGAGTTCAATGGGAGAGTCTTTGTCCTCTGGTGCGTTTTGCTTCCGAGAGGTGGGGAGATGCTCACCCATAAAGGCAGTCTCGACCATGAAGTCAGCCAAAGGCTGTGCCAGGAGGGTCTTCCTTGGTTGGTAAGTGATATCAAACTCAGTGAGAGCGATGGACCAATTAAGGAGACGTCCGGAGCCGTCCAACTTATGTAGTATCTTCTTCAATGGTTCATTTGTATATACGGTGATAGGAAGTGCAGAAAAATAGGCACGTAATTTTCTTGAGGCGATGACTAGTGCGTATGCTATCTTCTCCACATTGAAGTATCTGCTTTCCACGTCGGACAGTGCCTTAGAGACATAGTAGACAGGCTTTTGAATCCCTTCATCATTTCGAACTAGGACAGCTGCGACAGCATGATCAGTGGCAGCTAGGAAGACGTACAGCATCTCACCTAGGTCGGACTGCTAAGCAAGGGAGGGGAACCCAAGTACTCCTTCAACCGGAGGAATGCTTCGGAGCATTCAGGAGTCCAGGAGAAGCCCTTGGTACCCTTCAATACCTTGAAGAAAGGCAGTGACTTTTCAGCGGATTTGGCGATGAATCTTCCAAGGGCTGCGATTCTTCCATTAAGTCTTTGTACCTCCTTGATGGTGGTAGGTTCCTTCATGTCAACGAGCGCCTTTATTTTTTCGGGGTTTGCTTCAATCCCTCTTTGAGATACCATGAAGCCTAGGAACTTTTCGGCCGTTACTCCAAACACGCACTTGCTTGGATTTAGCTTCATGTTATTAGCTCGGAGGTTGTGAATTGTCTCTTCCAGGTCGGGAACGTGACTGCCTTCCTTGGTCTTTATGACCATGTCATCAATATAAGCTTCCATGTTGCGACCTATTTGGCTGGCAAAGACTCGATTCACCATCCGTTGGTATGTAGCACCCGCGTTCTTTAGCCCAAAAGGCATCATGATGTAAGTAATTTCCCTGTGTGTTTGGAGGGCCGTCTTCTCAATGTCCTCTTCCGCCATTTTTATCTGATGGTAGCCTGAATAGGCATCTAGGAAGCTGAGAGTTTGATGTCCAGCAATGGAATCAACCAACTTGTCAATTCTAGGGAGAGGATAGCTGTCCTTGGGGCAGGCCTTGTTTAAATCAGTAAAGTCTATGCACATACGCCATTTCCCATTTTGCTTCTTCACCATAACTACATTGGCCAACCAAACGGGGTACTTGACTTCACGAATTATTCCGGCGCTAAGTAATTTCTGCACCTCCTCTTTTATAGCTTCCTCCTTGTCCCTTGCAAAATTTCTCCTTGTCTGGGAGATAGTCTTTGCCAAAGGATCAACTTCCAGGCGGTGGAGGGCTACTTCTTCATTGATCCCCCTCATGTCTTCGACTCTCCAAGCAAAGACGTCGAGACTGCTTTTCAAGAGGGAGATGATTTTTTCTTTCTCTTCTGGAGATAATTGGCCCCCGAGCTTGATTTTTTGTTCAGGATAGTCAGGATTGATGACCACCTCTTCCAGTTCATCTACAGGCTTCATTTCAGGACCGTCACGGAATTCTAGAGACTCAATAATGATCTCTCTAATTCTTCTCCCTTCGTTGTCGTTTACGTTGAGGCCTTCTTCCTCCATAAGTTTATCAACATCGGGGAGATTGACCTTCCCTAGATCGTGGTTGGCCCCCAAGTTCTGGCCGTTGAAGAGAACAGGGTCTTCCTCGGATACGGGCTGAACTATGCCTAGGTCATCTGCAATTTCTTGGACCATAGGCTCTTCCACAGGTGCAGGTAGGATTATGCCTTGGTCATCTGCAATTTCTAGGACCACAGGTTCGTCCTCATCTGCAAGCACCTCACGAATATAGCTCATTCTGGAGCTAGTTTCGGTGGTTTTCTGGGACTTTGAGATCTTGATGTTTTCCTCGGGGGTATCTATCTCCACACTCTTGGATTTCTTTCTGCTCTTCACGACATGTTCCAAGAAGTCTTTGGGGGTGGCCCTCACACATCCAATCCCTGCCCGAGTGGGAAATTTAACTCGTTGGTGGGGAAGTGAGGCCACCATCCCAAGTTTAGCTTGACTTGGAATGCCTATGATCGCATGGTAATCGCTAGTCAAATCCATGACTACGAAATTGACTGTGGCTTTGGCTAGGAAGGGATGATCACCGACTTCAAGTTCCAGCTCCACAGTTCCCTTGGCTCCCACCTTGTGATTGGTGAATCCTTCTAGCCTTCCATGATAGGGTTCCAACATGGTGTCTTTCAAGCCCATCTGTTGGAAGGCTGAATAATATAGGATGTCACGGGAGGCCCCCGTGTCAACGAGGAGTCTTTCGGATTCAACATTGTCTATTCGGCCCTTTATCACCAAGGGTTGTTCACGAGCTGCTCGGCTTCCAGCCAACTCATTGGGAGAGAAACTAATGACCTCTTCTGCTTTATGGATCCAAGCAGGAACATGGTATACTTTACTCAGCTCGTGGATCTGGTCCCTTAGTTTTCTGGTAGAAGTTACCTCTTCCCGTATCACATGCAACTTGGCCCTAGGAGGCCTGCGGTCTTCATCCTCGCTTTTGTCGTCATCTTCACTTTCCTCTTCCTTCCGCTTCCGCTTGTTGTCTTTTTTCATGACATAACGATCTAACTTTCCTTCGTCGACCCATTTTTGGATTATTTTCTTGAGGGCCCAACAGCCATCAGTGGTGTGCCCGTGGTCTTTGTGAAAATCACAGTATTTGTTCATGTTACGAGGGAATTTTGGCTTGTCAGTCATTGGATTAGGTGGAGGAAGGTTGACCAGCTGCATGATTTCAGAGATAGGCTTTGTAAGAGGGGTGAATTCAAGCTTCTTCGTGCTCCTTGTTTTATTTTTCCCTTTGGAACCCTTGCCGTTCCCATTATCATTCTGGCGAGTGCCTGTCGCCTCTGTTTCTGTCTTGTCAGCTCCCCTTTTCTTTGTTTTGTCCTCAGCCATGGAAATGGCATAAGCTACCTTGTATAGCTCGGACTTTGTTTGAGGTTCCCGGGCTGAAAGTTCATAAACGAGGGGACCAGATTTTAGGCCAGAGTTGAAACAAACAATGACTTCCCTATCAGTGAGGCTCTCTTCAACCTGGTCTGCCATTTTTCGGAACCGATTATAATAGCTGAGGGTGGTCTCTCCTTTCCTCGCTCAATGTTGGCCAAGTCGGCCACCTTATCTTCCTCTTACCAGCGGTAGCAAAGTGGTCCAAGAACATTCTCCTCATGCCTCTCCAAAGAATCGATGCTACCTCTTTTAAGCTCACGAAACCAGGTCAAAGGCATTAGGAGAAGGTGCTCGCGAAAGCTTTACAGAAAGGTCATCAGCAGTGGTGAGGAGATTCATAGTTTGTTCAAAACTTTGCACGTGGTCTTTTGCATCAGTAGTGCCATTGTATTTTTCGAAATTAGGGAGCTTGAGGTGGGGATTAGGTGGAGCTGCAGTTATTCTCAAGGAGAATGGACGAGTTGCCCAGTCATAATCATCGTCATTGAACTTCTTTCCACTCTCCATGTCATCCAGTCTTTGCTTCAACAACTCCCATTGCTTGGTTTCCACTCCCTTGTCACTGCTTGAGCGGGTGCTTCGTTGGGAGCTTCTCACGGATTTGTCCTTGGGGCGATCATTCACCCTACTGTGCTCCGCGTCATGTCGGTGGCTGTCCCGTTTGGAAGGGGCCTTATCACGCTTCAGTTCCAGGTCTTGGCCACCAAGTATCATCCTGTACGGTTCCGGGGTCCTTGTCCTAACAAACTCTCTATGCCGAGGACGAGGAGAATCCGGTCGACGAGCTCGTGGTGATGTGGGACGCCGAGGGGCCATGACGAGACGAGCAGGGGACAGGCGCCTGTTCAGGCTAAGTCTCGTTCTTAGGTCCCTGGAATTTACTTCCTCGTCCCTGGGAGTTAAGTGGCTTCTCAGGTCAACCACCTAGTCCTTCTTCTTGCTGTCATGCCGAGGACGAGTAGGTTCTCGGGGAGCTTGCCTTGGTAGTTCTCCGGTTTTGAGGAGAGGAGCTCGCTGCTCATCCTGTCCCTTTTCGAGGGGGTTGCCCACAGATGGCCTAATAAATTCAGCCATGGAATGCTCTGGGTCCAATTGCAAGAGAGCAGCCTGTGTTTCATACATTCTTTGTAATGTCTCCATTTGCCTATGTAACAAAGAGCGTCGGTCAATGGGTTGACTTCCTCCTGCTTGACCGGCGTCGGCATTCTTTGTTTTCTTCCTTCCTACTTGCTTTCCGCGGGCACGAGTAGGACGAGGAAGCTCAGCACCTTCTCCCTCGGCATTCACCTGACCCTTGGAACGAAGGGTCATGGAGAGGGGAGGAGGGGCATCTGGCTGAGGTAGAGGAGGAGGAGGAGGCAGCTCCTCGGCTACAGTGTTCGCCCCATTCACATGGGTTGGGTCCTCAGCCGTAACACTCGTAAACTGTCCTTCCATTGTGAGTCAACAGCAAATTACCAAGTGTAAATTTTCCAAAAACCACAATTTCAATAGACCCAAATTTATGGCCAAAATTAGGGCAAATTTTGACCACACACAAACAGCTAATTGTGATTTTTTTCAACACCAAAGAATTCAAGCCAAACTGGGGCGGAATTTCACGTTAAAAACGCCTCTAACGGAATCTGGGTAAATTCCGGTTGAAACTTGCAGATTCCGGCGGTTTCAAGAACAGAGTCCCAATGATTCCAGAAATTCCGTTCAATGAGAGAAAAATTCCGGCAAGAAACTTGGCTTTTAGCGAGCGTTTTCCAGGCCAAACAAAGGGTGTTTGAATCCATTTCCCGGCAATGGAACCAATTGATGATGCCAAAATCGTCAAATCAGCCCCAAATCCTAGCGATGACTGCTCCGGTGACTGCAAGGCCTGAAAATAAGAGAAAACACGTAAACTAAGCCGGGGCGGATCCGGCTAAAGGCCCTCCGGCGTGAGAGTAAGTTCACGGTTTGTATATGAAAAAACAAATGGACAGAGTTTTCCCAAGGTAAAAAGTAACGTACCAAATAATGAGCCATGAGGCTTGTATTTATAGGGATGGATTGATAGAATCCATGTTGAAATAAACTTGTAAAGAGATAAGATATAATCCTAAGAGAATTATATCTGATGAGGAGTCCTTGTTTGACTTGAAGTGATGTTGGTAATTATAATCCTGATTGGATCATTCTTGTATGTATAATCCTTGTTGAATAAGGACTGTATTACTTCTAGCCGGAACGCCGAGGAACATAAATGTTTTACCTCGGCCTTGGCAAATAAACCGAGGTAAATGATTCTGCTTCCTCGTCATTTGGAGATTGGCCGGCATGTATATATGCCGGGGTAAATGATTTTTTTTCATCGTCACAATGATGAAATGTCGAGGTAAGAACTTTTCTCTCCTCATCACTTGCGACACGACGGCCCAAGCATGATGTCATAAGGCCGAGGTAAACGTTCCTCGGCATACGAGGAAGACCTTACTCGGCCCTGATACTTGGTTATTTAGATAATATTCATGGCCCAATCCAATTAGGCCCAGCTCGAGCAAGCCCATATTCGTATCTCAGTTTATACCGCTTAATTATATTACAAATATCTTGAATGCCATAAATGAAAGATATAGGGCTACACTATTCCTAATTTCCAACACAGTGCTCACACTGTGAACTAAATATTGGTCTTTCAACCACAAGACTATTTCTTTCCCTTTTTTTTAAGGAAAAAAAAAAGAGAAATAAAACCCATAGCCAGTTGGATCTACTCCCTCTGTCTTTAAAATGAATGTCTATTTTTAAGAATTAGTTTTCCAAAAATGAATAGCATTTTTGTAAAGAACTTTGTCACTAAATTAAATGAATATATTACCAAAATTTTACCACCATTCATTTTATACCTGAAAAACAAAATATTTAGAAAGTAAAGAATATTTATGAATCTTTGCTATTAATTTGTATAAAAATTGAACATTTTCAAAATATTTTTGAAATAAAATTTGCACATTCATATTCATTAAAGGAGGGAGTATATCACAAAAATTTCAATATTTAATAAAAACAATTTGAGTGCATATTATGAAAAACGCGTTTTTCCTAAGGCTTAAGAAAAACGTGTTTCTGAACCGGGCTGAACCAAATCGGTGACATTTTTGTAAATAATTGACACTTATTTTAAAAGGCACAGTGACATTTTTATAAATATTTGGAACTTCAAACGCACTGCATACGTCGGTTACAAAGAGTATATACCTAACACTCAAAAACAATATTGCTGACATTAAACTGATATAGACAGTGTTAGGAGTAAGGATTGCCAACATTAGTAACAAGGAGTGCCGGTGCAAGTAACTGATACTCAAAAACACTGACATTAAAAAACATTGACACTGGCATCAAATGATACAATCAGCATTAGTTACATGAAGTGCCGGCGTGTGTTTTAATAGTAAAAGTGATTGTATTATTGAGCGCACTCAAACTGCCATAACTTTAGACTTGTGATAAACCACAGAACGAACATGTACGAAAGAATGCCAGCGCCAGAGTTAACGACTACCTACCAGCTTCAGTTGAAAACCTTCATTATTTACGAAAATGCCACCACGGACGTTTTTAAAAAAATGTCAGTTATTTACAAAAATGTCATCGGATCGGTTCAGCCATGGTAAGCCGGTTCAAAAATGAGTTTTCCATAGCTTATGGAAAAACGCATTTTCCCAAGATTTTGCGAAACAATTTACCTGATATATGCTAGAGACACTTGTTCTTTATCAACAAAAAAGAAAAAAGGGAAAAAAGAAGAAGAATTATAACAATTATTTGCACTGAATTAACAAACCAGGAATTCACCACAAGTTATTTAATATAGCCTCCCAAACTCTTGCTTATTGCATGCGCATGAACCGAGAAATAGATTCCATCAACTTTTTCTGAATTTCTTTGAATTGTGCAACCTGCATTTCCAGTTCCAGTTCCAGTTCCATTTTCTCTTTTCTTAACTTCTTGTTCTCCTCCACCAGCTCTTTTGATCTCAATATCACCATGAATCATGTACTTTCCCTTCCATGGCTGCCGTCCTTTCATTCTCATTACCAATGCTTTTAGATACACTGGAAAGGCACTTGGCTTGCATTTCTTCAGGGTCATCTCCACAAGCAGATCTTACTTCTCATGATGCTGGAATTCCCATCTTTTCGGAGCTGTTTTCTTGAATCCTTGCAAAAAAAAAAAAAAAAAAAAAAAAAAAAAAGAAAAAAAAAAAGAAAAAAAGGGAAATTGGTTATGCGTTCAAAATTATGGTGTGAAAGCTGTTTATTTTTCTTCTGCATGGGCTGATAAATTAAGTCACTGATCAACTAAGGTAGGCTAGCTCTGGATAAGGACTTGTACAAAAACCACATATACCAACTTTAATTTTTTGACTGCTTTTTCGTTGCTATTATTCCGATTGAGCGGAAATCTATGTTTTTATAGAACCTTCTAGTTGTCAACAAATCAAAATGTATAAATAGAGATTTTGATGGATAATATTTTGTTGACTTTTAATGCAGATCGATATATATATAGCAATATTACTCAGTTTCCTAAAGTTTCTAGCTAGCTAGGCTAAGAATTTAAGTAACACCAATTGATACTGAAAGGTCCTGTTTACTTGATCAACTAAAATAAGATCAGACAGTTAAGCTTTGACAACTAAGGTAATTTCTTAGCTGTCAGATATTAACTGATTAGATAACAAGAGTATAATGTGCAGCGGAATAAATAGAGTGAAATAATGTAAAGACAAAGTGATTAGTGAGTGTGTGAGAGCGTGTGTGTGTTTGTGTGTGATAATACCAAATGACACAAGGGTTTAAAGTGGTTCAGAGTTCACTCCTCCTACGTCCACTCTCACTGTCAATCTTGACAAGTGAGCTCAATCCACTATACTCTAGATTCCTTTAAGAGTTACAAGATTGATTAGGCAAGTTTCTTGAACTTCCTCTTCCTAATTAGTACAGTCAATTAGGGATTTACTTGTTACGAAGCAAATACACAATACACACTTAAAGTACAGTCTTAAATGGTTTACAAGATTTGTTTATACACTTGAAGTGCAGTCTCAAGTGTCTGAAATTGTTTTGATGATTGTTTGCAGGTTTACAGGTTTGTAAGGGTGTGAGAAAGGTTGCAAAGGTTGTGGGTTGAAGGGCACGAGCTTCAGTCAAGGAGGCTTCCTTTTATAAGCTGAGATATAGCCGTTGAGGGAGACAATGCAGTAAATGAATGTGGTGGAATAGTGTTTGCATTTAGAGCATTGTTGACTGGATAAGAACAGACTGGAATTTGCAACCCTTGAGCAGAGGATCTTCATGGAGATGACATGGCAATGTTTGTTGAGAGTTTTGGACAAAGCACATCTTGGTCATCATAGAGACAAATCATTGTTGTTGGCTTTGAAGATCATAGCTGTAAGAGATGAGTTTTCTGCTGTTGAGAATCTTAGTTGTCAGGCTTAGCTATTAGATCTAGATGAGTAGGGAATAAGGTTTGAGGTAGATGACATGTAATGATCTCTTTTGTAATGAAATATATTTGATTTATTTGATTGGTCTTTCTTGATCATTACTGTCAAGTTGATTTATCAGAGCAGGTGGTAAAACGGATTTGGAACTGCTCCAGCAACAACGCTCCTATAGGTTTGAGTCATGGCATCATGTTAGGTTTAAATCACGGCAACATGTCCCGATGGTTTCGAAAGAGATGACTAAAAATTCAACTTTCCAATATGCTTAGTGTCAAGTATACTTTACCACTGATCCAAAAGATTAAGCTGATGGATACGGACCCAACACTGTATATCAAGTCTTAATACTCCCATCATGTCTGACGCAGTGGCGGATCTACACCAAAACATTTGGTGTTGCCTATTTCTTTTAGGAAGAAAAAAATTAGCGTAATACTAAAATTCAATATGTTTACATAAATAAATATAATATGCTTCAATATGTACCATTTAAAAGATAAAAACATGATTTAAATTGTACCATTCAAGAGATAAAACAAATGTATATAATTGTAGTGGGTTTTTAGAAATAAAAATAGTTGTAGTTGTTTTTTCAAATAACGAGGAAAATGAGAAAAAACAGTATTAGGGGGTGTTTGGCGAAAAAAAGAAAGGTTCTAGTGGGTTTTTTGAGAAATAGGAAGTGTTTTGAGAAAAAAGAAAGAGATTTTTTAGAGTAAAAATAAAAAAAAACAACAACATTTTATGGGATTCAAACCCAAAACCTTTGGGTTCTCTCTCAATATCTTAACCAGTTTGACTAACTTAGACACATGCTTCTATGTAACAATTTAATATATATCCAATACAGTTTATTTTATGCAAAAAAGAATTTTTTTTTTTTTTGATGTTGCCTCGGCTACACTTAGCACTATAATAAATCCGCCCCTGGTCTGACGCGATAACTCTTCGAGAGTGAACACATGATGCACTTATGCACATTTATTTCGAGCAAACAAGCGCAAGTATGACTATTCGAACCAATGGCCTTGCCCAACCAGGCTCTAATACATGTCAATTTATCACTGATCCAAAAATTTAAATTGATGGATAGGGCCTATCTATGCATATCAATCTTTAATACTTAGACATATATACTCTCTCCGTTCCGCTTAAAATCGCACGGTTACTGTTTGCGCGTGGATTAAGAAAAAAAATAATGATATAAATATTGTGAGTGTAAAAGTAAAATAGGAGAGAGAATGAGTGGAGAGAATAGTAAATTATAATGATGTTGTGAGTATTAAAATAATGTAGGAGAGAGAATGAGTGGAGGGAATAGTAAAGATTCTTTGCCATTTTAGAAAGTGTGCAATTTGTAATGAGACGCCCAATGAGAAAAGTGTGCAATTTATAGCGGGACTGAGGGAGTAGTTCCTTAAAATCTAGGTTAGTTAAAGATAAGTACTCCCTCCGTCCCAAAATGTTTGTCCCATTTGACTTTTTTGTTGAACTTTGACCATAAATATATGACAATTTAATTATGTTCATGAAATTCTAAAAATTTCTATTGATTTACCATTAATAATATTATCAACAACAACTTTTAAAATTTCATGAACATGATTAATCTCTCATAAATTTGTGGTCAAAGTTCAATAAAAAAGTCAAATGAGATAAACATTTTGGGAAGGAGGGAGTATCTTATGTTCAATATTAAGAAAATGAAACTATTCACTGTTCAAGTTCAGTTTAAGTCCTCCTAAATTCCAAAGTAGAGGATATGGTATATATATATATATATATATATATATCCATATACTCCCTCCATTTCAATTTAAATGATACTAAAATTTTTGGCACAATAATTAAAAAAAGTAGAAGAGAGAATTAGTGAAAAAGATGTTACGAGTAGGAAAAGTAAAATAGGAGAGAGAATGAGTGGGAGGTATAGTAATTTAATTGATGTTGTGAGTATAAAAACGTTCTATTTTATTTTAGGTAGTACCAAGTAAAGTAGTACAGAGTAAAATAGAAATTAATATCAAGCGAAGTGGAGCGGAACGAGTATACGATATATATATATATATATATATATATATATATATATATATATATATATATATATATATATATATATATATATATATATATATATATATCTATATATCCATATCTAATCAAAACAATTTGCCTGATAAATTAGTCCAAAAAACTGGCCACAGGCACTTTCTTTATCAACAAAACACAAAAAAGGAAAGAAGAAAGAAGAATTATTTGCATTGGGTTAACAAACCAAGGATTCACCACATCTTATTTAACATAGCCTCCCAAGTTCTTGCTTATTGCATGCCCATGAACTGAGGAATAGAATCCATCAATTGTCTCTCTAATGCTTTGAATTGTGCTACCTCCATTTCCAGTTCCATTTTCTCTTTCCTCAACCTCTTGTTCTCTTCCTCCAGCTCTATCGCACCATCAATATTATTATTATGATTCCCTTCCATGGCTGTCCTTCCATTCTCCGCCGATGAAGCTTTCAGATAAGCCGGAAAACCACTTGGCTCGCATTTCTTCCGTGTGATCTCCACAAGCAGATCTCTACACCCTTTATGAAACTTCTCATGCTGGAATTCCCATCTCTTAGACGCCGTTTTCTTGAAGCCCTGCAATAAAAAAAAAAGGAAAAAAAAAAGAAAGAAGAAATGGAAATATATTGGTTATGCATTCAAAATTAAGGTGTGAAGGTTGTTCATTTTTTCTTTAAGACTGCATGGGCAAATAAATTAAGTCACTGATCAACTAAGGTAGGCTAGCTCTGGATAAGGACATGTACAAAAACCACAGGCACCAATTTTAATTTTTTGACTGCTTTTTTGTTGCTGTTGTCATATTCTGATTGGGCAGAAATCTATGCTTTTATAGAACCTTCTAATTGTCAGCAAATCAAAAGGCAGCAATAGAGATTTTGGTGGATATTTTATGAAGTCTTAATGCAGATCGATATAGAAATATAACTCAGTTTCTTACAGTTTCCAGCTTGCTAGCTAGGTTAAGAATTTATGTAAGGATCAATTTTATACTAAACTGGTGGAATAGCCCCCTCATGCATGTTAGGTTTGAATCATGGCATCATATCTCTGAAACCCGATTTGGAACTGCTTCAACAACAACGCTCATGTACGTATTCTTGAATCACGGCATCATGTCCTATGAGCAGGGCCGGCCCAAGGGGGGGGTTTCAGTGAGGGCAGCCCGGGGCCCTTAGTGGTAAGGGGCCCATTCTTAAGTAGGCTATAGTGTATATAGTATGTATATGTTTTTTTTTATAATTATAATAAATATTTAAAAAAGACCCACATTCAATTTTTAAAAAAGACCAACATTCAGTTTTTAAAAAAAGGCTCACATTCAGATTTAAAAAAAAATAAAAAATAAAAAAAATTCTGGATTGTACACCAAAAGTGAGTCACAAAGAGCAAATGAGTCTAGTGGTTTGGTGTGTGAACCAAAATAAAAATTGAGGAGTTCTTTTTAGAGTTTTTGATTGTTGATGATACACCCGATTTGGGACTTTTCAATGAACTAAAAAATGCATTTAAGGCTCCGTTTGTTTCGCGTAAAACATTTTTCGGAAAATGTTTTCATGTAAAATGATTTCATGTAAAAAGGTTTCCTTGTAAAATGTTTTCATGTAAAAAGATTTCCATGTAAAATGTTTTCTTGTAAAATATCATGATCTTGTTTTCAGTTGTTTGGCAAATTTGACGAAAATGTTTTCCGAAAATGTCACTTTTTTTTTATTAATTTAAATCAACTTTGGAAACCGCCCCACCCACCCCCTGCCTACCCCACCCCCCTACCCACCCCCCCCCAAATTTTTTTTTTAATTTTTTAATAAAAAATAAAAAAAAATTATTTTTTTGGGGGGGGGGGTGGGTAGGGGGTGTAAAATAAAAAAAAATTGGGGGGTAGGGGTGGAGTGGGGCGTTTTCCAAAAAAAAAAAAAAGTTTGGGGGGTGGGGTAGGCGGGGGTGGGTGGGCGGTTTCAAAATTTTTTTTTTTTTGGGGTGGGGTGGGGGGTGGGGGTGGGTAGGGGGTGGGGTAGGCGGGGGTGGGTGGGGCGGTTTCCAAAAAATAAAAAATAAATAATTGGGGGTGAGTGGGGGTGGGTGGGGCGGTTTCCAAAAAAAATATTAAATTTTTTTTTTTTGGGGGGGTAGGGGGTGGGGTAGGCGGCGGGGGTGGGTGGGCGGTTTCCAAAAAAAAATTAAAAAAAATTTTTTTTTTTTTGAGAGGAGGGTGGGGGTGGGGTGGGGCGGTTTCCAAAAAAATAAATTTTTTTTTTTTTTTGGGGGTGGGGTGGGATAGGCGGGGGTGGGTGGGCGGTTTCCAAAAAAAAATAAATTTTTTTTTTTTTTTGGGGTGGGGGGTGGGGGTGGGTAGGGGAGGTGGGGTAGGCGGGGCGGGTGGGGCGGTTTCCAAAAAAAAATTGGGGGGTGGGGTAGGCGGGGTGGGTGGGCGGTTTCCAAAAAAAAATAAATTTTTTTTTTTTTTTGAGAGGGGTGGGGTAGGCGGGGGTGGGTGGGGCGGTTTCCAAAAATTTTTTTTTTTTTTTTTGGGGGGTGGGGTGGGGTGGGTGGGGGCAGTTAAAATTTTCTTTTAATTATTATTATTATTATGTTGTACCGAGCGTAATATGAGTTGTAGATTAAGGCCAAGAACAAGAGTTGTAAAATGATTTACGAATTTGAAATTGGTAAATCATTTTACAAAGAAAACCTCCTTTTTTTACATCCTTGTAAAATGTTTTACATTTGACTTTCTTTTACAAGTGGTTACCAAACACTCGAAAGTAGGTAAAACATTTTTCGGAAAATATTTTACTTGAAACAAACACCCGAAAACGAGGAAAACATTTTCCGGAAAATGTTTTACATGAAACAAACGGAGCCTAAGTCTCTAGATCTTTGTTTGGATGATGTAAGAGGTCAAGGTTATGACAATGGTTCAAATATGAGGGGGAAACACCAAGGCGTTAAAACAAGATTACTTAAAGAAAATCTGAGAGCATTATATATGCCATGTGCGTGTCATAGTCTTAACTCACTCTTAGTGATGTGTCAAATTCCTGTGATAAAGCTTTTTCATTTTTTGGAATTGTTCAGCGGATATACACATTATTTTCGAGTTCAAAAAGATGAAAAATTTTACTAGATAATATTCCTAGTTTGACTTTGAAATCTTTGTGCAATACTCGTTAGGAGAGTCGAATAAAAAGTGTCAAAGCTATAAGATTTCAAGCTCTCCGATTAAGATTGGCTTTGTTAGAATTATCTCAAAATTGTGATGATGCCAAGTCAAAAAGTGAGGCTGAAAGTTTGGTTTGTGCACTTGAGAGTTTTAAATTTTTACTTGGCATGGTCATTTGGTATGATATTTTATTTTCAATAAACATGGTGAGTAAAAAGTTGCAATCAAAATTCATGTGCATTGATGCTGCATTAAAACAAATAGAAGGTGTGATGAAGTATATTGATAATTATAGAAATGAGGGGTTTTCATCTAGTATGGATACTGCAAAAATTCTAGCATGTGAGATGGACGTAACTCCTACGTTTTCAATTAAACGTCGAAGTATTAGGAAAAAACAATTCGATGAAAGTAATCATGATGATGAAGAAATGCTATCTTCTGAGGAGTCATATATTTTTTATAGAGTTAAATATTTTCTTGTCGTTGTTTATATGATCATAATGTGCTTCTTTAATCGTTTTTTACTTTTGGTCATCATAATAATGTGCTTCTTTAATCATAAAAATGTCTGATTAATTAGGGGTCTTTTCATCTGATTTTGCTGGGGCCCACAAAAATCTAAGAACGGCCCTGCCTATGAGATCGAGATAGATAGATGGATAGATAGATAGAGAGAGAGAGAGAGAGAGAGAGAGAGAGAGGGAGAGAGGGAGGGAGAGAGAGAGAGTTACTTACATAAGTGTTGAGTTGTCGGATGAAGCTAGAGAAATTATTATGCTTGAAGTAACGAGGCAACATGCGGTCTGCAAACTCCCCGGGAGACCACACTACAAACCCATTCCCCGCCTCGTTCCACGACACTATCCTCCCACCACCACCACCATATCCTTCTTCTTCATCATCTAACAGATCATAGGTCTTCAATAAAAATGGTGCCGGACATTTCCTAGGCGACGGCACCCCCACTCTCCGCCTTAGCATTCCCTCTCCCTCCGCCTCCAACTCCGCCACTCTATCATAATCTGTATCTTCCATTGTTTTTTTCTAGTTCTTCCTAATTGGATACCCTACCTATTATTGCACAAGATATCTCCTTGGCAAATGGAACGTGGGATGCTGTTTTTCTATTGTTTCACTTTTTGCAAAAAAATTCTTCCTTCAACTAGTGTACATGTTCTACAATTTACACTTAAAATAATAATAGGGATTATATTTATTTTTTCTCTTTTTTGACTTTTTGACAAGGAAATTCCATTACTGGTAGGTGTGTGGAATTTTCTTCTTCTTTATATTGTGAAACTGACATTTTGGATATTTATATAAGTTAAAGAAGAAAGAAATATTTACATAACTTGGTCCTTAGTTGGACCTGTATAAGACATGAATAGGGAAATCTAAAGTTTCATATATGGGTTAGTTTTTTTTTTTTTTTTTTTTTTTAATGACATTATGGCAATATGATCAATAAAATTGGACTAATCAATCTTAAATACTCCCTCCGTCCCGCTCGAAAGGGCAATTTTGCCTCCTAGCACGAAAATTAAGAAATGAATAAGGAAAGTGATGTAAGAAAGAGAAAAAGGTTAAATATTGTGAGTATGAAAAATTAAATAGGAGAGAGAATGAGTGGGAGGAATAGTTAGGAGAGAGAATGTTGTGAGTGTAAAAGTAAAGTAGGAGAGAGAATGAGTGGGGTAGGAAGAGTAAAAAAATAATAAAAACTTTCCTTTTTGGGGTTGTGCCCTTTTAAATGGGACGCCCAAAAAGGAAATTTGTACCCTTTCGGACGGGACGGAGGGAGTATCATTTTTTAAAGTAAATATATTTTAATATATCTCTGTTGTTATGATAAAAATAATAATATAAAATTAAATAAGTTACTATCCTGTTCCAAAATAAATGTTCAATTTTTGTATTTTTTAAATTTAATCATTTTGGAATTTTTGGACTAAAGGGATATATTTATTAGAAAAATATAACAATTTTATTTAGGGAAAAGGGGTGTATTTGAGTATTTGGTGTTACATATTCAAATTTATCTTCAATAGCAATTAAATATTTGACAATGTAGTGTACACTGTACACAGAATAACTAAAAAGGGAGATTGTAGGAAGGGCCGATAATGCTGACCCAACTTTGGTAGGACCGGGCGGGCGGGCGGGTGGGTTCAATCCCTTGTTTTAATCCCTCGTCGTTTTGTGATTGCTTTCTTAATTAAGCACATGTTACATTACTTCTACTCCTTAATCTACAACTTCATATAATTAGTATGTATTTTAGAGCTAATTAATACTTCTAGAAGTTGATGACATATCACACGTGGATATATTATTTAAAGATGGGATCTTTTGGTAGCTCTTCAATCTAAAATAACGTAAAATCTAGGAAGAAACGCGTTTCTCCATAAGTTATGGAGAAACGGGTTACGGGTATCCAGAACCTTTTGAAAGGATATCCAGAAACTTTTTGTATTGGTCATGACCTTGTCCCATGGTTACTTCTGGATATCAGTCTCAAAGGTTCTGGATATCCAGAACCCTTTGAAAGGATATCCAGAAGCTTATGAAAGTGATATCCAGAAACCTTCAAAATGATATCCAGAAACTTTCAAAATGTTTCTGGATATTCATTGATGGTTTACGGATATACATTTGAAGGTTTTACGGATATCCGTAAACCTTCAATAAGCAATTTCTGGTCTTGGCCTTGGATTTGGCTTCAAATCTATTTTTTCTGGATATCCGCCCAAAGGCTTCTGGATATCCGTTCCAAAGCTTCTGGATATCCAGAACCCTTTGAGACTGATATCCAGAAATTTTCTTCTGGTTATCAAACGTATAGCTTCTGGCTATTAAAAACGCGTTTCTCCATAGTTATGGAGAAACGCGTTTCTCAGCAGACCTACTCCTAAAATAAACATCGTTAAGTTATATTTTTTTTTTCAAAATAATCGAATTTCACTTTTAGCCAAACTTGTAATGATCATGAAATGTTATGTAAAAATTTGTGCACATTTACTTTATTCCTTATATTTGAATCGAGGTGGTCTTGCGAAAAACGCGTTTTTTTTTAAGCTTAAGAAAAACGTGTTTTACACTGGCACTTCATAACACTAACGCTGACACTTTTTACACTGACACTTTGTTACATTAACACTGACACTTTTTTACAATGACACTTAATATACATGTACAGGCACTCTTTTACACTGGCACTTTGTTACACTGACACTGACACTTTGTTACACTAACACTGACACTTTTTACACTGACACTTAATATACATGCACTGACACTTTTTTACACTGGCACTTTGTTACACTAACACTGACACTTTGTTAAACTGGCACTTTGTTATACATGCACCGGCACTTGTTATACATGCACTGACACTTTGTTATACTGGCACTTTGTTAAATTGGCACTGACACTTTTTTACACTAGCACTTTGTTATACATGCACTGACACTTTGTAACACTGATACTTTGTTAAACTGGCACTGACACAAACGAAAAAAACAAAACAAGTTTTTCGCTTTTCCTGAGATTTTGGCATTTGAATCAATCTTAATACTAAAAATTAAGAAGTTCAGACACAAAATTCAATACAATGAATTTTGCAGAGTTCATTAAATTTATTAACTCTTTTGCAATAACTATATGTTGGATTAGGGGTTCAATCAAATTTTGGATTTACTCCCTCCGTCCCAGACCAAGGGTATATGGGGGGAATTTCACGCTTCTTAAGAAATTTTTTAAAAAATGAATAAAAGTTAAATGTGAGATAGGGAATAGTAATTAAATGTGTGGTAGAAAATATGAGAGATAATGTAAAAGTTAAATGTGTGGTAGGGAATAGGAGAGAGAATGTAAAAGTTAAAAATATTTAATAGGAGAGAGAATGAGTGGGAGGAATAGTAGTTAAATGTGTGGTAGGAAATAGGAGAGAGAATGTATAAGGATATAATGAATGGTTTTTTTGTAAATATATGAAGATGATAAGGGTATTAATATATTCAAAAACTTGCCTTTTTTGGAAATGAACTTTTGGTCTGGGACGTCCCAAAAGGGAAAGATGAACCCTTGATCTGGGACGGAGGGAGTACTACATTTCGTATCATATTATTCATACCATCTCTTCTTAAACAATCAATTATTCAGGTTCCCGCACCTGGATCACGAATGAAATTGTCAATGGCGATTTGTAAGTGTTATAAAAAAAATTGGTAACACAACTGATAACACTTACAGTAACACACACAACCAGAGTTTAAGAACAGTTTGTAAAAAACAAGTTTTTCAGCGAAAATAAACACAAGAAATAGTTTTGTTCAAGTTATATAAATATATAACTTGAGTGTGTCGCTTGGGCGAGATATTCTATTCCCAATGAAATATGATTACAAGACCGAATGTTTCCTAACTATAAAACAATGATGTACTAGGAACTTAATAAGATCAAATACGAAATTCTATCCTAGCCATGACACAATCAAATTCAATGACTTTAAAGGTGGAAAATAATTTATGGAAGGAAGAATCTAATAGAGCCGAGGAGTATTTAATCTTCTCTTGTGCAAGTTGTGTGTGATTTCTCGACATATTGCTCTTATTTACACACTCACCTATTTATAGCCTTCAAATGATTGTAGGCTACTCTTATTAACAACTTGAAACTGATTCAGATAAGTGGTTGAGCATGTGGCGCTAAAGAAATGGTTAACATCCTTGAATATAGCAACCATATTTATTTGAGCTCAAGTCCTAGCTTTGGTCTCTTGTACCCACGTGCTCTTCTGTACTTGTACTCTTCTATTTTTAGCAACTTTAGCTTTGAACAAGTCTTCCCACGTGATTCTTCCATTTACACAAGTTATGCATAATCTCCATTTATGTGTAACTTTCCTTGACTCATTATTTCATGCTTGTAGCTTATCTCCATATTGTTATAACCTGTATTTTATTTTAGACTAACAACAAACATATATCTTGCAGGTATAGTTATACATTAGTACAATATAACATATGAAAGAAATGTCCAACTATCATTTAGACAGTGTCTGATAACACTGTAAAAGTGCTGTCAGCACTTGTTATAACACATTTGTCTGATAACACTTAGAGGGTGTTAGCAGTACTTGTGTTAACACCACTATACTGCACTTACAAACTCCCCCTCAGTTGTACATTTCTTCATTAACACTAAAGTGCTTGTACCTGCAAAAATTTGTTAGCCAAATAACAATTTCATCAAACACATCAATAATTTGATGGAACATAAACGATCCATTACACATGAACCGACTCATAACTAGATTAAGAAGAGAAGGAGAAGAAGAAGACGGAAGCGTGTACCTTGTGATTCCATGATTGTTCTTAGTCTTGTTCTTGATGAAGTAAGAAGATAGTCTTTAAAGAAGAGAGGAGTAGATCTTCTAAGTGATTGTGCCTTATTCTCTTGTCTTCTTTGATCTTTATGAAGAGTTTATAAATGAGAAAATAATCAAAATTTCAGTCCTTTCTATGGCTGATGGAATGGCCTTTATATAGGAAGGGAATAGGCACCTCACTTAGGGACTACACCTATTCATGTATAAGAGTTTACCATTATGCCCATCATTTAATGGTAGCCTTATACTATGGAATTCTACACATTATGTTGAGTTCTATACTTTATACCATATATTATAATATTGATCATTATATTATTAAGTATTTATATGTTATATTAATCTATGTTCTTACAATCTCCCACTTGGATTATTATAACATATACCTTCACTTAATAAAATTCTTTTAATCATTTTTATAACACAAATGACAACCCTTATGTGCACTTTGTTGTCATTCGAAACGAATCCCGTCCATTAGTCATATAAGTATAAGGACTAAAGGAGCAGTCGTTGTAATTGATTCGCAACTAAACCCACATTAATCACATATATATATCCAACTAAATGACATAGATTAAGTATAGATATGTAGCATGGAATATTAACGAATATATATGAAGAATGCATATATATATTCTCCAACTAGTCCTACTTTTAACCAAATGCGATCAAAATTAAAAACAACACAAGGAAATAGAAAACATTAAAAACTCCCACTGATTTAAGCATTATCAAAAGTTATTACACCCATATGAGCAACATGCTCGTGAAATACTAAAGGAGATAATGCCTTAGTAAATGGATCCGCTAACATGGAGTTTGTACCAATAAGTTCTATTTCTATGTGTTCATTTTGTACTCTCTCTCTTACAACAAGAAACTTAATATCTATATGCTTAGATTTAGATGAACTCTTGTTGTTGTTGGAGTACAATACTGCGGCTCTATTGTCATAATATAACTTAAGCGGTCTTTCAACACCTTTGACAATTCGCAGCCCTTCTATGAATTTTCGCAGCCATATAGCTTGATTGGATGCCTCGTAGCAAGCAACAAATTCGGCTTCCATGGTGGAAGTAGTAACTAATGTTTGCTTGGCACTTCTCCAAGATATCGCTCCACCGGCCAAAGTGAAGACATAACCCGATGTCGATTTGCGACTATCTTGGCATCCAGCAAAGTCGGAATTGGAAAAACCAATGATCTCAAGATGATCCGACTTTGTATATGTAAGTAAGTAGTTCTTCGTGTTTTGTAAGTATCTCATCACTCTTTTGGCTGCGACCCAATGTTCTCTTCCCGGATTGCTTTGATATCGCCCAAGCATGCCAACAATAAAGGCAAGATCTGGGCGAGTACAGACTTGAGCATACATTAGGCTTCCTACTGCCGATGCGTAAGGGATATTTTCCATATACTTGGTTTCAAGATTATTTTTAGGACATTGATTTAGACTGAACTTATCTCCCTTAGAGACCGGGGTGTCATGTGGTTTACAATTTTCCATGCTAAACCTTTGTAATACCTTCTCTATATAGCTCTTTTGTGATAATCCTAACATACCCCGTGAGCGATCACGATGTATTTGGATTCCCAATACAAAAGAAGCTTCTCCAAGATCTTTCATCTCAAATTTGTTTGAGAGAAATTTCTTGGTTTCCTTAAGAAGGTCCTTATCATTACTAGCAAGTAAAATGTCATTCACATATAAGACCAAAAATATAAATCTACTCCCACTGAACTTATGGTACACACAATCTTCACCAAGATTCATTTCAAAACCGAATGAAAGAATAACTTGGTTAAATTTTAAGTACCATTGACGAGATGCTTGCTTAAGCCCATAAATGGATTTCTTGAGTTTACAAACTAGTTGACTAGTTTGATCCGAATCAGTCACCATTTCTGGTTTCTTCATATAAATAGTTTCCTCAATGTCGCCATTGAGAAAAGCTGTATTTACATCCATTTGATGAAGCTCAAGGTCAAAATGTGCCACTAAAGCCATAATGATCCTAAAAGCATTTTTAGAGGATACTGGTGAAAATGTTTCTTTGTAATCAATGCCTTCTTTTTGAGTAAATCCTTTAGAGACAAGACGAGCCTTATGTCTTTCCACATTACCTTGTGAATTCCTTTTGGTCTTAAAGATCCATTTACATCCGATGGGTTTCACATTCTTAGGTAATGGGACAAGATCCCAAACGTCATTATCATTCATGGATTTTAACTCTTCATTTATGGCATCAATTCACTTATGAGAATTTGGACCACTAATGGCTTCATGGAAGGTGATTGGCTCATCTCCCACTAAACCTAACGGTTCCTCATTCTCGGCAAGATATACATCATAATAATCCGGTATAGCACTCCTTCTTGCTCTATTAGATCTTCTTAATGGCACTGGTTCTTCTTGATTTTGAGGGTGTTGAATTTCCTCATCAACATTTTCATGTTGTTCATTAATAGGAGAATTAACGTCATTTTGAATTATATGTTCTTGTCGAATTTCAGGCACAACTGCTTGATTTTCGATAGGAACTATAGGAAGAGGTATAGAAACGAATTCCTCTTCTATTCTTCAAATTCAAAATTACTATTCAAATTTTCCCCTTTAAATTCAACATCCTCAAAGAACCTAGCATTTCCCGTCTCGAAAAAGGTTCTAGTCTTTGGATCATAGAATTTATATCCCCTAGATCTTTGAGAATACCCTACAAAATAACTACTAACGGTCTTAGCGTCCAACTTTCCTTCGTTAGGTCTATAAGGCCTAGCTTCGGCTGGACAACCCCAAACATGAAGATGATTAAGGGACGGTTTCTTACCGGTTCATAATTCATAAGGGGCTTTGTTAGTAGCTTTTGAAGGAGCTCTATTAAGTAGGTAGGTTGCGGTTTTCAAAGCATCGCCCCATAATGAGTGAGGTAAAGAAGTACAAGAGACCATACTTCTTACCATATCCTTAAGGGTTCTATTACGTCTCTCGGATACACCATTCATGCTAGGTGTCCCCGGCATGGTGTAGTGAGGGACAATCCCACACTCTTCCAAATAGCGAGCAAAAGGACCCGAACGTTGTTCTCCCGAACCGTCATTCCGATCGTAGTATTCACCACCACGATCGGATCTAACGTTCTTAATAGTCTTTTCAAGTTGATTTTCAACTTCGGTTTTAAAAGACTTGAAAACGTCCAATGATTGAGACTTTTCATGAAGTAAATAAATGTATCCATAACGAGAGAAGTCATCTATGAACGTAATAAAATATGTTTGTCCGTTCCATGAAGGGGTAGGGAACGGTCCACATATGTCCGTATGAATTAGTTCTAAGACTTTTGTAGCTCTCAAGGATTCATTTTTGTTTGTACTATTCGTAAATTTTCCCTTAAGGCATTCAATACAAAAGTTATTTTTCGGAGTATCAAGCTTATGTGGTATTCCCTCGGACACAAGCTTGTCAATTCTCCTTTTGGAGATATGACCCAAACGCCTATGCCACAAGGTATAAGAGTTTTTACTTGAAAACTTTCGTTTTATGCCTCGAGAGTTAGTTTCATTATTATGGGACTCATTTAATGAATTGACTGTGTCAAGTAAATATAGATTATCAATATATGACAAAGAACTAGTACCAAAAAGCTTTGAATCAAAATATAAATTGCATTTATTATTACCGAAGATGCAAGAATAACCTTCTCGATCTAATGTAGTGACGGAAATTAAATTCCGTCTAAATGATGGAATAATAAATACATTGTTCAAAACCAAAAAGTAACCAGTACTCAAGGATAATCTATAAGTCCCTATGCCTTCCACCTCTATCGACTTTCCAGCTCCCATGTAGATGAATCTTTCACCTTCATTAGGCGTTCGGTAGTTCAGGCAACCCTGCATACATGAACTTATGTGAGTAGTTGCACCGGAGTCTAACCACCATGAATACGAAGGATTTGAAACTAAATTAGCTTCAGTACAAACAAAGCTAAATGACATACCTTTCTTAATTCGCCATTGGCGATACTTAGGGCAGTCGGGCTTCATGTGAGTGGGGTCCTTGCAAAAGAAGCACTTTTTCACCTTTTGATCATTTGATGATCCTTTAGGCTTCTTTGATGCAACCGCAATCTCCTTACATTTTCTCTTAATCCCACGAGAAGAGGTAGATGCATAATGTGCACTTTCGGGTTTGGTGTGTTTCAACCTATCTTCTTCCTCCGTGACATGTGAAATTAATTCATTAATATTCCACTTGTCCTTTTGACAATTATAGGTCGTTTCAAAATGACCAAATTGTGAAGGAAGAGAAATTAAAGCCAAATGCACAAGCAAGTCTTCCGATAAGTCCAACTTGAGTGCTTTTAATTTCGTTGATAGATGAAACATCTCCATTATGTATTCCCTTAGGTTTTCGGTGCCCTTATACCTCATGGAAACAAGCTTCCTCAAGGTAGCACTTGTTTCCGATTTATCGCTTTTTGCAAAGCGTTGTTCTAGGGCATCTAGGAAACCTTTTGCACCATCATCCTCGGAGTCACTGTTCAGAAACGTCTCCGGGACTGCATTCTTAATTATGCTTAGGCTGACGCGATTAGAACGCTTCCACCTCTCTGAACTTAAGCGGTCTTCCGCAGTGCTTTTATCAGTTAGAGGGGCAGGAGCTTGTTCTCTTAATGCGAGGTCAAGGTCCAAACAGCCTAAGACCATAATAATCTTGTTTTTCCAAGTTTTAAAGTTTGTCCCAGTTAGCAAAGGAATTGAGTTTAAGGCAGTAGTAACAGAAGAAGCACTGATCAAATCTGAATGAAGAGAACAAAAGAATGAAACAAAACATGTATAAGAAACTACACAATGATTAATTATATCAAAATGAATTCCATCATAATAAAAGATAATCAATATGACATCAAGACTAATCTTTGGATTGCGAATTGACTCACAATTTGATTTATCTTAGGATAAACAAATAGCTTTAAACAACACATTTTAAATACTTGCCTTCCTTTGGGCCGGATCAAGTATAAATAATGTCCTAAAATTTAAGGTACTTGTTTCCCGGTAATAAAGAATATAAACGATTCACTTTAAACACCCGCCTTCCTTTGGGATGGGTCACAGCATTTAAAATGACCAAAAGTTTAGTTCAATTATTACCCCATGAATGTAAACACTTAGTCAATAACAAGGTCTCCTTTGGGAAACAAGCATGTTATCACATATCAATATTTACATTCATCACTTTAAAAAATTTGTATTTAAATAACGTAAATTGCTTTGGCAACAATATTATTTAAACAATGAATAAATTTGTTTAAGCACATAATTAATCATACTTTAGGGCACTTAAGACTTTAAGGTAATTTCTGAAAATTTTTAAATGGTAAAGAAACAAACGAAATTTATTAATAAAAGACAATATCCTTTTGTTCTACCCGTCCATTTTTAAAGTTTGATAACTCTAAGAACCGCCGAAGCGCGACTGGTGTCCAGATACTATAATTTATTAATAAATTATCACAAATGACCAAAAGGGCACGAATGACCAAAAGGGTGTAGTTCTATAAACATTTAAGCTTCTGCATACATGGGCGGTCGCTCAGGTCAAGGTGGGCGACCGCCCAAGCTTCAATTCCATAAATATTCAAGTCGCTGTACACATGGGAGACCGCCCAGGTCAAGATGGGAGACCGCCCAAGCTGCATTTCCACAAACATTGAAGTTGCTGTACATATGGACGACCGCCCAGATCAAGATGGGCGACCGCCCATGTGCCCAGTGCCCAGATTTGACAAAAAGTCACCATTTTTAACACCCTCGGAGGGCGCCGGGCCCTTTGCCAGGACAACAAGCCATAACACCCAATTAGACTATCAATTCTTAACTTAATGGTGAATCAATATTCAACCAAAGCAAGTAGATCTGCATACTCACATCACATTTTTAAATGCGTGGCTATGCATATGAACAAACTCACAACACATCCAAGGATGGTGGCTATGTTCAAAAATGGGATAATCTTACATTAAGAATTGAAAGCCTTGTGAGTAAATTTATAATTTAGAAGTAACATAATACTCTAGAATCTGAATTTAGAGTATGATAATTAAAGAACACATGATAAACATAGAATCTTTTCAAGAATTAAAAGCATAAGGCTTTACAAGAAACTCAAACTCAATCTAGTATATGAGCAGGCTCTGATACCAATTGATGGAACATAAATGATCCATTACACATGAACCGACTCATAACTAGATTAAGAAGAGAAGGAGAAGAAGAAGACGGAAGCGTGTACCCTGTGATTCCATGATTGTTCTTAGTCTTGTTCTTGATGAAGTAAGAAGATAGTCTTTAAAGAAGAAAGGAGTAGATCTTCTAAGTGATTGTGCCTTATTCTCTTGTCTTCTTTGATCTTTATGAAGAGAAGAAGAAGACGGAAGCGTGTACCTTGTGATTCCATGATTGTTCTTAGTCTTGTTCTTGATGAAGTAAGAAGATAGTCTTTAAAGAAGAGAGGAGTAGATCTTCTAAGTGATTGTGCCTTATTCTCTTGTCTTCTTTGATCTTTATGAAGAGTTTATAAATGAGAAAATAATCAAAATTTCAGTACCTTCTATGGCTGATGGAATGGCCTTTATATAGGAAGGGAATATGCATCTCACTTAGGGACTACACCTATTCATGTATAAGAGTTTACCATTATGCCCATCATTTAATGGTAGCCTTATACTATGGAATTCTACACATTATGTTGAGTTCTATACTTTATACCATATATTATAATATTGATCATTATATTATTAAGTATTTATATGTTATATTAATCCATGTTCTTACATAATTAACTCCCCTTAATTAAGGAGCTAACTACAATTGATCAAACTCAAACTAATTATTCAAATCAGAAATTTGATCAAAATCAAATTCTAACAACTAGTTTTAAATGTTTAATCCAAACTAACAAAAAAATAATATCTCAAGATAAACCAACACAAAAACAATCAACATGTCAAGTTTAAACAACCCACAAAAACTTAAACATCAAATTGTTTTAAAACCAACATAAAATAATTGTTTTGAGAATACACCAACCACCAAAAAATGGTTCCAACTGCCATACCACATCATCCTTCTTCTTTCTCTTCTTTTGTTTCTTCTTCTTCTTCCTCAGCTTGGTCTCCTTGAGTATTACCAGCCCTAGCACCTTCAGCAGCACTTGCAGCAACACTTGTTCCAGCTTCCCCTGTTTGTGAAGAAAGCTGAGAAATGAACTCCAATATATCTGTCTGCACTTGTAGACAGCCATTAATGTTGCTTTCAACTACATGCATCAACTTGTGAAGGAATTGGAGAACCATAGTCTTTGGAACCATGGTGGAAGTGCTACCAGAAGTGTTAACCACACTTTCAGGAACACTTGCAACTGTTGTACCTGGATTGGGCGCAGTGGTTTGGATAGGAACATAACCTGATCCACTAGAAATATGAGGCTGTACCCAAGGAAGATCATAATGCCAATTTCCCTTTTTCAGTTGATTATCAATCGTATAAAATGTTGGCCCAGAAGAGAACATATGAAGCCTCAACAGGAAGATTGGAATTTGAGGACATTAAAAATGAGGGAAGGATGAGGGAAGTAGGAAGAGTCTTTCTTCTTTGGCCAGGAAACTAAATGTTTGAACACTAATCTCCCAAAATTTATCCTTTTCCTTTTACCTAGCTTATATAAAACTCTCGCTTGCTCCATGGTAAGATATTGCTCATTTTTTGTAGGGAGCCAATTGAATATGCACAACTTGTGCAACATGGAAAAGAGAGATAGAGGCAGGAAAATTCAGCTTGGGGTCAAATGGCCACTTATCAACCTTGTTGTTTGTAAGAAATTTAGCCATAACATCCCTATTTGCACAAAGGCTCTCATCATCTACGTTTGGCAATTATAAGGCTTTGTTAATCATGGCAGGAGTAAATTTGTACACCCTACCTCTAACAAATACCTTTACAAATTGAGGAGAGCCCTCATTGTCGAGATTAGTATTTAGGTTGACATAAAAATTTCTAACAAAACTTTCAACAAAAGAGCATGCATGGGTATTTGGGAACAAAAAATTTCTATCAGCAAGGAACTCATACACTCCATTCAGTTTTAAATCCTTCACACCTATGTTCTTCTCTTCCAAAAGAGGTTTTTTTATTGTGGTTCAACCAATATAACATGTTTGATTCTCTATGAAATTCTAGGGTTAAATAAGGGTTGGGAAAGGCCTCATCATTGTCATCATCAGTGTGCACAACAAAATCATCACTAGGAGAGTCAGAGTGGAGAGTAGAGTGAATTGGTACCTCTTGTGAAGAAATATGGACCTGAACAGAAGGAGGTGTTACCCTCGGTGTTGCCTATTAGTGAATAACACTTTCACCAGCACTCTGTTTCCCTTTCTTATTCAACAGCTTCACACGGGCAGCAACTAGGGTTTCACCCTCATCTTCAAGCTACTTCTCTAGGCTATCCTCCGACTGGTTCTTCTCTGCTTGATAGTCTTCGTCTGATACATGAGACGATGACAAGCTGAGAGAGTCTTCAGATACATCCACGGGATCAGAGGGGGTTGTAGACACCCCATTCTGAACACATCGGATCATATTTATACCACTCTAAGTCTCGCTTTGAGTCAAGAAGTAGAAATCCACCATTTCGTCATATTTCGTTAAGTTTTGACTAACCACCGTTAGTTTGGGACTAAACTCCATGCGAGATAATGGGGAAAGGACAGAATTGTCCACAGACAACGATATCTCGTGCGGAATGGCGTGTCTCGCGCGAGATATTGTCTCTCTGCAGCATGCAGATGACAGTTTCCTCGTCGATTTCAACCTCTTTTCGGGATAAAACTTCATCCATCCGGCCAACCAATAGAGTTTGGAGTCTGGAACCTTCTTGAAGTGTTTGATCTCATCCTCAACACCCCTCCAACACCTATAAATACTTGGTGACTTCCAAGGTTCAAAAGGTCGACAATTCCACAATTCACACACATTTTACTGGTTTCTCTCCTTGAAAGATTCCTGTAAAATCACCCTAAAATCACTCTCAAAGTTTGTTTGTCAACCTTGTTGATAAACAAATATCAAGATCCGAGTCAAGGACCGAGGCGAAGCTCTGTCCGTATCAAGATTCGATTCTAAACTTGAGTCGAAACTCTGCCTAAATCACCTCACGTAAGGTAACCCCTAAATCCCTTTCTAATTGATTATTAGAGTGGTATAAATCCATAGAATCTAGGATCGGCCTAGAGCCTCTCCAAATCATGGGGACGGTCTCGAAGCAATCAATCCTACATTTCGTTTAACCCTGTTAAATGGATCTTTGTTTATTTTTATTTGCAATCTTATTCTCTTTTTTTCGAAAACCTCTCTTTTCTTTAGCAAGACCGATCTTCGGATTGGGTGGAATGGGTGCTCCTTGACCTTCCCATTCCATAACCTAAGCCCCGAACCCAAATCTCTTTTCAAAATGGTTTTTCTATGTTTTCCAAACGAATAATATAGGTGGCGACTCAAAAAGATGTTAAAAAATACTACGCATCGCTACAGGGGTATTGGATTTCTCCTTGTTGAAGGCTGCCCTCAATCTGCTTGAGGTTCTTTTGGCTGGTCCTTGAGTAGCCATTGGGGATTTTCTCTTCTTTTTCTTCTCTTGGGTGACTGGTACAGATGGTTGGGAAGGGGCCATGGCAGGAGCTTTTTGGGCCATAGGAACAGGTGGTGGTTCGGCAACAATAATGGCTAAACTTGGTGATGTCACAGGTGTTACCCTTGGAGAAATTTCCATGGGCAAGGTAACACGTGAGGTAACACCAGGCGAAATATCCATTGGAGATGATTCTTAAGGATTTTTGGAAGGAGTCGACATTATTGGATTTTGGAGATGATGAAGCGGTGGAGAAGGAGAAATTTCGAAAGATTGAGGGAAGAGAGAGAGAGAGAGAGAGAGAGAGAATGAGACGTGATAGAGAGAATAAATAGGAAGATTTAACCAAATTAGGGGGTTGATCTTGAACATTAGATGAACTCTAATTGGTACCTAACTCTCTATTTTCTAGCTAATGACTTCCACATTAAATACACTCCTACCATAAATTCCTTATCCGGCTGTTACACAATTTTTTTTAATTTTTTTTAAATAAGAAAAAATAGATAAATTTAGGTTAGTTAAATATTTCCCTTAAATTTCGAATTGGAGATATTATCCAAATTTTTAGGGATATCATTTACCTAATTTGATTTATCAAGGCAAAAATAATTTGTTAGATACTTTTTGAGATTCAAAAACTTAATAAAAAATTTAGAATTTTCAAATTCGAAAATAAGGAAATAAAAATAATATGACACATACAAATGTGTTACTAGCAATAATGGTAATACTAAAATTAAAACAAGTATCAAAATAACCCTTTTGAAAAATTTCTTCATTTTCAAGCACCTCAGGTATAACAAGTCTTATTTTCAAGCACTTGATGTAACAATTCTCATTTTCAATCACTTGAGGCATAACAAACCTCATTTTAAAGCACTTTAGGCATACCAAGCTTTAATTTTTTATTACCTCATAAACAAGGAAGCATCATAGTAGCGAGCTTCGTGCACCAATTTATTTTGTAGTGTTAAAAACTTTAATGATTTGAACCTTTCAAGTAGGATACACTGTAGTAGCGAACTCCATGTTCCTAATAATTAGTTCAAACTCACTAGAAACTATTCCCGTTTGGCAAGAGAATATCGTTGCAGCGAACGCCGTGCTCCGAGTTACTAAAGGAATAATAAGAGTGATTTTTGCCTTTTATGAAAAAGATTAGTGACTTTGTCACTTTTGAGATTGAAGGGTATTTTGATAAAACATTTTAACCTAAGTAGTATCCTACTAGAACAAAAAGGTCAGCATTTGTCCCCATCAGGGTTTTAATAAACTGAAGAGTATATAATTTTTTTTTTTACAATATTACAGTGTTACCAAAAGTGTTAACAACACTTAGGGTATCACCATGAAACAAATATTTTTTAGAAAATACAAAGACCAAAAGAGATTTTCAAATCTGAAAATCTCTCATGGTCAAGGGCCGTAGTGAATATGTCAGCAAGTTGATTCTTTGTATCAATATGCTCTATGTTTATTAATCCTTTTTCAACTAAGTCCCTAAGAAAATGGTGACAGATGTCTATATGTTTGGTGCGAGATTGTTTAACAGGATTTTTGGAAATATTTATAGCACTTAAGTTATCACAATACATGGTTAACATATTACTCTCTAGACCATAGTCATCTAACATATGTTATAACCAAATAATTTGTGAACAACAACTCCTAGCTGCTACATATTCAGATTCAGCAGTCGAGAGTGAGCACAGTTTTGCTTACGACTGTACATGACACTAGATTGTTTCCCAAGTAAAAATACCCCCACTAGTACTGTTACGGTCATCTATATCCCCTGCCCAATCCGAGTCACTAAAGCCTACCAAGTTAGTATTAGTATCTTTACTATACCAAATACCTAATTCACTCGTTCCAGATATATATTTTATTATCTTTCTAACAAATTAATTAAGGTGAGAGGCTTTAAGATTGGCTTGATAACGTGCACACACACACGCTAAACATTATATCAGGACGACTAGAAGTGAGGTAAAGAAGACTACCTATTATGGAACGGTATAGAGTTGGACCAACATCCTCTCCCACTTGATTCTTTCCAAGCTTGAGAGTTGAACCCATAGGATCTTTGGAACTTTTTGACCCCAACCCGATCTTTTTCATCAAATTCCTTGCATACTTTCTTTGTGATATGAATATCCATTCACTTGATTGTTTCACCTGCAAGCCTAAGAAGAAATTTAGCTTACCTATCATGCTCATTTCAAATGTTGATGTCATAGCCTCTACAAAATCTTTCAAACACGTTTGTGAAGTTGATCCATAGACTATGACATCAGCATAGATTTAAGCAATGACAAGTTCTTTTCCGTGCCTAAGTATAAAAAGAGTTCTATCTGTCTTACCTCTCATAAATCCATACTCGAGAAGAAAACTAGTTAAGCGACCATACCATGCTCGTGGAGCTTGTTTCAACCCATAAAGGGCTTTATCAAGTCTATAAACATGGCGGGTTGAAATGGATCTTCGAAACCTTATGGTTGTTCTACAAAGATTTCTTCATCCAAATATCCATTTAAAAATGCTGCCTTGACATCCATTTGGTAAAAAGAGATCTTAAGATAATAAGTTATGGCTAAGATTAGTCTTATGGACTCAAGTCTAGCCACGGGTGTGAATGTTTCGTCATAGTCAATACCTTCTACTTGTGTATATCCTTGAGCCACAAGACGAGCTTTATTACTAATAATATTACCCTTTTCATCTGTTTTATTTTTAAAAATCCATTTTGTCCCAATAATATTAGTATTAGGGGGACATGATACTAAAAACCAAACATTATTTCAGGTAAATTGTTCAAGCTCCTCTTGCATGGCTTGAATCCAATAATTATCTTTCAAAGCTACAACTACGTTCTTAGGTTCTAGGGAAGAAATATAACAAGAGTGTTTTACCTTTGTGTATGTGGTGGACATGCACACATACCTTATCATGTCTCGGTAACTAATTGGCTCATTGTGTCTTGTTTGAATTCCTTCATTCACTTCACCTATTACTTGAGTAGTAGGGTGATTCCTTCTAATTCTAGCAGGAGGATCCCTACTCATCTCTTCATGAGCTTCGTCAGCATTCTATTCATCATTTGCTGTTCTGAGATCAGGTGTTACCAGAGGTGCTATCTCATCACTGATAGCACTTTGCTCAGCACCAGTGTTAACATCTGAGTTACCATTTGTGTTAACATCAGTGTTATCACTTTCTTGGCTTTACTTTAGAGCCTCTTCCAACAACTATAGGGGTGACTCTTGAACACTTTTATCTGCAATGACTATTTTGTGCATATCCAAGAAAGATTGCTCTATTACTTTTAGAATCAAGTTTTCCTTTGTAATCCCGGTCATTTAAGATAAAACACACACATACCCCAAAAACATGAAAATAGTGGACCTTGGGTTTCCTACCATTTAAGATTTCATAGGGTGTCATTGTGGTTGCGGTTTTTAGAAAACTCTATTAATTGTGTGACAGACTGTGTTTAGTGCCTCTGCCCAAAATCTTTTTGAGATTCTTTTAAAAAACAACATTACTCTAGTCATTTCAAGTAATGTCCGATTTTTTCTTTCGGAAATCCCATTTTGTTGAGGTGTTTTAGGTGTTAAAAATTAATGATGAATTCCTTTTCTTTCACAAAAAGTGGAGAAAGAGACATTGTCAAACTCCTTATCATTATCAGACCTAATACAAAAAATAGAGGCACATAACATGTTTTTGATCTTATAGTGTAAGATTTTAAAATTTTCAAAGGTTTCTGATTTTTCTCTCAAAAAGTAAACCTAGAAAAATCATCAACAAAGACAAAAGTATATCTGTTACCTCCAAAACTCTATACCTCAACTGGACCCATCAAATCCATGTGTAATAGTTGAAAACAATGTGTTGTTCCAAAGTGTTGCTTATTGTATTGGGCAGCACTGTGTGCAACACAGGTTTGTTTGCCTTTTAGACAATCCTCACAAATCACTCTATTTTTAAATTCCAACTTAGAAACTCCTCTCACAGCATCTAGCTTAAGAACTTTCTCTACATTACATAAATGAATATGCCCCAATTTTTGATGCCACAAAGTGGTAACATCAATCTTTGCCGAATGGCACACCTTTTTATCTTCAACAAGATAACAATTGTCACTATATCTAGTTCCTGAGATCACACAATTGTTAGAAACATCAAATACCTCACAAGTGTTCTTGTTGAATTTCACCTCTAAATTATCATCACAAAGTTGACTAATGCTAATTAAATTAGCAACTAGACCATCAACATGTAATACATTTTTTAAGGTGGGGAAACCAGACACATTAAGTGTCCCTTTCCCAATGATTGAACTCTTACTTCCACCACCATAAGTAAAATTACCCCCATGTATTTATTCATAGTGTTTTAAAAAATAGTTTATTCCCGTCATATGTCGTGAACATCAACTGTCAAAATACCATGAACCCTTTACATTTGTTTTTAAAACAGTATAAACCACATCACATCTTAGATTAGATTTGGGCTTTCATGAATTCTTATTTGATCTTTTGACTTTCTGACAGACATAGTTATCTGAATTGCTATTTGAAGTAGTGGACAACACTTCTGGTAGCACTGTAGAATTGATCTGTTTCTTTAAAAAAGAGTAACACTTATTTTTAAAATGTCCAGTAGTGTGACAATATTTACACACTTTAGTTTTGTCAGAAGAATCAATTAAGAAAGTATTTTTATCAGAAACACGTTCCTTTACAAATCACATTTCACTTTCATCTCTTGTCAAATTACAAGCAATTTTATCTAAAGATTCTTGGAAACCAATACCTCCCTTGAGAGGTTTACTCAAATTGAGTATCTCATCCAGTTTGGAAGATCCCGTGTTGAGTTTCTTGAAGGTGGTTTCAATAAGAGACAACTTGGCCTTGATTTTGTCCAACATAGCATCCTTCTTGGTAAGTTAGACCTCCAGTTTAGTCAAGCTTTCTTTCAGCTCATGATTTTCTTTAGCTAAGAATGTCACCTTCTTGTTCTTTTTTTTTTCTATTCAACAAGAAGTTCTTCATAGAGATTCTTCAACCCATCTATGAGCTCATCCTTACTCAGCTCATCCTCTTGTGAGTTTCCTGCATCAAGGCTAGTTGAACCCATAAAACAAACAACATTAGAAAAACTGAAGTTGTTATACCTGCTAAGTGTGGTCTCAGGTGTTACCAGAGATTGGGTAACACTAGTGATAACACTTTCAGTATCCGAGTCACATACAGTGACCAACATTGTTGTCAAGTTTGGTTCTTCAACTTGGGCTGGTCCCTCTTCTTCATTATCACTAAGAGACACCTACAAGTTTTTTCCCATCTTCCTTAGGGAATTTGCACACTCGTTTGCATAGTGATCCCATCCTGAACAGGCATGCCATTGAATTGAATCAATGTATTTGGGATCATACATTGACTGGTTAGAAGATACCATTTTCATTGGATTTTCCTTCTGAGAAGATGGAAACAACCTCTTTGGCATCGAATCATACACCTTGGTTTGTTGCTCCTTTGCCTTTACCTGCATATTCTCTTTGTTAAATTTTCTAACTATAGAGTTATATTTCTTAGCAATTAAAGCAACACTAGCATTTTCATCAAATTTCTCAAAAACCTCTTCTTCCTCATCTTTTTGTAGATATGAGAACTGAATTTTCAAAGCAATATTCTTGCCTTTAGTGGCTTCACTTTGTTCGGCAAGATTTAATTTAAAGGTTTTTAAAATACTTATCCAGGTATTGAAATACATTGTAGAAAGATTGTGAGCTTTTTCAATAGATGAAACTTTTATATTGAAGCGCTCATGAATATTTCTAATTGCTTTTGAAACAAGTTGTTTGTTGGTAAAAGGTACACCCATAATTTGACATTCATTTGCAATATCAAACAAATTTTCAAAATATGAAGAAATATTTTCATATTCACCCATCCTCAATCTTTCAAATTAGCAATACTTGTGATAACACCACTATACTGCACTTACAACGAACTATAGTAGAACGATTTTAAACATTTCTTTCAACGACATAGTACTCCCCATACGCTATCCATATCTTGTAACCATCAATAAACCCTATTTCCATAAGATGCCACTTTACCATTTCATCTCTTATACACTTTCGCAAGGATATATACCTAATCTCGTTCAAAGTAATCGTTAATGAATTCCACTTTAATTGTTATGTAAAAATTTGTGCACATTTTCTTTATTCCTTATATTTGAATCAATCTCACTAATACTAAGAATTAAGAAGTTCGGTCACAAAATTCAACACAATGAATTCTGTATGAGGAACTGAAATAGCCCGGATCCGAGCAGGCTTCGCAGCCCCGGCATCTGGCAATCTTTCGCGTTTGGAGCGGTTCGTTCTCGCCGTTTTGCTTTCGCATTTTTGTAGAGTCGCCACGCCGTTTTTATTAAGCCCAAAACATTGAAAAAGGGCATCAGTTTAAAGATAATTTTAAACTGTTTTTGTGTGATGAGATTTTGAGTTCGGAGGTCAGATGACTCCTCGGGAAGAGAATATTAGAATATTAGAGCTCACCCGAGTCGCCTCGTAAAACGAGTCTTTCAGATACCCCTAATATACTTTAAATGTTGTGTGTGTGTGTGTGTTCTTTTAAAAATGCATGCTGTACCGGATGTCTACATTGTATGCTATGTATGGAAATGTATTGAAATAGTAATGGAAGGAAGCCTTACCAATGTTGGTTCGTGTCTGTCTTCCGCTGAGGAATAGTATTTGAGGTCGGAGTAGCGTTCCGGTGCGGATCGGGATTGCTTCGGGAGTTGCCGGTTGTCTGCGGACAGAGTTTCGGCGTGAGTTGAGGTTGCAGGCTGCGTTCGGGCAGAGGTTCGGCGTGCGTGGGGATCGTCAGGATCACTCGGGCAGAGGTTCGGCGTGCGTTGTGGTGGCAGGAGTCACTCGGGCAGAGTTTCGGCGTGGTTTGGGATCGTCGGTTTGACTCGGAAAGAGCCGGGACACCGTGGAAAGACCAGGCAAGGCCTCGGAGTACCACGAGGGGCCTCAGAGTACCTCGAGAGTGCCTTGGGGCAGCGCGGGAGCGTCTCGGGAGCGCTCGGGGAGGCTTCGGAGCACCACGAGGGGGCTCGGAAGGCCTCGGAAGGATCCGAAAGGGGCCGGGAATGCCTCGAGAGGACTTAGAGGGGAGCCAGAAGGCTAAGGGAGGAAGAGAGAAGAGGGAGGTGTCTGAAAATGGGAGGGGGAGCCCTCTATTTATAGTAGGAAAAAATTGCAAAGAGGTCCGTACGGACCTCCCTGGTTATCCAGAATTTTGGTTTTCCTCGATTTGAGGGAATATGTGATGATGGTGAATATTCTGTAATTATGGTGTTCCCTATGCAATAAGGTCCGTACGGACCATCTTGCATGCAAAGAGGTCCGTACGGACCAACTAAGTATGAGGGTAATCATTTTCCCCGGGATTTGAGGGAATATTGTGTACTTTAAGAAGATTCAGTAATTATTAAAGCAAAGAGGTCCGTACGGACCATTATTGCTTTTCCAATTTCCTGAAAATTCCCGAAAGGTCCTTTTGTCCCTTTTTATCCCAGAAAGGCTCCTCCCTTGGTTTGGTTGGGGGTTTAGAGAGGGTTTTGAGTGAGAGGGGTCGTCGAGACTGTGTTGATGAGTCTGCGGTGTTTCCCGTGTGTTTGAAAGGGGGTGATCCAGATTGGGGTACTTACAGAAGCCCCTCGACGACGTCACTTATGAAAGAAGTGGGGTCGCCGATAAGATAAGGGTCCTAATTTGGATCGCGTGCTGGGAGATAAAGTGACCGTGGAGGTCAGTGTGAGGACGTGGTGGTGTCCTATTGTGTGACCGCTTAGGTCAGTAGGCTGGACCCTGTGATAGGATTCCTACGTATCCCTGGCGGGAATCAAGCCTGGTCGTAGTTCGGGTGTGGGGTGAGTGTTTTGTGAATGCGGGCGTGGTGGTGCCCTGAAGTGTTGTGTGACCGCCGAGGTCAATGGTAAGGACGTGGTGGTGTCCTGGGTGACCGCATAGGTCGATGGCTGGACCCTGTGATAGGATTCCTACGTATCCCTGGCGGGAATCAAGCCTGGTCGTAGTTCAGAGGTCGTGAAATCTGTGAGTGCGGGCATGGTGGTGCCCTGAAGTGTTGTGTGACCGCCGGGGTCAATGGTAAGGATGTGGTGGTGTCCTGGGTGACCGCATAGGTCGATGGCTGGACCCTGTGATAGGATTCCTACGTATCCCTGGCGGGAATCAAGCCTGGTCGTAGTTCGGAGGTCGTGAAATCTGTGAGTGCGGGCGTGGTGGTGCCCTGAAGTGTTGTGTGACCGTCGAGGTCAGTTGTGAGGACGTGGTGGTGTCCTGAGATATGGTGACCGCCGAGGTCAATTGTGAGGACGTGGTGGTGTCCTGGGATGGAAATTTTACGATTTTCCTAATCGGGTGGTTTAAGGCCTTCCGGGCCGGGGATAGTTGTGAGGACTTGAATCGTCTTCTGATTGCGGTTGCGCCATGTTTGAAGACTTTGAATCGTCTTCTGGCGGCGGTTGGTGCCACGCTGGAGGACTTTGAATCGTCTTCTGGCGGCGGTTGATGTTATGCGCGAGGACTTTGAATCGTCTTCTAGCCGCAGTTGATGTTATGCGCGAGGACTTTGAATCGTCTTCTAGCCGCAGTTGATGTTATGCGCGAGGACTTTGAATCGTCTTCTAGCCGCAGTTGATGTTATGCGCGAGGACTTTGAATCGTCTTCTAGCCGCAGTTGATGTTATGCGCGAGGACTTTGAATCGTCTTCTAGCCGCAGTTGATGTTATGCGCGAGGACTTTGAATCGTCTTCTAGCCGCAGTTGTGGAGGCATGGCTGCCTTGTGCTTTGATTGCGAGAGGCGTAGATGCCTTTGTGTTTTTGCATGTTGAGTAGAAGGTTGGACTTACGATGACTGCCGGTGCTTGCGTTGCCGTTGAAGTGGGCAAGGATGACGGCCGGTGATTGCTTCACCATTTGGCATTTTGGAGGCGCTTCGTGCCTTGGGACTTGTACTCGGAGGTATTGGCTCCTTCTTGTGCTTGTTTTGCCGTTGAGTGGGCAAGGATGATGGTCGGTGCTGGGGATATGCAGTCTTGTATGACTTCCCTTTAACTTGTTGGGGGAGGAGCTCGGGCTTACTTTGATGGCCGGTGCTTGCGTTACCGTTGAAGTGGGCTAAGTTCGGGCTTACACTGACTGCCGGTGCTTGAATTGCTGGGGATGCATGACCCTGTAGGGGCCCTTTTCTGTTGGGAAAATGACTTCGAACCTCTTTTGAGGGCCAGTGGTTGAGTTGTCGTTGAGCGTTTGGAGGCGTCTTGTGCCTTGATATTCGTGCTGGGAGGTGTTGGCTCCTTCTGGAAATGCCGTCGGGCGTTTTGGAGGCGTCTCGTGCCTTGATATTCGTACTGGGAGGTGTTGGCTCCTTCTTTGAATTGCCGTTGAGTGGGCGAGGATCGGGCTTACGCTGACTGCCGGGGATTGAATTGCCGTTGAAGTGGGCGAGGACCGGTCTTACGTTGACGGCCGGTGGTTGAATTGCCGTTGGAGTGGGCGAAGACCGGTCTTACGTTGATGGCCGGGGATTGAATTGCCGTTGAAGTGGGCGAAGACCGGTCTTACGTTGATGGCCGGGGATTGAATTGCCGTTGGAGTGGGCGAAGACCGGTCTTACGTTGATGGCCGGGGATTGAATTGCCGTTGAAGTGGGCGAAGACCGGTCTTACATTGACGGCCGGTGGTTGAATTGCCGTTGGAGTGGGCGAGGTTCGGGCTTACACTGACTGCCGGTGGTTGAATTGCCGTTGAAGTGGGCGAGGACCGGTCTTACACTGACGGCCGGTGGTTGAATTGCCGTTGGAGTGGGCGAGGACCGGTCTTACACTGACGGCCGGTGGTTGAATTGCCGTTGGAGTGGGCGAGGACCGGTCTTACACTGACGGCCGGTGGTTGAATTGCCGTTGAAGTGGGCGAGGACCGGTCTTACACTGACGGCCGGTGGTTGAATTGCCGTTGAAGTGGGCGAGGACCGGTCTTACACTGACGGCCGGTGGTTGAATTGCCGTTGAAGTGGGCGAGGACCGGTCTTACACTGACGGCCGGGGGTTGAATTGCCGTTGAAGTGGGCGAGGACCGGTCTTACACTGACGGCCGGTGGTTGAATTTGAAGGGTTAGGGACCATTCTGCACTTGGATTTGCTGGAAAAGGCCTTAGGACAGCCAGGGGCAAAGATTATAAGGGCAGGAAAGTAATTTGGCCACCCCTTGCAAAGAGGTCCGTACGGACCAACCTGGTTGCAAAGAGGTCCGTACGGACCACCTTGGTTTTTTACAGTTCCCAGATTTTGACTGGGTTTAAATGCCGAGCCCTTCCCCATTCCTTCTTCTTCAGTGCGTGAATTCGAGAGAGAGAGGGAGAGAAAAACCTCCATTGTTAACCAAAATCCTCCATTTTTCGCTTGAATCTCTTGCAATGGCGGAAGGATCTCGAAGGAGTCGTCGTCAACGCAGTCAAGAAGTGGTCGAGCAACGGATGGAGCTCCAAAGAAATTGGATTTCGTTCGTTCCATCTTCGAAGAACCCGGATGTCTTGTATCCGAATCCGGAGGTGCACAATCGTCGTTCTAGGAACGTCGGGGAGGTAAGAAATCTGTTCCATTTTGATTTCCTGCTCGAATTTTTGAATGCTAGAACTAGATTTTAGTTTTTCGCATTTTTGAATTTTTGTTATTTTTTTTTATGCCTTTTGCGAAATTCTTGATGAATTGTGGGTATGTGTATTTTGTGCAGAAATGTGTAGATTAGCTTTTATTTGTGAAAATAAAGTGCCTCTCTAGTGAAATGCATGCTTTGGTGTTTTGTACCGTATGCTATTTATGTATGTACATTATGAGAAAAGTTTGTCGTGTAGTGACAATTTTTGTGAAAAAATGTGACATGTGCCGTGTTTTGTGACGGGTTTTGTCTGAAAGTGTGTGCCGTGTAGGGACGGATTTTTTGAAAAATGTGTTATGCATATGTGTCGTGCCGTGTTTTTTGGGTGACGGACTTTGTGGGGAAAATATGTGCAATATGTGCCGTGTTTTTGTGACGGGTTATATGTGCCTTTGCCGTGTTGGGACGGATTTTTTTTTGAAAATGTGTCGTGTAGGGCTTAATCCCTCTTTTGAGAAAATGTGTACAGTGTGTGCCGTGTTTTTGTGACGGACTGCATGGATAATGTATGTGAAAATTATGTGCCGTATTTTGTGACGGGTTATTTTCATGGCTTTCCGTGTTGGGACGGACTTTTGTGCCTTTTGTTTTATATTAAGTACTGTAATTGACGTACCTTTGCTGTGTTTACCTGCAGGATGCGGGGCTTATGGCCGGGAAGGCCAAGAGGATGAAGACTCGGGGATCGCTCGAGGTCATTGTTGAGCTGAGGCGGCGGATGCCCGATATTTCCGTGGACGGTAGGCCGAGTCCCAGGAGGCCGGTTTACGCTTTCGGCCCGGGGGTGTTCGCCGAGAACACTGGCCGGAGTTTCGACACGAGGAAGAACAAGAGCGTCTTCCTTGGCCTTTCCGAGTGCGGTGGGATACCACCCACACCTTCCATCCGAGTGGGGAGAGGTGACGGTGACGCCGACCGACTTTCTTTGCGATGCACGGCTTTCCTTCAAAGGAGGGCCGGTACGGTGGAGAGATATGATCTCCGATGTTGTGTTGGCCGAGCTGCCGGGCTTTGAGCCTCGTCCTCGCAGGGCACAGGGATGCTATATAGCGACGTGGAGCCTGAAGATCACGGCCGTATTGGGGCCTATGTTCGGGGTACCGGCCAGTGTCGCGGAGCGGTAGCGCGCTCCTTTTGTGGTATGCACCGTCCGAGACTTTGTTCTCGAACCACGCGACCGCGGCTCCCTTTGCTCTGTTGGAGAGCTTGATTGATCTGGATAGGGTCTCGTGATATTGCTTGGGGCGAGCGAGCTTGGCGAGCTCTACTTCTCCTTGGACCGGTTTAGCCAGGGGTGTGGCATTCGTTGGCTGTTTTGACTTTGCTTTGGAGGTATGAGTTTATTGCTTTGCTTTTGATTTAGCAACTTGTCGTTTCTCCGTTTTCTTTTGCACCGAGCCTTCTCTGTTTTTGTCACGTGTGGTTCTATGAGGTTTTTCGGTGTTTCCCGTGGGATAGAGATCCGGGGGCATTCTTTGCGTACCCTACTATCTTTGGGTGGGCTCGTACGGCGAGGAAGAGGAGGACCGGCGGGAAGCTCACCATCGCCTACGGGGATGTGCGGGAGCGTTTGGAGAGGGGTAGCCGGAGGGGTTCGTTTTGTTCCCGTGGGCTCGGTATGAGGGGATGAGTTTGAGGGCTCCCGAGGAGTGGCGGCGCAGCGGAAGATGCTTTGCGGGGCTTGACCTGCGACGTCATGTACACAGGGAGCGGGTCTTACGCGGCATGGCCCGGTGTGCTTCCCGTGGCTCAGAGGACCCTCCTTTTGGGATGCTTGATTCCGGGACATGGATGTGCTTGACTTTGAGAGGTACCTTGGCGGTGTGGGCGCCGAGGAGTTCATCTTGTATGGAGAGGAGTACGGGGCCTTCGTGAGGAGGAAGCCGAGGACGCCGCAGTGCTCGGCAAGGAGAGAGAGGCCGGCCCGCAGCTCCCCGCAGGTTCCGATGCCGGGCCGGATTTAACGTATGTCCGCGGGGACGGATCGAGGAGGAGGTGTATGCATGCCCGTTCTGAGCGAGCTCTGCTACATACAGAGTGGATCCCGATAGATCGGTGAGTGTCTTGACTCTTTTCCATCTTGGCATCTTTTACGTATTTTTCTCTTTTTGTTGTTGATTATAAGCCGTATTCTTTGAGCGTTTCCTTGGGCGCTTGTTGGTGCGGAGTCCCGGGAGAGCCTATGATATCTTGACTCGCCGTTACGTGGCGATGAGGTCGTTCGCGAAGAAGATGGCTTCGAAGATATCTTGCCGGTCTTCGCGACGCGTGCCGGCGTACGAGCCTATGCCTTCGAGGCATTACTCAGAGCGTTCCTCCGCCTAGAGCCGAGCCGGAGCCGCAGCGGGAGGGACCTTCGAGGGCGGCATAGCATGGATGCGGGACATCTTCTGGAGCTCGGGGCGGCGGCCCTTTTATCGGTTCTTCCCTCCGCGGGACGCACGGGGTGAGGGATCCTCGTCGAGCCTTCTTTCTTCGATCCTTTCGTCGGATTTGATCCTTCGGATTATTTTGAGTGGCGGCCTCGGGCGGGGCTCGGTACTCGATGACGAGGACGTGACGGGCGAGTTCACAGGATGCCCGACTTTTCTTTGGAGGACCTCGGCGAGGATGATGATGCTGAGGAGTCTGATTAGGGCCCATTTGCTTTCCCTCTTTCCATATCTTCTCTTTTTTTTGTTTAGCAACAGACATTTGATATTCCTGTAATAAAAGACTCATATTTGCACGGCAAACAGCATTTTATTTTAAGATGTAATGTCATTTTTGTGATTCCGGGATTTGTCCTAGAAATGGTTGCTATTATTATTATATTTTTGTGCATGCCACGTGAGTGAGAGTGCGTTTGTGGGTAGTGTATGTTTGCGGGAATGGCTTTGGCCGTTGTTTGGGCGATTTGGAGCAAGGTCCTCGAGGACAAGTGGTTGTTATCTTGTTCTTTGGGAAATGGTGCCCACTTTTGAGGATTTTCGGGCTTTGATGGGGGCCTGAGGTGGAGGCCATCTCGCTTCCTTTGATTGGTGGGTCTTGCGGTGAGCGTGAAGCTTGCAGGCTTTCTTCGTACTTCATTGGAAGAAGTGCGAGGCATGATCCTTGATTCGGGTCATATCGACATTTCAGCCGCGGAGCGGTTCATGGCCGATGATGAGTGATGTCTCTTGGGACGCATTTGCCTTGTGTGTGATGGCGACGCTTTCTGGTCGGCTCCCTTGGCATTTGCGATGGCGCTTTGCTAGATGTGGTAGGGCACCGCAGAGTTTGGAGAGGATATTGTCCCGTTAGTCTTTGGGGAGACTCTTCATGGTATCGACTGCCCGGCGACCGGGGATCGGTTCATGAGAGGGGGAAGCCCCGCTTTGCTCACCTTGTAGGCTGCGAGAGAGACTCCGGCCATGCCCGAGGCTCCGACGTCGTTTAGCCCGTGGTCATTTGCTCGGCGACCTCTTGTGTTGGATATGGATCAGTCGCTTGGGAGAGATGGATGGCACGGCTTGGTACGCATCGATCCGGCGGTGGGTTCCGACTGGAGGATTGAGACTAGGAGGATCTTGCGGGAAGGGTCCTACGTTATCGGAGTTCCGGAGTTTGTCTTGGTCCTCCTTCTATATTCCGTCGCTTGTTTCCGCGGTTTGGGATGAAGCAGAGCCTTTGTTGGGGCCGGATGATCTTGCTATTGCGGAGGTAGTTCCTCTTTGTATGGCGGCTTCAGTGCCTTCTTGTATTTTTTGAGGGTATGGAAGTATCCCGCTTTCCCTCTGTAGTACTCCTTAGACGTCGGGAGAGTGTCGTATTGACGACTCGACTGCACCGGGCCTTTGGTATGAGCAACACGTGTTGGGCGGTCCCAGAGTGGTCTTGGAGAGCGAGGCATATAGCGATTCCAGGACCCGGTTGCTAGTAGTAGCTATTGCCTTAGGAGTGCCAAAGCCCGGTCGACCCTTTGGATGTGACGGGAGACACTTTGTTTGACTACGAGACTAGAGTTGACCGGCGACGGGGGAGAGGTCCTCTTTACGGACTCGCGGGGAGGAGATCCGAGCCGAAGCACGGGCGAATGAAGCCCCGAGAGCCGTTGGATTGTTTGACTCTGAGGAGGACCCCGATCTCTGGGCGAGAGACGCAGAGTTGGTTCACGTGGAGCGAAAGAAGACTCGCCGGGGACGAGGGAAGAAAGGAAAGAATGGCGAGGGGACAAGCGCAGATGGCGCGGAATGACCTCCTAGGTATCCATTCATTGCATTGCAAACACATTATTAGTTAAATGTATTAAGCTGTCTTTTAGCATGTTGTGAACTTGAGAGTAGACCGTGCTTGAACTCATCAAGAAATGTTGTAACCGTTAGTGATTTGTGATTTACTTTTAAAGCTTTGTCGAGACGCAAGATCTCTTGTTTGCCTTTGTTTCTTTTGTGCGTCTTGTCGGCGTCCATCTTTGAACTTTTCTGTTGCATTTGCGGATTGAAGCAGTCTGGGTCATGACGGCAATCCCTTTTGCTTAGGCTTTGTGCTTGGCTGAGAGGTTGAGTGATCTCTTGACAAGTCGTTTTGACGGTCTTTTTCGTAGCTTCCTTGCCTCTTGTTGGCGTCGTGCTCTTGACCTCTTTTTTGCAGCTTCTGCTTGAGCTTCTTTTTTTATTTATTGTTTTTTTTTGTGAGCCCTTGTTCGAGCTCTTTTTTTTTTGTGAGCCCTTGCTCGAGCTCTTTTTTTTTATTCTTTTTTTTTTGAAGCGCGTGAGGGCGAAGAACAGCCCCTGGCTTGGAAGCAGACATGAGTCAGTCGTTTGATGCTGAGTGACCCTCGGATGTCCTTTGATGTTGCCGCCGCTGTTTGACTTGGTCAAGGTGATGGTGGGGGCATGCTCCTGGAAAGTGTGTAGTTTGGTGGAGGTCTTGATCGACATTCAAACTTTTGACTTTTTTTTTTGTGTATTTTTAGACCGGACCAATTAAGGTTGCCTACGTTCCCCCGGACTAGGGGGCTCAGGTCTGCGTAGTTCGACACTACATGGAGTGCCAAGAGATGCACAGTTGTTCTTCTTCAGGCGAAGTATCTGCGAAGTTTGCTTCCGTTGACTGGATTCATGAAGGGATTGCCGTCTAGGTCTGTCAGCTTCATGGCGCCTCCGGAGAAGATCTTTTGAACCACGTAAGGGCCGATCCAAGTGGGTTCCCATTTTCCCAGTGGGTTGGTTCGAGTGGGAGGCTTTTCTTTGAGTACAAGGTCGCCTTCCCTGATGTCTCGGGATTTGACTTTCTTGTCGAAAGCTCTAGCCATCCTGCTTTGATAGGCTCGGACGTGTTCCATGGCCTTTAGTCATCGCTCGTCTAGTAGAGCCAATTCGTCGTGTCGGCTTCGGAGCCATTCAACTTCGTTGATGTCATTTTCCAATGGCACTTGGAGTGAGGGAATTTCCAGCTCGATGGGAAGGACTGCTTCCATCCCGTATGTCAGTGTAAATGGGGTTTCTCCCGTGGCTGTTCCTGACCGATGTGCGGTAGCCCCAAAGTGCAAGGTGCAGCTTCTCGGGCCAATCTCGTCCTCGGGTGGTCATTTTGCGGATGATCCGTTCGAGGGTTTTGTTTCTTTGCTTCCACGGCGCCGTTTGTTTGTGGCCGGTAGGGAGAAGATTTGTGGCGTGTGATCTTGAATTCAGCCGGCGGATCTGTCGAATTCCCCCTCGAAGTGTGAACCATTGTACGATATGACCTCATTTGGGATGCCGTATCGGCAGATGATGTTTTCCTTAAGGAAATGCGCGACCTTCTTGGAGGTGAGTACCTTGTAGGACTTGGCTTCGACCCATTTGGTGAAGTAGTCGATGGCTACTAAGATGAACTCGTGACCGTTCTTTGCTGGCGGAGCGATTTTCCCGATGACGTCAATTCCCCAGTGGCAAAGGGCCGAGGTGTAGTCATGCAGTAGAGATCGTGGGGCGGCAGATGATTGAGGTTGGAGAACCGTTGGCACTTGTCGCAGCTCTTTTCGGACAAAGTGGATGCAATGCGCCTCCATGGAGATCCGGTAGTAGCCCATCACGAGAATGATTTGCATCGGGGCTCTAGCTTTCATGTGGGGACCGCAAGCCCCATTGTGGACTTCGTTCATGAACTTGTTTGCTTCTTCTTGGGCGATGCGGCGTAGGAGTGGCCCGTAGTAGCGTTTCTTGTATAGCATGTCCCCGAGGATGACGAAGTGAGAGGCGAGGCGTTTTAGGGCCATGATGCTCTTGGTTTTGACCCCTTCGTGTGTGGGTCTTCCTTGTTCATGAAGGTGGTTTCCCGCTCTTGAGGTATTGGAAGATCCGGTTATACCATGGCTCATTGACGGGCTTAGGTTACGGTTCGATCTCACAACAAAGAGGCGGGAATTTCCTTTCGTCCGAGCTTTGAAGGGTTTGATTGCTTTTCCTTCGTGGATTTCTACAAGGGAAGCCAAGGTGGCTAAGTCATCTGCAAACCTGTTTCGGTCTCTTGGCAAGTAGTGGAAGGTGACCTCTTCGAATTGTGTGATGAGGTCCTCCATGCAGGCATGGTATTTTTGCAAGCCTGGGTCTATGGTTTTCCACTTGTTGGAGACTTGGTTGATGATCAAGGCTGAGTCCCCATAAACTTTGAGTTTCTGGACATTCCTCTCGAGTGCGGCTTGTAGTCCAGCAGCGCAGGCTTCATATTCGGCGGCATTGTTGGTTACCTCGAAATTGAGCTTTATAGCAATTGGGGTGTGCTTGTCCTTGGGATCCACCAAGAGCATACCGATGCCGTTTCCCTTTTTGTTAGCTGCTCCGTCGAAGAACAGTTTCCATCGATTTTCGCTTTCGATTACGAAGATTCCCTCGTCTGGAAATTGTGGTTCGGGGCCTCGAGCCTCGTCGGTTGGGAAATCAGCCAGCTGTTCAGCCATGGCCCGTCCCTTGATTGACTTTTGGTTGACGTACTTGATGTCAAATTCCGCTAGGAAGAAGGACCATTTGGCGAGCCTCATTGACAGAGATGGTTTGTCGAAGAGGTATTTGACTGGGTCCATTTTGGAAACCAAGTGTACCGTGTGCGACTGCATGTAGTGCCGTAGTTTCCCGACAACCCATACCAGAGCTGCGCAGGTTTTCTCGAGGGCTGAGTAATTGAGTTCGCTGCCTTGAAACTTTCTACTGACGAAGTAGATGGCGTTTTCGACTCGTGACTCCTTCTTTTCTTGACAGAGCATGGCTCCAACTGCGGTGTCGGTCACAGTTAGGTATAGCAATAGTGGCTTTTCCTCGTAGGGAGGACAGAGAATCGGAGGACTCACAAGGTATGCTTTTATTTTTTCAAAGGCATCTTGGCATTCTGAGTTCCATTCGATGTCGGCGTTCTTCTTCATCAGTTTGAAGATTGGCTCGCACATAGAGGTCAATTGGTTGACGAAGCGACTGATATACTGTAGGCGGCCCATGAAGCTTTTCACCTCTGTCTGAGTTTGTGGTGGTCTCATTTCGATGATGGCCTTGATCTTTTGAGGATCAACCTCGATGCCTCTCTCGGTGACCATGTATCCCAAAACCTTGCCTCGGCTAACCCCAAATGTGCATTTGGCAGGGTTAAGCCTCATTGAGTGTTTTCGGAGGCGATTGAAGAATTTTCTCAGGTCTGTGAGGTGTTGTCCATCTGATCCCTTTGAGTGAACGATCATGTCATCGACGTACACTTCGATCTCTTTGTGGATCATATCGTGGAAGAGGGCGGTTGCTGCCCGTTGGTAGGTAGCCCCAGCGTTCTTTAGTCCGAACGGCATCACTGTGTAGCAGTAGGTTCCCCAGGGGGTTGTGAAAGCTGTTTTTTCTTGGTCTTCTTCGGCCATCTTGATTTGATTGTAGCCGGCAAAACCGTCCACGAAGGACTTGACTTCGAAATTGGCTGTAGTGTCTACCAACATGTCGATGTTGGTGTGAATGTGGTGCCCAAATTTTGTTTATTGTTGGATTCACGCGAGTTTGAAGACATCCGGTTTAATTTGAAAAACGGAGTCGCCACGCCATTTTGATTACCTCAAAACTTTGAAAAAAAGGTTTTATGGGTTCGGAGGTTAAGTTACCCCTTGGGAAGAACGTTTGGCGTTCACCCAAGGTGCCTTGCCGGAGCAAGTCTCCCATGATTTCATTAATCGTGCTTGCTTGCGTGCTTTCTTGTGTGCATGTGTTTGAAAATAAGGAGGGAATGTCCCAAGTCGTCTTCCGGACGTACAAACCATTTATTGGTTGTCGCTCGGGATTTCTTGGATTTTATATATTTGGGATTATGATCCCGTCCTCATCTTGGACTTGTGATCATCGCTTTTAAACCTCGGGACCCTCGGGACTTGCGTGATCGAGAGAATGACTCTCTTTTGGTCAAAGATGAGGTTCTTTAGAAAAGGAGGGTCCTTAGCCCATCAATCCTACGCTTTAAGACGGTCGAGCTCGTATAGAGGCTTCATACTCTTTCTTAAGCGATAATCGGAGATATAGGGTTCAAGGTGTCCCTTTTTAAAGAAATCATGAAACCTTTAATGGGAGGAACAATGTAAGGATAAGAACTTTACACCGGTCCGTTCCAAGGTTACAAATGGGGACATGGGGGAATGCATGTAAAAATGATACTTTATGTGAAAAGATGGCATTTTTGGTTTGAAAATGATGCATTTGATTGCAAATGGGTGCTTTTTATGTAAAGAAATGATCTTTGTGCAAAGAGTGCATCTTTAATGTGAAAAGGGATTTTAAATGGAAAAGGAATGATTTTAATGCATGAAAAATGGGATTTTGGTGCAAAGGATGCACCTTTATGTATGAGAATGATATTTTAATGAAAAGATGACATATTATGTACATAGATACTATCTAAATTGCAGATAGACATCAGGTTATAGCTTAATGAGGGTTAACATCAGATTACAGCTTGAAACTGTGAAGTCTCTCGCAACCGGCTTAGTATGTCGCGTGACATAGGTGCCATGTCGCGTGACATAACTAGCCACTTTGCGAGACTTCAAAGAATCGAGAGCTACAGAGGTAACAAGGCCTTAAAATAGCCAAGTTACTTCACCGATAGATCTCAGAGAGCATGTTTATCAATAATGAACACTTCAAGAGGGTGTGGATATAAGGGATCCACACTCATCTTGAGTGTTCATGCAAAATCAAGTCAAACCGGAGCTTTTATATGAAATGTAATGAAATAAAATGTGGATCTGGGTAATATAACATAAAGTATGCAACTTTAATCAGAATACTATATTATAAATGCATTTAGCATAGAGATTTCACATTTGAATGAAAATAGAGAGTGGAAAAGGGTAGAAATTCGTTACCCTTGAAGATCCACAACTCCTATATCAAGTTAGATATAGGAGCCTTCTAGCGTCCTCCTCCGGAGTTGATGTCCAGCCTTGAATCCGTGAGAACCTTGGGTTCTTGATGTGTATAGGAAGTGTGTGTGTGTGTGTGATTAGTTTGGGAGGATTGAGGTGATTTGGGGGGTATGTGAGGAGAGAGGAGGCTTCTGGAGCGTATTTCCTATAGAGGGGGACTGAGGGGTGGAGGAGGTGTGTTCAAAATGAGAGGTGAAGGCCTCTATTTATAGAGTCACGCATGGGCTTGTTATGTCGCACGACATGATAAGCCATAACCGTTTCCTTCTAGAAACATGCAAGGTGGCATGGTTCTAGAACTCTCTCTGGCTGAAGTTATGTCGCACGACATAAGTAGCCACATGCGATTCCTTCCTAGAAACATGCAAGGTGGCAGGGTTTCTAGAAGGTTTCTACTGGCTGGTTATGTCGCACGACATAAGTAGCCGTGATCCGCTTCTTCTAGAAACGTGCAAGGTGGCAGCCTTCTAGAAGGGTTTTGGGATTAAGAAAAACGTGTTTCTTAATCACCAAGCATTCCTTCAGCCCTGTAAAAGGCTTGGAACAGGTCCTAATTGTTCCGGAACTTTAGGAAAATCCGGGAATTACCGGAAAAATTACCGAAATTGCCGGGAAAATTAACCAGGAAGGCATGAGCCGGATTTGGGTACTTACGAAGCCCCTCGGCAAGCGTCACTTGCGGGGCGAGTGGGGTTGTCGATAGAAAAAGGATC